>CM056380.1:103203027-103582087 GCA_029718625.1 Synaphobranchus kaupii
GTCCCATAGCACATTCCGTAGTTGGTCTACAACCGTTGCCTGAATTAATCTGCAAGCCAGAGTTCGACTCCACTGAATACCCAGGAGACGCTCACTCAGGAATCAACCACTCAAGGTAACCTCAGACAGACACAATGCATGCCTATTGGGACGTGACCCATCTGAATTGCTGCATTATGTATACATAGGTGTAATTAGGTAAAGACGGGTAAATACACTGCTCTGAAACTGTACACCTGATGACACGTTATTCAAGTAACTCATCAAGTAATTATTTGCCATCACGTTTTCTGATTATTTCTTCGTTTTGTGCAAAAATAATGTTGTATAGATTCTGATGGGATATTCCACTGAACTGTAAAGTAGGGCATGCTGATCACTGCAACATATTCTTAAGTTGCTCTAAACTACAACGGTAATGGGCTGATTGGAGACTTATTTGTGCATTCGACACAGTGTACAATGTGTAGTTGAATAATGAAGCACGGTGTCCAGTCGTTTGTCAGGGTAAATTTAGGGTTAGTGTGGTAAAATGGAGGATCGATAAGAACGCTTTGGGACTTTCCTGCTGCGTTCCCTCTGTTGTTGCAGAATTGAAGGGAGCAGAAACGAACGAGGACTTCGAGAATCCTCCGACAGCTTTCAGCTCCATATAGAGTGCCTCTTAAAAAGTGAATTGGGTCACATTTTTGTTATTTCGGAGGGTCAGTTTTTTCTCTTCCTGTCTCATTTTTTTTATTTTTTACTTTTGGCTCAGAATAATTCAATATAGGCTTTAGCTCAGTTTAGCATTAACTGTTCCTGTCATGTGGCCTCAGCACCATCTCAGGGAGACAAGCAGCCATTTCAGAGATAGAAACTGAATTAAGTGTGGATTGCGTATCTCAGTGCACGCCGTCTCCCAGATCGCTTGATTTTCCAGCACGCTGATTCTGTTTAAAAGAACACAGTCTTCCATGAAAAATCAGGCAAATAAAAAGGTGTAAAAAGTAAAATTCTGTGCCACACACACAAGCTTAATGGGCAACAGGACAGCAATACACTTTTATGTGTTTGGTTCATTTGGACAAGCAGTTTGCTATGGTACTGCGCTTTTATCATATGATATGTTACTTCAGTGTTATGAACAATGCAAGCATCAAGAAACAAGACGCATCAAAAAATTGATGGATAATACGCAGTAAAATATATACTATAAAAATTGATGTTTTTATTGGTTTTGTAATTTAATTTGATGTTTCTGAAAGACACATTTTAGTAGTGAACCTATGGCATTAATATGAAAGGATTTCTTCTCTCATACTAGTTTGCTGTAAGGTGATGCTGTTTAGAAAAGCTATGGGCAGCTCATTGAATTGGTGTCTGTTCTGTAACAAGCTGCTATCTCTAAGTTGTGCCCTCAGTTATAACTAATGGGTGCATCACAGAGCAGGAGAATCGATTCTGTAGAGTACCCCAAACATAAAGAAAGAGGTGGCAAAAAGGTCATCTAGTTATCGTGAGAGCATTTGTAATTTGTGGATTATGAATTAAAAAAAGGAAGTCATAGTACAATAGATGTGAAATCTCTTCCCACATGAAGTCTGAATTGGTAAAGTTCCGTACTGACTTTTTTTTCAATGGCTTCAGCAAAATGAAAGTGAATTGAGTCAGCACAGTGACATTTTCACAAACGTGCTGTGCTGGTTCAACTGGTATGTCATGCTGGTTTAATTGTGAAAAGGAATTCAATGTGTCCGACTATCACTTTGCAATGTGAAATAAGTTCAAAACACCACTAGACTCAAAGTGTGAGAGTGTTTTCACGCTTTGGACTAAAGATTCTGTAGTTTATGAGAAACTGTAGTATGTGTACGGTGATATGTGTCATCCCAGCAGGTATCTGTGAGCATGTTGGCTGTGTGGTGTGTGCTGGCTCTGCTGGTTCCCCTTCCCCTGTCTCAGAGTGCCAACCCTGGCGTCAAGGTCAGACTTACACAAAAAGGGCTGGAATATGGTAGGTGTTATGCTACAATACATTAACAAAACAGGAATGTCCTAGTGTGATATTGCAAAATGTCTAGAGTGTGGTACAGTCCATTAACAAGAGAAATGTCTGGTGTAGAAGTATAGAAAGGTCTATAGTATAGTGCAGCAGAGTAACGACAGGAGTAATATATAGTATGGTGTTAAAATGTGGAAGAAAGCTCTGGAGTTCGATAGAGTGTAGTTGGTATTGGTTGGTTTGAGGAAATTTTGTGTAGGACATTCACTGATCTTTTGTGATGGGTTCAGCAGTACATAATCATGGCATAGCAAGTTCAGCAAAGCCTACTCTGACTTGAATATAATGCTTAATAAAACAGAGGTTGAATGATTCAGAGCATTCTCACAGCTGTAACAATATTTCCAATCATTACTTTCACTGACACGGACAGAGGGGTACAAAAATACACTATCTAAAGTATAAGACAGAATGGGAAATGGGTCATTGGGTCACCTGAAACATGACTGAACCGGATCTGTTCTCTCTGCAGGCAGACAGTTAGGCATGGCTACTCTGCAGAGCAAGCTTAAGTCTATCAAGGTGCCTGACATGTCGGGGAAAGCGAGGGTGTCTCACATTGGTAAAGTCGAATACAGCATAACGGGGTGAGGGCACATTACACAAAGTGCTAGCCACTTCTCTTTTCCATTATTCACCTGGTTTTATCTTCCATTATTCACCTGGGGACTTTTGGCTGGTTTGCTATACTTTGCATCTACTTCACTTCTCCACTGAAAGTGTTTCCATTTTGAAATAATGTTGATTGCTTTATATTTAAGTAAGGTACTCACAAAAATAATTGTCTTCCATTGTATTACTACAAAAATATATTGTCATTACTATTATTATTATTATTATTATTATTAATAATAATAACAATAATAATATTCATAATAATTGCATTTCTTTATCGCCTTTCATCTCATGATCTGAAGTCACTCAGAGTACTGAGAGTAGTAGTACTTGTAGTACTGTTGGCAACTTGGCTGGATGTCCATTCTCAAGCTTTGAGCTGCACTGCTGTGACTGATGCGTGCTGACATGCGTACCTCCTTCTCTAGGGTGCAGATTACTAACATTGGGCTGCCCACGTCCACCGTGGGGCTGGTGCCTGGCACTGGGGTCAGTCTGTCCATCGGGAATGCCTACATCAGTCTCCGTGGCAGATGGAAGGTCAAATTCCACAGGTTCTTGTGAGTGTCATTAGCACATTTTATACATGGTTCCACAGTAAAAGTAACATAGGACTCACCTGTCAGCAGAACAGCGGTGAAAAATGGACGGGAATGACTGATGTGCTCTTTCCCTCCCTCCTCGCTCCATTCAAACACAGAAAGCTCAGTGGCTCATTCGACCTGGCCGTGAGTGGACTGACTATCACCACGCAGATCAAACTGCAAAGCGACAAGACGGGACGGCCGGTCGTCAGCAGCGTCAACTGTGTGGCCCGCGTGGGCACAGTCAAGATCAAGTTCCATGGCGGGGCCAGGTACTGGTTAATGGGACGTTCTCCTAGGTTTCACGACAGGGGCGTAGAAAAAGAAGTACAGTACTTCTTCAGATTACCTCATATTCAAAGTTCGGTTAATGCATTGGGAAATCTAGAATTACATCTTAATCATGTGAAAAGATAAGAATAAGCAGTGTTATAGTGTAATCAAAAAACCGCATAGGGAAGAAATGCTTCCTCATATTTTTGTGTTCCCGTTTTTCAGCTGGCTGTACAACCTTTTCAGATCCTTCATTGAAAAGGCCTTTCGGAAAGCTCTAGAAAAGCAGGTGAGCATAACGTAAACGTCCTGGTCAGATCCAACAAGTTTCTCTCCAGTGTAAGAAGAGCAGTGAGGTCCCTAGAGAGCTGGCGAGTCAAAGTCAAAATTCAACTGAGTACCAGGCCATAGCCGCCAAATCAGCACTGTTTTGTTTCTCCAACGCACTGTTGATCATTTCAGATCTGCCCCCGGGTGGATGAGGCGGTATCCGACATGAACCCTCGCCTAAGAACTCTGAATGGTATGAGCTGCACAATTTGCTGTACTGAAGACATAGTTGATTACAGCATGCTTCTGCTAAACAAAAAATAAAATTTTTCCAATCTAATCAAATTATAGGATCCATTGGTTTCTAGAATTAACAATAGAATCATGATGAAATGAGGAGGCAACAATAGATATGCATCATTTATTATTCATACAGAAGCCCTTCCTGAATTATGACCATAATCACTTTATCCGGCCAAGCTTAATTGCTCGGCTAGCGAGGCGCAGCATCTCACAGTTTCAAACTTTCTGCCACCTTCCAGTGCTCGCCAAAGTGGACAAGTTTGCGGAGATTGAATATTCCATGGTTGGATCTCCCGTCGTCGCAAAACAGTCCATTGATTTTGGCCTGAAGGTGAGCAGCGATCTTCCCACGTGCAATACGGGAATCAAGCATATTGCTTAACATTCCGGTTTCTCCCACCTTCGATAGCAAATGCTTACATATTGTACACCTATATATCATCATTAATAACAATAACAGCAACGCAAATTAAAAATCCACCGTCTTTCTGAAAGCCCAAGGTCGTTTTGGCACTGCACACGTTCTCCTGGAATGCATGTTTTAGTGCATCTCCCCCGTAATCCAACCAGCCATGTGAATGAGCTATCAGACGTCTGAGTACCTTATTATCTCTCTGCAGGGGCAGTTCTACAACATTGGAAAACATCAAGAACCTCCATTTGCTGCCCCGCCCTTCGCCCTGCCCGCCCAGAACACCAACATGCTGTACATGGGATTGTCCTCCTTCACCGCCAACTCGGCGGGCTTCGTCTACAACAACGCCGGAGTCCTCAGCATCTATATCACAGACGACATGGTAAGAGCGCCTACCCTTGGCCAGCTCGATCTAGAGGGAACTCCACTAAAACCTTGGCTGCGTTACACTGGTTTGCCCTCTCTCCTGACAGATTCCCAAGAAATCACCCATCCGACTCACTACTAAGACATTCGGAGCCTTAATTCCCGAGGTTAGGAACACACGCCCACTCATTATTTTTTCAACATTTGTCCTCTTGTGGCGCAGACCTTGTGTGTGTGTCTGGGCTTAAAGTAAATTAGTGAATAACCAAAGTTACAAGCAAAGAGAAATAACCCCCCTGAAAGAACTGCAAATATTGCTAAACAACTGACTACTGTTTACAGATATAACTAGATAAATAAACATAGAAAACAAATTTTTTAAAAAAACCTTAAATGCTAAATATCCTAAAACACCTCTTCACATAGGTGCTGCTTAACATATGAGCATACCTAACATAAATGCTAAGCAACCTGCAGTAAGGCAATGCCCAATATGAGTGTTGTGGAAGAATTTAAGGATCTAGGTACAGTTTAAAAAATTATTTATAAAAAGTAGTAAGTGAATCTAACTAAGAGTTCCCTATTGGAATGCTTCTTGCTGTAGATCGCCGAGCGTTTTCCCAACCTGCCGATGAAGATTCTGGTGAAAACTGTCAAGGCCCCCAAGATCACCTTTGAGCCTGACAAGATGACCCTGCAGACAATGGGCTCTGTGACTGCCTACGTCATCCAGACTAACGGCACCCTGTACCCCCTCTTCGTCCTTAATGTGGTCAGTCCGGTCATAGGTGTCATAGCTACACATAGACCAGTGGTTCCTAAACTGAGACTCCCAAGACATCCCCAGCTAGGGGGATTTCAAAAATATTGACATATTCCCTGTGTAGTAGTATTGTGACTGTTGTAATGATCAAATATGTACTGTATATTCTACTACTAAATAGCTATAGAGTGAGTTTATTTGAATGGTCCTTCATAACAACTGCGTAACCATTCATAAATGCTTATGTCAATAAGCATAAATAAGCATAGGTGTGTTGTCACCACTGATGCAAAAAGTGACAGGCCATATGCCCATTTTTGTTTATTGATATAAGCATTTATAAATGCTTATTTCATGCTTATAAATACTCTATGTAGTCCTTATGAATACATTCACAGAATGTTTCCTTATACAATAAAGATATACAGTGCAATCAAATCATCATTTGGACATGATTAAATCTTAGATTTTACAGGGTTGAAGGATTTGAATGTTGAAGCTGCTCCCTGCTGTCCACAGGACACCAGTGTTAGCGGCCATCCTTACATTACGGGAGCGAAACTGGCCGGAACCGTGTCCCTCAACAAGTGAGTACACCGGTGTCTATACAAGAGAACGCTGTACAGCACACGGCTGCTTCACATGCCACACAAAGAGAAATAAATGAAATAAACATGCGGATACAATAAGCTTGCTGTAATAATGTCTGATTCCCAGATTGTCCATTACTCTTGGCAAGAGCAATGTCGGCCCATTCCAGGTACAGCTAATCAGTCTTCCACATCTCTCAACATTTTTCTGCCAATTACTGCCATATGAGCACTGTAGTAATATTGTACGGTGTCATTTTCAGGTGAAATGGCTTGACAATATCCTCCTGCTGGTTCTGAAACTGGCTGTTATCCCCCAGGTCAACGGTAAGTGCAGAATTCTCTGCAGGACCTGTCTCATTATACTCCTGAGAGTGAGTACACAGGGGGGGGAAGTAAAGACAAATCAATGTTTTTAGAAAGAAAGCAAACAACAGATGCACACAGTTCTGGTATCCAAAGAATGACACCAATAGAGCTACAAGGCCAGGGAACGCACCGCCTTTTTTGAATGAGCGCGTCATTGTTATCGCGAACGGCGAACGCATCAAACGGCAAACTCCTATGGCCATCCTGAACCGCCCAATGCGCGTGTGCGTTACTGCAGTGACCGTACAGAAGCTATGTCTCCCCACAGTTTCCTTGCAGAAGGGATTTCCTCTTCCAGCCCTCGACAAGATGAATCTGGTCAACGCTCAGCTGCGCGTTCTGAAGGTGAGGTCTAATGTCCACACAGTGGCTCTTCAACTGCGGCAATGTGCACACTTAATCTTTATATACAGGACTGGACATCCATTTTAGGGTTTAGGGAAAAACTTTCACACGCACTGCACGAGACCACTCAATCACACGCTTCAGTAGCAAAAAGACTGCCGAAAGTCTAACCAAATTTGCTTTATCCTGAATTTATCTGACATTTCATGAAGATTAAAAGGAGAACATGAGATTCCCCTCTAAACAGAAATGTTTAATTGGATCTGTATTTGTCTCATTCTCCTCCAGGACTACATGCTGATTGGAACAGATGTTCGTTTTACACCATAAGCACCAAGGGACGTCACCTCACCTGACCATAAACAATCCATTAAATCCGATTATTAATGTGAGCACTGTACTTAACGCTGTATTTCTGACTGTGCATTTTGATTATTTTTGAGATAAGAGGACAATTTATCAGAACCATAAATGTGGTACCTATTACTCTCATATTCATCTGCCGTAGCATAATGTTGACATTTGATTATTAGTGAGTACATTTGCGTGAATAAAAACATATCTTCCTCTTCAAATGTGAGATCTTGCTGAACTTGTGCAGCTTTTTCCTACTAATTGGAACCTTTCTTAAATTCTTCTTACTTTTGTTCTTAATAAAAATTCAGATGAAAAACCCAATGTGACCTTCAATTTTGTGCGTATCCCAGGTGTATCAGATGATAAATGCCAATTGTTTGTAAATTTGTGCCTATTCATGTTGATTAGATCAGGAAATGCCCTAGCAATCCCGTAAAAGGCATTCCAACTGTAGGGTCGTGTGCAAACATCAGTAATTTATCGCTCTCCACAAACGTATCTGTGCAGTCCCTAAAGACACACTATCTCTCTCATTCTGTTTAAATGCTCTGAAAATGAACCCGGTGCATTTTTTTGCTTAAATCAAGACAAGAACATTTAAAAATAACTGCCTAGTTCATCGGTTGAATAGCTTTAACATTTCCCATTGATCTTCACAGATGAGTAATAGTTGAAAAGTAATTATGCTCAACTTTCTTACCAATAAACAAAAATGTCTGACTCAAATGTCCTTTGCAATCATACTGACCTCCGGCTTCAACATCAGTTCAGGCTCTTACAACGTCTGAAGACAGGTCTGCAATTACGTTAAACTACCCTGATGCAAATATTTACCAGCAAATACAATGGTACACCAACGTACCCAGATCACACAAGCAGGATATTAAATATATTATTATAGAAAAACAATATTTTCATGAGAGTAAACCCTGAATAGCAGAGCACGGAGATAAAACGGCAGTCCCTGGGCTGCTAAGACCAGTCTCTATCAGTGACATGTCATCCCACACAAAATGACTGCATATTTGATTGTCCAGTGTGAAGTAAGGCAGACAGGAGAGGAGGGCAGGAGATGGGAGGTTGAGGTCAGCAGACCTCCATCTGGTCGTCTCGATAGTCCTGAGGAAGTACTTTTCCAGCGGATCTCAAAGAGGCGGGGCCAAGGGCGTGGCCTCTCAGGCTCTGAGAGCTGGCGGATGTGATCTGCATGAGAAACAGACTCTGCACCATTACCACACAACACAGAGCAAGGCCACAGGCTTCACAGCAGGGACTACAAGCAATGCACAATTTACACAGTCCTTAGTTCAATGTGCCACACAATGTGTGTGTGTGTGTTGTCAAAAACAGTGTAATGTAATATGTCACTAAAGTATACTGATCTAATTTATAAGTGTTTAATGTATATGAATATGGTTTGTGTGGTCACTTGCCCAGACAGTTTTACAGACGTTTATGATGACCTCCCAGCTTTACAAGGGCAAGTATAGGACATTTGTAAAAACATGATAACCCAAACAGCAGAAATCAAGTCATGAAATCTTGAGTCCAGCGACACAAATCTACAAACCCCAATTCCAAAAAAGTTGGGACAGTGTATACAATGTAAATAAAAACAGAAAGCAATGATTTGCAAATCATTTTTGACCTGTATTCAATTGAAAACGGTAAGATATTTAATGTTTTAACTAATCAACTTTATTGTTTTTTGTAAATATACGCTCATTCTAAATTTGATTCCTGCCACACGTCCCAAAAAAGTTGGGATGGTGGCATGTTTACCACTGTGTTACATCACCTTTCTTTTTAACTACACTCAGTAATCTTTTGGGAACTTGGGACACCAATTGTTGTAGTTTTGAAAGCTGAATTTTTTCACATTCTTGCTTGATATTAGACTTTAGCTGCTCAACAATACAGGGTCTCAGCGTTGTCTTATTTTGCACTTCATAATGTGCCACACGTTTTCAATGGGAGACAGGTCTGGACTGCAGGCAGGCCAGTCTAGCACCCGCACTCTCTGACGACGAAGCCACACTGTTGTAACACGTGCAGAATGTGGCTTGGCATTGTCTTATTGAAATAAGCAGGGACTTCCCTGAAAAAGACATTGTCTAGATGGCAGCATATGTTGCTCCAAAATGCATATGTACCCTTCAGCATGAATGGTGCCTTCACAGATGTGCAAGTTACCCATGCCATAGGCAATAACACACCCCGATACCATGACAAACGCTGGACGGAGAACACGACGTCCATTATTTCCAAAAACATTTTGAAAGGTGCATGGACTCATTAGACCACAGCACACGTTTCCACTTTGCCTCAGTCCATCTCAGATGAGCTTGAGCCCAAAGACGTCAGCAGCGTTTCTGGACATTGTTGATATATGGCTTACGCTTTGCATAGTAGAGTCTTAACTTGCATTTGTAGATGCAGCGACGAACTGTGTTTCCTGACAACGGTTTTCCGAAGTATTCCCGAGCCCATGTGGTTATATTCATTACAGAAGCATGTCGGTTTTTAATGCAGTGCCGTCTGAGGGATCGAAGGTCACAGGCATTCATTATTGGCTTTCGGCCTTACCCTTTACGCACTGAGATTTCTCCAGATTCTCTGAATATTTTAATAACATTATGGACTGTAGATGGTGAAATCCCTAAATTCCTTGCAATCGTGCATTGAGAAAGTTGTTCTTAAACTGTTGGGACTGTTCGCTCGCGCAGTTTTTTGCAAAGTGGCGAACCTCGACCCATCCTGGCTCCTAAACGCCCGAGCCTTTTATACCCAGTTATGATAGCATCACCTGTTACCTATTCACCCGTTTACCTGTGGAATGTTCCAAACAGGTGTTTTTTGAAAATTCCACAACCTTCCCAGCCCTTTTTTTTTTTTGCCCCTGTCCCAACCTTTTTGGAACGTGTTGCAGGCACCAAATTCAGAATTAGCATATATTTACGAAAATCAATAAAGTTGATTAGGTAAAACATTACATATCTTTTCTTTGTACTGTTTTCAATTAAATATACGTAAAAGATAATTTACAAATCACTGCGTTCTTCTTTTATTTGCATTTTACATACTGTCCCATCTTTTTTGCAGTTGAGGTTTGTATACTGTCTATGACTCAACAAAAATGACAAATAATATCTTAAGTACGACATTGCATATTTCAAAAATGTATTATACTTATTATATAAATCTGACATGAGCATGAATATGGTCCATACGCATATTCTAAGATTTCAAGTGAAGAAATCCTCCATATGAGGTATGACTGGCGGAGCATGTGTTTGAGCCTCAGTTTTAGACTCTGCACATACAGAGCCAAGGGAGAAACTCTACAGTGAGAAGGAACTGTATTTGAAACAGTAGCAACCTCTCCCAGGCTTGGTGGTGCAAGACTCACATAAAAGCACTGTGGCCCTGTGGGGTGTGGTGGACCGGCATGACATCAGCGTAGGTTTCCTCCAGAGACAGAAGGACATTGCTCGCCCGCTGGCCACCGTGGGCCAAGGCCAGGAGGCGAGGGAGGTCTCGGTATGCATCTGGGCCGGCCAGAACATCCACCAGCTTCTCCCGCTCTAGGAGCTCTGTCTTCAGCCGCTCTGCCATGCAACCTACATGCAAAAACACAAATGCGCATACACACACACACACACACACACACACACACACACACACACACACACACACAGTGTTAAAACACAATAGTAAGCAACATAAACATCAACCTATGGTCTCAAACATTTTGATTCAGGGAGGCACAGATTTATTTAGGTAGATTAGAAAATCCGGCAGCAGCTTACTGACCTAAAACTCCTATTTTAAGTGGGCCATGGACCTTGGACCTTCTCTTTTTCATATATGTCAGCTGTTGCAGTCTGTTCCATATGGTCTGCTCTGCTTTCTCCCTGTCAGTGTCAAAACACCACAAACAGTGCTATATCTGCATGGGTGCCAAGACCATGACATAAATATGAGTATGTTTTCTTAAAAAAATACTTTAATACATTTTCACAAACCTCACTGAGCAAGTAACAAGAAGTATAACATCAGCCTGGAAAGAGAAGTTTTTGTTATTGTAAATCATACAGAAAATATTGCACAGCTCCCCCCCCCCCCCCAAAAAAAATAATAATAATAAGACTAAAATAATAATAATAATAATTTGCTAGTAAGCCCCCTCCCAACAAAAATATTATTATTATTATTTACTTTTTATAATTATTCCTTGGTACAAATACCTGTGAAAGTTCACTCGTACGCAAGTATCCTTTTCTCTGCAGAATGGACCAGGCAATCTAGGTATCATTCACATTCATCTGACAGCCATAGGTTTCAAAGTACACTGAAAGATAACATGCAGTACTTTAGAAACATATTGTGGCGGCCTGGGGATTGTCAACTGGCCAGCTAGGACCGGTCGATGTGTAGATAATTGTAAATAACGTGCTGTGTGTGTTTTAACTGTTGTTAGCTTGTTAGCCGCGTATTGTGTTAATCGTAAACTTTAAACGTAACTGTAAACTTTAACTGTCGTTTAACTGTAACCTAGTGGCTGTGTTATGTGTGGCTGTGATTGGCTAGGAATGTGTAAGTGTGTGCGCCAATCACAGCCGACTAGTTCAGATATAAGGCAGTAACGTTACCTGAAGCGATTCGTGGTAGTAGTAAAAGTGTTTCCAAGCTGTGAACAGCAGTCACCAATAAAACGAAGCCCGGCTACGAGCGATTCGATACTGCAAGCCGCTGTCTCCCTCCCTCCCTCCCTCATTCTCCGCGCTCGCTACAATATCACAATTATCCACAGTAATAAGACAATACACAATAGACGAATTCGAAAATACACAGTAGATATAAGTACGGCAGCATCACTTAATTTTGTTTTATTGTTTTCGATGGAAAACTAATATCTACAAAGAAATTCTAAAGTATTTGGAACGGTTTGCTATGGAGGCTTGCTAACCTTTTCTTGAATTTCCAATATGTGGGTCATCGGGAAGATAGGACTGTGTGTCCTTAACATGTCCATCTTGAACTTCGGGGGTCTTTTCTCTGGGAGAAGCATCCTTAATAAAGTCCTTAAATCTTGGACCTGTAGCAAGTTTACTTTTGAACATACTGGCGCTAGTCGATCTTTCACCGTCTCCGGTAGGAGGAATTGAGCCAGGGCTGTAATGTGTGCATTAACGTTAAAGGTCTCAGGTTTTTCATTTTTAATCAAAAGGTCAAACGGATACAAGTTATGTATACTCCGCTACACACCTGAAGAGGTTTGGGATTTGTGTGCTAGCTAAACAAGAAAAATGACCTATAGTTCACAGACATATAGTCTAGCACGTACAGATTTGCCTAACTAGGAAGCTGCCATTCAAAACGAAATAAAGAAAATGCAGTTTTAACTAAATGGTTACTTGGCAAGGCACTGATAATAGTGTCGTTCTCCCACTAACGTAAGTCTTCCCTAAAATGCGTTTTCTAGAAAGACTCCAAAATTCATGCCATCAAAATGTTCTCTGCAATCAAACTTGAAAAGACACTGCTCATTATCCTCACTTCACCGTGGTTCGGCGTGACTGTCCGTCCGTCTGCATAAACCTTCCCCGTTTACAGTGTCCTCTGTCCTGCACAGCACATGTACTGCCCGGATTCAACCGATGCACTAAAATCTTTCGGCTTTTCCATCCACAATTCCCACTAAGAAACCTACAAATATATTTAGAAATATCCGTGTATATGCCCACTTTATGTCCATGAATAATCAGGGCAGCATTTTTCCCTAAAATATGTTCCGTTCAGTTGTCCGTCTAGAATATCTTCCCTTGAAAATCGTTCCACGTTGTTGTTGCCTTCAGAAAGCATTCATCTCAGATGCATTTTTTTAAATTATTATTTTATCTTATTACATGAACTGATATATGTTTTCCCCTTCACCATCACAATAAATTCAACATGTTTATGATGCAAAACATATTTTTATTCAACATTTTTGTTTTTAAAAATGATCAGGAATATCTGTGACTGATCAGGACTATCTGGTACAGCTGGCTTGCTTCCTACCTTGTTCCTTCCAGATTGTGTGGGGGAGCTCAGTTATAAGACCTCATTACCTCTCTATGGGTGTCTCCCAGAGTTCAATCCTTAGTCCTCTCCTCTCTATATCCTTAATCTAAAAGGGGCAGAGAATATTTCCTGATTAATGAGTGTGCAGTGGTATTTACTTTAGTCACAATACTAATTGTTGTGTGCTTACACTGAATGGGCTTTCTGTGCATTTTTGGTGATATCACACTTTCTGTTTTTATTCCTGAGACTAACACTGATTTTATACAGTTTTTTTTTTTTTTTTTAGTTGAAGTGATTGTAATGTGATGTACTCTCTGGCAATCAAGTAGCATGACCCTGTGATGAGTCATTTCCCCACAGCTTTCCTTTCTTCCAGAGCATTTAGAGAGGCTCCATTGAAGATGATGAGCCACGTGCCAACCTATTGCATGTTAAATATGCTTGTAGGGGATGTTTCCAGTGGGGTGTTTACATGAAGTATATATAATTAATTAATTATTAATTGCTGGGGGAAGAATTTTTAATGGCTGTAAGCTCTGTTCCTAGGCCTTGGGAGAAGTGGTATTAGTTTGCCTATTCTTAGGTTAGCATGAAATGGTGTACATTTAAAACCACAGGGTGTTTATATGAGACTGTTGTGTCATATAAACACCCTCGTATGAAATGTACACCAGCAGTTTTGCTGTGTGCAGTTACTGGGTTTGTTAGATTGCATAAGTTTTTTTCCAGTACAGAAATGCCTTGTGGCAGTAGGTAGACACAACTACCTACCTCCGCCTCTTTTCCTTTCAACAGAGTTGAACTGACCCACTCCCTGGAATGCTACAGTATGCATCCAGGGGTCAACCATTTACATTGGAATTAATTGGAGAAAAAAAACAGTATAATTTTGTATATCATTTGTCTACATGATTCCTTTGTGCATGAACATTTTGCAGAGGGAGAGAGAAAGAGAGATAGAGAAAAGTTACACAAAGGCTGAAAAATTATCAATGTGTTGTGATGTGTGTGTGTGTATTGTTTCTGTGTGAATCATAGACAATCCACCCTTGAGCTCTGCTACATCACAATAACAGAGAGGGAGGGCTTCAGAATCATCGAAACAGGCAAGTCTGAATATGATGTCACTGGTCCCTAGCGGGTGTGCTGAGTGTACTGAGGAATCTAAGCAGAGCAGCTCCTGAACATGTCCTGAGAAATCTCCTGGTGGGATGAGCCTGTGAAGATCAGACAGTAGTGACCCCATCTACGTATTTCTATCATTCCGGACAGCTGCAAAAGAGAAAGACCAGAAAGAGTGGCAACTCACCCACAAAAGATAAGACTTTCATCAAGGTAGGCCACATTTACAATGTCATTTCATGGTGAGGTGTTGTGACGTATGTCCTGGATTAAATTTGATAACTTAATATCAATGTGAATTTGTGCATAACACCGATGTGTTGTTATTGTATTAATAATTATTGCATTACTCTTTCATCTTGGTGTATTTTTGTTTATAGTTAAAATTTCATGAGACAGATTTTTTATTAGTTTGGATTATTATCATAATATAGACGCTCAGGTTAAAAATGTTATTGATGAAGTAACGATGGGTCCAGACTCCAGGGGCTATTCTGTATTTCACAGAAGTTGTAATATTTATTGTCGCAGGGACTGAGATGTGGTGAATGGATATTTTTTTGTTCTTACAGTCTGAACAGTCATTTGTTTTGTAACAGGGAGACTATTTAACATCCTATCACATTTAGTCAAATCACAGCTTTTGTCACGCTTATCTTTATCCTTTAAAGGGAACAATGACATCTGTATGATGTGAACTCTGATTTTGCCAGTTGCTAGATCACTGTTGCAAGAACGTGAAGTGTGCTTGAGAGAAGCCGAGTCACAAGAGCTGTGAACGCGTTTTGAAATATAATCTAAAAGTGGCTGTTTTTTGCTGTCTATTGTTTTCAGAACTGGCCACGACGATGGAGAGAGTGGCATTGCTGGCGGTCTGCTGCCTGGTGATGCCTGTCTTGAATTACCCACTCTACCCAGCTCTTAGGTAAGTCATATGCATGACCGGTATATTACCAATGTATGAAAAAAACTTTGAGAGATTGGATATGCATATTTGCTTATTCAAATAAGTCTCAGGCATATGGACTGGGTAATCAAATGATCTTTGTAGACCAAAATATGTTATGTGCCATGAACATAATAATCTTGTTTTAATGAATAAGCTATATAATAAAAAGTGATTGCTGTTACTGTTATGTATTATATATTATGTAGGGAAAAATACATTTCCTGCTTCAATGTTCTTGGATGGTCACCTAACACAATCAGCCTTACTCAATGATCAAGGGGGGTTAGAAACAAAGCCTGGTGATGACGGCACCGCTAGGGTGTGAAGACGGGAGTTAGCCAGCCTACCTAGGTGACAATAACCATTTGGTTCCCTCCCACACCACATACAATGTCCATTTGTTTGCCTGTTTGGGGTATAAAGCTTGTACCACACACAACACTATTTTGTGATTGAACTGCCTTACTATTACCCGGTATATTGTATACTGTAATGAACACTATTTTGCATTGTAATTAAATTGCTATTAACCTAAACTTTGGAACTCCGAGTTTTACTTGACAAAGGACAGAATTCCTACAATGATATACTTCTCTCCAATACTGTACTTGCACAGAAGTCAAAATATACTTTCACAGGGATTCTAAATAGTTAATACTGATACTGCATGTTGGAGAAAATATGCCTCTGTCTAAAATGATTGCATTAACACTGATTGCATGCAGTGTGGTGTGATACTTCTTGTGATCTGTTGGTTCTTGTGATCTATTGGCAGTGTAATTAAATTCGAGGATATGTTAATCTATTAAATGAGGTGTGAAAATATGTCTATTTTATATCCACAACCAAACTGGGAGGTCTTACAGAAAATATTAAGAATAAAGTAGACATCCAATTTGCTATCTACAAGGCTGTCACCACACAATGTTTTATCGGAGGGTAAAATCTTGTTAGCATTTCAGTTTCACAATGAACAGTTACATGAAGGGGAAATGACAGTATGATATGTGTGGTGATATCTAATGTTTTTAAGGTTGGGTCAGAGGGCCTCCTCCATCTTGGTCAGCACCTCCATGGGGGGTCCCACTCAGCTGCTTTCATCGGCAGACATCAGAAATCACGACAGGAAAGAGTCACAAGAGGCAGAATATCGGTCAGTTCTCCTGCAGAATCTCCCAAACCAGCATTCAATCAAATCAATGACAGAAGCCATTTTGTGTTCATCCCAGGCTAATTAGGCTCATTATACAGGTTTGCCTGTGACATCATTGCACCTCTAGAACTGACATTGAGTGGCGCGCTCGACTGTGACCACAACAGAACCACAATACGTAGGGATCTTATCGAGATCAGCCAAACATGCTAGGATTGTTGATAGGATTGTTAGCATAGAAATGAACCCAACACAGGCCTGAGTGAGTTCCAGACTGAGCATGGTGTGACTGTTCGGTGTCCCTTCACCGTCTCCCCTCTCAGCTTGGGAAGGCACGCCGATGCCATCTTCACCAACAGCTACAGGAAAGTGCTGGGCCAAATCTCAGCTAGGAAGTTCCTGCAGACAATAATGGGTAAAAGGCTGGGGTAAGTACCAGATCACGACACAAATCATTTATCGTCATGTGTGGCCTGTGATTTTGAGTTAAATGCAGAACGTTCTCCCTTTGTGAATCAAGCATAGAGAACTATGTGAAACGTGAGTCGGACGTTTACGAGGACCTCACCACCAATATTTCAGGAAAGCAATTTTTTTGTTATTTTGGTTCTGTACTCTAGCACTTTGAGTTTGAAAGGATACAATGACAATGAGGTTGAAGTGCAGACTGTCAGCTTTAATTTGAGGGTATTCTCATCCATATCGGATGAACCGTTTAGAAATTATAGAACATGTTGTACATAGTCTCCCCCATTTTCGTGCATCAAAAAATATTTTAACATAATGTTGAATAAAGTAATCATTTTTAATATTTGGTCGCATATCCTTTGCATGCCATGATTTCCTGATGTCTGTGACCCAACAACATCAAAAGACTCTTGATATCTTATTTTCTGGTACTCTTACACAGTAAGAGTAAGTACTTTCTGGTTCACAGCTGAACTCAAAAACTTATACTGTCATCTGCAAGGAATCTTTAATCTTTTAACAACCTTTCAAACTGCACTTGAAAAAAGGCCAGTGCTAGAAAACAGTCCCAAAACATGAATCACAATCTCCCTGCTAAAACACAATGTAGTTGGCCAAATGTTACTTTAGTCAACCTGGTTAAACCAAAAAAAAAAAAAGCTTCAACATTGGTCACCAGTAAAGAACCAACAAAGATAATCAACAAAAATCTAACAGAAATCAAAATTCCCAAGAAAGTTTTCCCAAACAGATTTACTTTACTTTATCACAGAGAGTACTCAGAACAATGAGTACCCTGACCTTAAATTAGCCTACTTCACGATAAACTTGTTAAATTTGCCAGAATGTAAGACAGGGCCAGTGTTTGCCCATTTCTTGTGGCTGTTGCAAGAAAACGTTCTGTAGTACATTCCGTAGTTGGTCAATTACAACCATTGCCTGAATTAATCTAATCCAAAACAACACACAGAGACAGCTGGCACACAAGCAAGGGCTTAGGCAGTGAGTAGTTAAAATCAGTTGCACCACTACCTCTTCCTAGTCTAGGGGAGTGAATTAAAAACCACGTGCCTCTCTTCCTCATTCACTCCGTGTAACTGCAAGCCAGAGTTTGACTCCACTGAATGCCCAGGAGACGCTCACTCAGGACTCAAGGTAACCTCAGACGGACACAATGCATGCCTATTGGGACGTGATCCATCTGAATTGCTGCATTATGTATACATAGGTGTAATTAGGTAAAGACGGGTAAATACACTGCTCTGAAACTGTACACCTGATGACACTTATTATTTACTTATCAAGTAATTATTTGCCATCACGTTTTCTGATTATTTGTTCGTTTTGTGCAAAACTAATGCTCTATAGATTCTGATGGGATATTCCACTGAACTGTAAAGTAGGCCATGCTGATCACTGCAACATATTCTTAAGTTGCTCTAAACTACAACGGTAATGGGCTGATTGGAGACTTATTTCTGCATTCGACACAGTGTACAATGTGTAGTTGAATAATGAAGCACGGTGTCCAGTCGTTTGTCAGGGTAAATTTAGGGTTAGTGTGGTAAAATGGAGGATCGATAAGAACGCTTTGGGACTTTCCTGCTGCGTTCACTCTGTTGTTGCAGAATTGAAGGGAGCAGAAACGAGAATCCTCCGACAGCTTTCAGCTCCGTATAGAATGCCTCTGAAAAAAGGGAATTGGGGGTCACATTTTTGTTATTTCGGAGGGTCAGTTTTGTCGCTTCCTGTCTTGTGTTTTCTTTTTTTTTCTTTTTTTTACTTTTGGCTCAGAATAATTCAATATAGGCTTTAGCTCAGTTTAGCATTAACTGTTCCTGTCATGTGGCCTCAGCACCATCTCAGGGAGACAAGCAGCCATTTCAGAGATAGAAACTGAATTAAGTGTGGATTGCGTATCTCAGTGCATGCCGTCTCCCAGATCGCTTGATTTTCCAGCACGCTGATTCTGTTTAAAAGAACACAGTCTTCCATGAAAAATCAGGCAAATAAAAAGGTGTAAAAAGTAAAATTCTGTGCCACACACACAAGCATAATGGGCAACAGGACAGCAATACACTTTTATGTGTTTGGTTCATTTGGACAAGCAGTTTACTATGGTACCGCGCTATTATCATATATGTTATGTTGCTTCAGTGTTATGAACAAGGAAAGCATCAAGAAACCAGACGCATCAAAAAATGTATGGATAATACACATTAAAATATATACTATGACAGTTGATGTTTTTATTGGTTTTGTCATTTAATTAGATGAACAACACATTTTAGTAGTGAAACTATGGCATTAATATGAAAGGATTTCTTCTCTCATACTAGTTTGCTGTAAGGTGATGCTGTTTAGAAAAGCTATGGGCAGCTCATTTCATTGGTGTCTGTTCTGTAACAAGCTGCTATCTCTAAGTTGTGCCCTCAGTTAGAATTTATGGGTGCATCACAGAGCAGGAGAATCGATTCTGTAGAGTACCCCCAACATAAAGAAAGAGGTGGCAAAAAGGTCATCTAGTTATCGTGAGAGCATTTGAAATTTGTGGATTATGGATAAAAAAAAGGAAGTCATAGTACAATAGATGTGAAATCTCTTCTCACATGAAGTCTGAATTGGTAAAGTTCCGTTCCGTTTTTTTCAATGGCTTCAGCAAAATGAAAGTGAACTGAGTCAGCACAGTGACATTTTCACAAACGTGCTGTGCTGGTTCAACTGGTATGTCATGCTGGTTTAATTGTGAAAAGGAATTCAATGTGTCCGACTATCACTTTGCAATGTGAAATAAGTTCAAAACACCACTAGACTCAAAGTGTGAGAGCGTTTTCACACTTTGGACTAAAGATTCTGTAGTTTATGAGAAATGTCCTGGTACAGAACACCTGTACATTCCTCAGCAGTGCCCCAACAGCCCCTGAGCTGCATTAAGGGAACCAATAATGACTGATCCTTTTTTTCTGATAAAAAAAAGTCGCCCAAATCGCAAGCTGCTGAGAACGCTGTTTATTCCTCGTACCAGGATCACCGAGGTTACATGGCCAACAATTGAACTCATGCAGTATACGCGATATTTAGCTCTGATGATGTGTAAAACGCTTATCGCTGTAGTATGTGTAGTGATATGTGACATCCCAGCAGGTATCTGTGAGCATGTTGGCTGTGTGGTGTGTGCTGGCTCTGCTGGTTCCCCTTCCCCTGTCTCAGAGTGCCAACCCTGGCGTCAAGGTCAGACTTACACAAAACGGGCTGGAATATGGTAGGTATTATGCTACAATACATTAACAAAACAGGAATGTCCTAGTGTGATATTGCAAAATGTCTAGAGTGTGGTACAGTCCATTAACAAGAGAAATGTCTGGTGTAGAAGTATAGAAAGGTCTATAGTATAGTGCAGTAGAGTAACGACAGGAATAATATATAGTATGGTGTTAAAATGTGGAAGAAAGCTCTGGAGTTCGATAGAGTGTATCAACAGTAGTTCGTATTGGTTGGTTTGAGGAAATGTTTGTGTAGGACATTCACTGATCTTTTGTGATGGGTTCAGCAGTACATAATCAAGGCATAGCAAGTTCAGCAAAGCCTACTCTGACTTGAATATAATGCTTAATAAAACAGAGGTTGAATGATTCAGAGCATTCTCACAGCTGTAACAATATTTCCAATCATTACTTTCACTGACACGGACAGAGGGGTACAAAAATACACTATCTAAAGTATAAGACAGAATGGGAAATGGGTCATTGGGTCACCTGAAACATGACTGAACCGGATCTGTTCTCTCTGCAGGCAGACAGTTAGGCATGGCTACTCTGCAGAGCAAGCTTAAGTCTATCAAGGTGCCCGACATGTCGGGGAAAGTGAGGGTAAAGGTCATTGGTAAAGTCGAATACAGCGTAACGGGGTGAGGGCACATTACACAAAGTGCTAGCCACTTCTCTTTTCCATTATTCACCTGGTTTTATCTTCTATTATTCACCTGGGGACTTTTGGCTGGTTTGCTATACTTTGCATCTACTTCACTTCTCCACTGAAAGTGTTTCCATTTTGAAATAATGTTGATTGCTTTATATTTAAGTAAGGTACTCACAAAAATAATTGTATTACTACAAAAATATATTGTCATTACTATTATTATTATTAATAATAACAATAATAATATTCATAATAATTGCATTTCTTTTTCATCTCATGATCTCAAGTCACTCAGAGTACTGAGAGTAGTAGTACTTGTAGTACTGTTGGCAACTTGGCTGGATGAGCTGCACTGCTGTGACTGATGCATGCTGACATGCGTACCTCCTTCTCTAGGGTGCAGATTACTAACATTGAGCTGCCCACGTCCACCGTGGGGCTGGTGCCTGGCACTGGGGTCAGTCTGTCCATCGGGAATGCCTACATCAGTCTCCGTGGCAGATGGAAGGTCAAATTCCGCAGGTTCTTGTGAGTGTCATTAGCACATTTTATACATGGTTCCACAGTAAAAGTAACATAGGACTCACCTGTCAGCAGAACAGCGGTGAAAAATGGACGGGAATGACTGATGTGCTCTTTCCCTCCCTCCTCGCTCCATTCAAACACAGAAAGCTCAGTGGCTCATTCGACCTGGCCGTGAGTGGACTGACTATCACCACGCAGATCAAACTGCAAAGCGACAAGACGGGACGGCCGGTCGTCAGCAGCGTCAACTGTGTGGCCCGCGTGGGCACAGTCAAGATCAAGTTCCACGGTGGGGCCAGGTACTGGTTAATGGGACGTTCTCCTAGGTTTCACGACAGGGGCGTATAAAAAGAAGTACAGTACTTCCTCAGATTACCTCAGATTCAAAGTTTGGTTAATGCATTGGGAAATCTAGAATTACATCTTAATCATGTGAAAAGATAAGAATAAGCAGTGTTATAGTGTAATCAAAAAACCGCATAGGGAACAAATGCTTCCTCACATTTTTGTGTTCCCGTTTTTCAGCTGGCTGTACAACCTTTTCACATCCTTCATTGAAAAAGCCTTTCGGAAAGCTCTAGAAAAGCAGGTGAGCATAACGTAAACGTCCGGGTAAGATCCAACAAGTTTCTCTCCAGTGTGGGAAGAGCAGTGAGGTCCCTAGAGAGCTGGCGAGTCAAAGTCAAAATTCAACTGAGTATCAGGCAATAGCCGCCAGATCAGCACTGTTTTGTTTCTCCAACGCACTGTTGATCATTTCAGATCTGCCCCCGGGTGGATGAGGCGGTATCCGACATGAACCCTCGCCTAAGAACTCTGAATGGTATGAGCTGCACAATATGCTGTACTGAAGACATAGTTGATTACAGCATGCTTCTGCAAAAGAAAAAATTTAATTGTTCCAATCTAATCAAATTATAGGATCCATTGGTTTCTAGAATGAACAATAGAATCATGATGAAATGAGGAGGCAACAATAGATATGCATAATTTATTATTCATACAGAAGCCCTTCCTGAATTATGACCATAATCACTTTATCCGGCCAAGCTTAATTGCTCGGCTAGCCAGGTGCAGCATCTCACGGTTTCGAACTTTCTGCCACCTTCCAGTGCTCGCCAAAGTGGACAAGTTTGCGGAGATTGAATATTCCATGGTTGGATCTCCCGTCGTCGCAAAACAGTCCATTGATTTTGGCCTGAAGGTGAGCATCGATCTTCCCGTTTTCCACATTCCAGTTTCTCCCACCTTCGATATCAAATGCTTACATATTGTACACCTAATTATCATCATTAATAACAATAACAGCAACGCAAATTAAAAATCCACCGTCTTTCTGAAAGCCCAAGGTCGTTTTGGCACTGCACACGTTCTGCTGGAATGTATGTTTTAGTGTATTCTAAGTTTGAGTGCATCTCCCCCGTAATCCAACCAGCCATGTGAATGAGCTATCAGACGTCTGAGTACCTCTTATTATCTCGCTGCAGGGGCAGTTCTACAACATTGGAAAACATGAAGAACCTCCGTTTGCTGCCCCGCCCTTCGAACTGCCCGCCCAGAACACCAACATGCTGTACATGGGATTGTCCTCCTTCACCGCCAACTCGGCGGGCTTCGTCTACAACAACGCCGGAGTCCTCAGCATCTATATCACAGACGACATGGTAAAAGCGCCTACCATTACATTTATTTAGCAGACGCTTTTATCCAAAGCGACGTACAGTAAGTGCGTACAGAGACATCATCATCATTACAGAACAGACAAGGCAAAGCACATCCTTTGCATAATGTAGCAGCTATCCCTAGCAATGAACATTGACTGTAGTTCACAGTAAGCTGTGGGCAAATCAGCAACACCACACTTCCATTCCAAATACTATTATAAACTATATTATTATAAACCATTCCAAATACTATTATAAACTATGCTATTATAAACCATTCCAAATACTATTATAAACTATACTATTATAAACCATTCCAAATACTATTATAAACTATAATAAACAAACAGGAAAACACAGGGAACAGGGAACTGATATTCCTAGGTGAGGATATCAGTCAAGGTGGAGTCTGAAGAGGTGTGTCTTCAGGCCTCGACGGAATGCAGGCAGGGTTGGAGTAGAACGTAGGGGAATGGGAAGTTCATTCCACCACTGAGGTGCTAATGTGGAAAAACTCCGCAGTCGGGACAAGCGAGAGCCTTTGACACGGAGGGGGGGAAGTGCCAGTCGCCCTGCTGTAGAAGAGCGAAGTGGTCGAGCAGGAACATAGTTCTGGATTAAGTCCTGCAGGTAGGCGGGGCCTGTCCTATTTGCTGCAGTGTAGGCCAGGGTCAGAACTTTGAACCTGATCCTGGCTGCAACTGGCAGCCAGTGGAGAGACCTCAGCAGGGGGGTTACGTGGGAAAATTTCGGGAGGTTGAACACAAGCCGGGCAGCTGCATTCTGGATGAGTTGAAGAGGCAGAATGGCGCAGGCCGGTAGGCTTGCGAGCAGGGAGTTGCAGTAGTCCAGGCGTGAGGTGACCATGGTCTGGACAAGAAGCTGGGTGGAGTAGGTGGTCAGGTACGGTCGAATCCTCCTGATGTTGTACAGGAGGAACCTGCAGGACCGTGCCGTCGCCCTGATGTGCTCTTTGCCTACCCTTGGCCAGCTCGATCTAGAGGGAACTCCACTAAAACCTTGGCTGTGTTACACTGGTTTGCCCTCTCTCCTGACAGATTCCCAAGGAGTCACCCATCAGACTCACTACTAAGACATTCGGAGCCTTAATTCCCGAGGTAAGGAACACACGCCCACTCATTATTTTTTCAGCATTTGTCCTCTTGTGGCGCAGACCTTGTGTGTGTGTCTGGGCTTAAAGTAAATGAGTGAATAACCAAAGTTACAAGCAAAGAGAAATAGCCCCCCTGAAAGAACTGCTAAACAACTGACTACTGTTTACAGATATAACTAGATAAATAAACATAGAAAACAATCTAAAAAAAATACCTAATATACAGTAAATGCTGTCACATAGGTGCTGCTTAACATATGAGCATACCTAACATAAATGCTAAGCAACCTGCAGTAAGGCAATGCCCAATATGAGTGTTGTGGGAGAATTTAAGGATCTAGGTAGTTTAAAAAATTATTTATGAAAAGTAGTAAGTGAATCTAACTAAGAGTTCCCTATTGGAATGCCTCTTGCTGTAGATCGCCAAGCGTTTTCCCAACCGGCCGATGAAGATTCTGGTGAAAACTGTCAAGGCCCCCAAGATCACCTTTGAGCCTGACAACATGACCCTGCAGGCAACAGGCTCTGTGACTGCCTACGTCATCCAGACTAACGGCACCCTGCAGCCCCTCTTCATCCTTAATGTGGTCAGTCCGGTCATAGGTGTCATAGCTACACATAGACCAGTGGTTCCCAAACTGAGACTCCCAAGAAATCCCCAGCTAGGGGGATTTAAAAAATATTGACATATTCCCTGTGTAGTAGTATTGTGACTGTTGTAATGATCAAATATCTACTGTATATTCTACTAAATAGCTATAGAGTGAGTTTATTTGAATGGTCCTTCATAACAACTGCGTAACCATTCACAACTGCTTATGTCAATAAGCATAAATAGGCATATTGTGTGATGTCACCACTGATGCAAAAAGTGACACGACATATGCCCATTTTTGTTTATTGATATAAGCATTTATAAATGCTTATTTCATGCTTATAAAGACTCTATGTAGTCCTTATGAATACATTCACAGGGCCCTATCTTACACCCGGCGCAAAGCGGTGCTAACCCAAACGCAAGTGTCTTTGCTATCTTACACCCGGCGCATGGTTCATAATAACGCCTTGCGTTCACGTCCTTTAACTACCATGTATTCTTGCGCCCATTACAAGTGAACTGGGCGTGTTGGTCTTAAGACGAGGAGTGGCCAGGATTCTTTCTGGCGTATTGCTATCTTGCCAGCAGAAAGCGCTTGCGCTAGAACCACCATAAACCTGGTCTAAAGTCATGTCGCAGTTGTTCACATGTTATTTTAACGGCGCATATAAGTGCGTCTACATAGGCGTGTGCACAACGCGCGTACCATCCTGTCTGTTACACACAGGGCACGCACAAGCATGACTAAAATATCTAGATCACAATGCGAAATATTATTATTCTGTAGGCTATGTCAAAAATGCATAATAATAAAAGGTTCCATAGGTCCACATACCTTTCCCTCAGCGAAGGGAAACGATGCCACATTACATTGCTCTCAGCCCACTCCATCAACATCCAGGCGATGTGCGATGGTACAGGACAATGGCTATCCGTTAAAAAGGAGCTGATAACATCTATATCAAGCCTAATGCGCGAATTGTCATTTACACCTAATGCGTGAATTGTCATTCAATGGAAAACTCGCGCACTGCAATAGACGGACATTTGAGTTTTAAAAATGCGCTTCAGATGTCATTACAATACAGGTCTGTTTATCTAGGAATACAGCCTGTAAGTAAATAGAATGGTTTGTGACTGAAAAAAGTTTAAAACCTTGTCCAGTGAATATTGCTTTTATTGTTTTTCAAATAGCCTAGTCTACAGCGGATTCGCTATGCATAAGGTTTTTTTCGATAGCCTATGGTTAAAAAACGGAGATACGTAAATGTCACCATGTTAACTGAATTGTAGCCTTAGTTATTCTTCGTCCTTCATATTTTTTAAATTACAGTGATAAGGTTTCCATACCCTCAGCTTATTAAAACCCCGTTGATTTCACCTGTTATTCCATAACTGAACAAAATATTTTAAAGAGAACTAAGCGTCTAATTAGAAACGAAAACAAATTTGCAGCACGTTACAATTAATTCACAATTAATTTAAATACCAGTATCTGCATGTGCGCTTTAGAGGAGCAGGTCTGTTTCCCCTGATGTAAATCGCACTTTTAACGGTCTTCCTGGGAAAGTGGATTGTTTTAAAGCATTACACTACCAGTAAAACTGGTTGGTCACATTTCCATAAGCAGGACATTATAAAAGAAGGGAAAATATGCGTGAACCTATGGGTTGCCAACCTGACAGCTTTATTGTATTTGTTGTCATCATTAAGGCAAAATAACGTTATTTATTTTATTGATAAAAATTAGAATGCAGGTAATGAACTTCGGATGAAGCTTGAACATGAGTTCATTGCTTCATTGCATAATCAAACGAAATTCGTTAAACAAGCAGGCTAATTTGGCGTTTTCTAAGGTGAGACGGAAGCCATTGGTAGCTTATTCTCAGCTGTTGCAGGTGCCTTTAACTAAATTTAACCGCATATATTTTGTAGAATAACTGCACTGTCGGGAATTACCAGGAACTCATAATGGTTTGTCCGAATAATATTTATCATAGGCTACTATTGATTCATATATTCTATTCCTTGATCGCACTAAACACGCACGATCATGTCTGTTTCGCCATCATATAAGCAATCCGCCAAGGTGGAAAAGCAGGCTTTTAAAGGGAATGGGATATGACATTTTGATTGGTTTATTGCATGTCACGCCCAAGACACACCTATAATTAATGAAGAGACTAGGTTCAGCCCATTTGCACGCTGCGCCGTGCTTAGCGCCCAAAAAACACGCCGTTAAAATAGCAAAAGTGGACTTGGACACGCCCTGAATGGACTTTACGCCATGCGCTTAGACCAAGCGCCAAGATCGCCAAGATATGGCCCACAGAATGTTTCCTTATACAATAAAGATATACAGTGCAATCAAATCATCATTTGGACATGATTAAATCTTAGATTTTACAGGGTTGAAGGATTTGAATGTTGAAGCTGCTCCCTGCTGTCCACAGGACACCAGTGTTAACGGCCATCCTTACATTACGGGAGCGAAACTGGCCGGAACCGTGTCCATCAACAAGTGAGTACACCGGTGTCTATACAAGAGAACGCTGTACAGCACACGGCTGCTTCACATGCCACACAAAGAAAAATAAATTAAATAAACATGCGGATACAATAAGCTTGCTGTAATAATGTCTGATTCCCACAGATTGTACATTACTCTTGGCAAGAGCAATGTGGGCCCATTCCAGGTACGGCTAATCAGTCTTCCACATCTCCCCAGACATTTTTCTGCCAATTACTGCCATATGAGGACTGTAGTAATATTGTACGGTGTCATTTTCAGGTGGAATCGCTTGGCAATATCCTCCTGCTGGTTCTGAAACTGACTGTTATCCCCGAGGTCAACGGTAAGAGCAGAATTCTCTGTAGGACCGTCTCATTATACTCCTGAGAGTGAGTGCAAGGGGGGGGGTAAAGATAAATCAATGTTTTTACAAAGAAAGAAAACAAACAACAGATGCACACAGTTCTGGCATCCAAAGAATGACACCAATAGAGCTACAAGGCCAGAGAACGCACCGCCTTTTTTGAATGAGCGTGTCATTGTTATCGCAACGGCGAACGCATCAAACGGCAAACTCCTATGGCCGTCCTGAACTGCCCAATGCGCGTGTGGGTTACTGCAGTGACCGTACAGAAGCTATGTCTCCCCACAGTTTCCTTGCAGAAGGGATTTCCTCTACCAGCCCTCGGCAAGATGAATCTGGTCAACGCTCAGCTGCACATTCTGAAGGTGAGGTCTAATGTCCACACAGTGGCTCTTCAACTGCGGCAATGTGCACACTTAATCTTTATTTACAGGACTGGACATCCATTTTAGGGTTTACGGAAAAACTTTTACACGCACTGCACGAGAACACTCAATCACATGCTTCAGTAGCAAAAAGACTGCCGAAAGTCTAAATAAATTTGCTTTATCCTGAATTTATCTGATATTTCATGAAGATTAAAAGCAGAACATGAGATTCCCCTCTAAACAGAAATGTTTCATTGGCTCTGTATTTGTTTCATTCTCCTCCAGGACTACATGCTGATTGGAACAGATGTTCGTTTTACACCATAAGCACCAAGGGACGTCACCTCACCTGACCATAAACAATCCATTAAATCCAATGAATAATGTGAGCACTGTACCTAACGCTCTTTTTCTGTCTGTGCATTTTGATTATTTTTGAGATAAGAGGACAATTTATCAGAACCATAAATGTGGTACCTTTTACTCTCATATTCATCTGCCGTAGCATAATGTTGACATTTGATTATTAGCGAGTACATTTGTATGAATAAAAACATATCATCCTCTTCAAATGTGAGATCTTGCTGAACTTGTGCAACACTCATGTTCCTACTTAGCTTTTTCCTACTAATTGGGACTATATTCACTGAACCTTTCTTAAATTCTTCTTACTTTTGTTCTTAATAAAAATTCTGATGAAAAACCCAATGTGACCTTCAATTTTGTGCGTATCCCAGGTGTATCAGATGATAAATGCCAATTGTTTGTAAATTTGTGCCTATTCATGTTGATTAGATCAGGAAATGCCCTAGCAATCCCGTAAAAGGCATTCCAACTGTAGGGTCGTTTGCAAACATCAGTAATTCATCGCTCTCCACAAATGTGCAGTCCCTAAAGACACACTACCTCTCTCATTCTGTTTAAATGCTCTGAAAATGAACCCGGTGCATTTTTTTTGCTTAAATCAAGACAAAAAGAACATTTTAAAATAACTGCCTAGTTCATCGGTTGAATAGCTTTAACGTTTCCCATTGATCTTCACAGATGAGTAATAGTTGAAAAGTCATTATGCTCAACTTTCTTACCAATAAACAAAAATGTCTGACTCAAATGTCCTTTGCAATCATACTGACCTCCGGCTTCAACATCAGTTCAGGCTCTTACAACGTCTAGCTGAAGACAGGTCTGCAATTACGTTAAACTACCCTGATGCAAATATTTACCAGCAAATACAATGGTACACCAACGTACCCAGATCACACAAGCAGGATATTAAATATATTATAATAGAAAAACAATTTTTTCATGAGAGAAAACCCTGAATAGCAGAGCACGGAGATAAAACGGTACTCCCTGGGCTGCTAAGACCAGTCTCTTTCAGTGACATGTCATCCCTCACAAAATGCATATTTGATTGTCCAGTGTGAAGTAAGGCAGACAGGAGAGGAGGGCAGGAGACGGGAGGTTGAGGTCAGCAGACCTCCATCTGTTCATCTCGATAGTCCTGAGGAAGGACTTTTCCAGCGGATCTCAAAGAGGCGGGGCCAAGGGCGTGTCCTCTCAGGCTCTGAGAGCTGGCGGATGTGATCTGCATGAGAAACAGACTCTGCACCATTACCACACAACACAGAGCAAGACCACAGGCTTCACAGCAGGGACTACAAGCAATGCACAATTTACACAGTCCTTAGTTCAATGTGCCACACACAATGTGTGTGTGTTGTAAAAAACAGTGTAATGTAATATGTCACTAAAGTATACTGATTTAATTTTATAAGTGTTTAATGCATATGAATATGGTTTGTGTGGTCACTTGCCCAGACAGTTTTACAGAAGTTTATGATGACCTCCCAGCTTTACAAGGGCAAGTATAGGACATTTGTAAAAACATGATAACCCAAACAGCAAAAATCAAGTCTTGAAATGTCCAGCGACAGAAATCTACAAACCCCAATTCCAAAAACGTTGGGACAGTGTATACAATGTAAATAAAAACAGAAAGCGATGATTTGCAAATAATTTTTGACCTGTATTCAATTGAAAACGGTAAGATATTTAATGTTTTAACTAATCAACTTTATTGTTTTTTGTAAATATACGCTCATTCTAAATTTGATTCCTGCCACACGTCCCAAAAAAGTTGGGACGGTGGCATGTTTACCACTGTGTTACATCATCTTTCTTTTTAACAACACTCAGTAATCTTTTGAGAACTTGGGATACCAATTGTTGTAGTTTTGAAAGCTGAATTTTTTCCCATTCTTGCTTGATATTAGACTTCAGCTGCTCAACAATACAGGGTCTCAGCGTTGTCTTATTTTGCACTTCATAATGTGCCACACGTTTTCAATGGGAGACAGGTCTGGACTGCAGGCAGGCCAGTCTAGCACCCACACTCTCTGACGACGAAGCCACACTGTTGTAACACGTGCAGAATGTGGCTTGGCATTGTCTTATTGAAATAAGCAGGGACGTCCCTGAAAAAGACATTGTCTAGATGGCAGCATATGTTGCTCCAAAATGCATATGTACCCTTCAGCGTGAATGGTGCCTTCACAGATGTGCAAGTTACCCAAACAAACGCTGGACGGAGAACACAACGTCCATTATTTCCAGAAACATTTTGAAAGGTGCATGGACTCATTAGACCACAGCACACGTTTCCACTTTGCGTCAGTCCATCTCAGATGAGCTTGAGCCCAAAGAAGTCGGCAGCGTTTCTGGACATTGTTGATATATGGCTTACGCTTTGCATAGTAGAGTCTTAACTTGCATTTGTAGATGCAGCGACGAACTGTGTTTCCTGACAACGGTTTTCCGAAGTATTCCCGAGCCCATGTGGTTATATTCATTACAGAAGCATGTTGGTTTTTAATGCAGTGCCGTCTGAGGGATCGAAGGTCACAGGCATTCATTATTGGCTTTCGGCCTTGCCCTTTACGCACTGAGATTTCTCCAGATTCTCTGAATATGTTAATAACATTATGGACTGTAGATGGTGAAATCCCTAAATTCCTTGCAATCGTGCATTGAGAAAGTTGTTCTTAAACTGTTGGGACTGTTCGCTCGTGCAGTTTTTTGCAAAGTGGCGAACCTCGACCCATCCTTGCTCGTAAACACCCGAGCCTTTTATACCCAGTCATGATAGCATCACCTGTTACATATTCACCCGTTTACCTGTGGAATGTTCCACACAGGTGTTTTTTTCCACATTCCACAACCTTCCCAGTCCTTTGTTTTTTGCCCCTGTCCCAACCTTTTTGGAACGTGTTGCAGGCACCAAATTCAGAATTAGCATATATTTATGAAAATCAATAAAGTTGATTAGGTAAAACATTACATATCTTTTCTTTGTACTGTTTTCAATTAACTATATGTAAAAGATAATTTACAAATGACTGCTTTCTGCTTTTATTTGCATCTTACATACTGTCGCAACTTTTTTACAGTTGGAGTTCGTATACCCAGCTGACATATGGACCTGACTAATGAAGCAGGAATCCCTACCTTAACCAGGACATAGTCTCCAGACCTGACGGCGAATGCCTGAGGGGAAGGAAAGATCACCTTCAGGTTTCCATCGTTTCGCCCACACAGCTCCTCTGTAGACCTCTTACTTTCCTTCAGGAGAGAAACAACACCATTCAGCGTTTCGCAAATAATATTATGCGTGTGGTGTTTACATGAGGTCAAGCCACTGCAAAGAAAAGAAAATATGCTGCACACATTTAAGAATGGTTTTCAAAAAAATAAAACAGGGAGATTGTGATGGGTGTTTTAGCAAGATGCAGGCAAGCTGTATTGCAGTACTCACTCCTTCCACTAGAAGGAGCTGTGTGCTCCCGATAAGGCTAGCATTGACTCTGGCAGCCTCCTCTCTGAACACGCCGATTAGCTCCTCCAGGCGGCGCCGTTTCACTTCTGCAGGAACGCCAGTATGACTGGCGGAGCATGTGTTTGAGCCTCAGTTTTAGACTCAGTTTTTGCACATACAGAGCCCAGGAAGAAACCCTACAGTGAAAAGGAACTGTATTTGAAACAGTAGCAACCTCTCCCAGGCTTGGTGGTGCAAGACTCACATAAAAGCACTGTGGCCCTGTGGGGTGTGGTGGACCGGCATGACATCAGCGTAGGTTTCCTCCAGAGACAGAAGGACATTGCTCGCCCGCTGGCCACCGTGGGCCAAGGCCAGGAGGCGAGGGAGGTCTCGGTATGCATCTGGGCCGGCCAGAACATCCACCAGCTTCTCCCGCTCTAGGAGCTCTGTCTTCAGCCGCTCTGCCATGCACCCTACATGCAAAAACACAAATGCGCCCACACACACACACACAGTGTTAAAACACAATAGTAAGCAACATAAACATCAACCTATGGTCTCAAACATTTTGATTCAGGGAGGCACAGATTTATTTGGGTAGATTAGAAAATCCGGCAGCAGCTTACTGACCTAAAACTCCTATTTTAAGTGGGCCATGGACCTTGGACCTTCTCTTTTTCATATATGTCAGCTGTTGCAGTCTGTTCCATATGGTCTGCTCTGCTTTCTCCCTGTCAGTGTCAAAACACCACAAACAGTGCTATATCTGCATGGGTGCCAAGACCATGACATAAATATGAATATGTTTTCTTAAAAAAATACTTTAATACATTTTCACAAACCTCACTGAGCAAGTAACAAGAAGTATAACATCAGCCTGGAAAGAGAAGTTTTTGTTATTGTAAATCATACAGAAAATATTGCACAGCTCACATATAAGTCCCAATATGCTGAATAAGCCTCTTATGATTTTTATGAGGTTAGGCACCCCCCCCCAAAAAAATAAAAAATAATAAGACTAAAATAATAATAATAATAATAATTTGCTAGTAAGTCCCCTCCCAACAAAAAAAATATTATTATTATTTACTTTTTATAATTATTCCTTGGTACCTGTGAAAGTTCACTCGTACGCAAGTATCCTTTTCTCTGCAGAATGGACCAGGCAATCTCGGTATCATTCACATTCATCTGACAGCCATAGGTTTCAAAGTACACTGAAACATAACATGCAGTACTTTAGAAACATATTGTGGGGGCCTGGGGATTGTCAACTGGCCAGCTAGGACCGGTCAATGTGTAGATAATTGTAAATAACGTGCTGTGTGTGTTTTAATTGTGTTGTTAGCTTGTTAGCCGCGTATTGTGTTAATCGCAAACTTTAAACGTAACTGTAAACTTTAACTGTCGTTTAACTGTAACCTAGTGGCTGTGTTGTGTGACATCATCATACCTCTAGAACTGACATTGAGTGGCGCACTCGACTGTGACCACAACAGAACCACAATAAGTAGGGATCTTATCGAGAGCCAAACATGCTAGGATTGTTGATAGGATTGTTAGCATAGAAATGAACATAACACAGGCCTGAGCGAGTTCCAGACTGAGCATGGTGTGACTGTTTGGTGTCCCTTCACCGTCTCCCCTCTCAGCTTGGGAAGGCACGCTGATGCCATCTTCACCAACAGCTACAGGAAAGTGTTGGGCCAAATCTCAGCTAGGAAGTTCCTGCAGACCATAATGGGTAAAAGGCTGGGGTAAGTACCTGGTCACGACACAAATCACTTATCGGTCATGTGTTGCCTGTGGTTTTGAGTTAAATGCAGAACGTTCTCCCTTTGTGAATCAAGCATAAAGAACTATGTGAAACGTGAGTCGGACGTTTATGAGGACCTCACCACCATCCAGAGAGAACAGAGGTACAGAGGGCAGCGGCGTGGTGTCGTATCCCTCCGAGAGGTTTTCAACAATAGCATGTTAGTCAGTGAAACATTTAAAAATGTCAGTGACACATTTTTGTTTTTTTGGTTCTGTACCCTAGCAGTTTGAGTTTGAAAGGATACAATGACAATGAGGTCGAAGTGCAGACTGTCAGCTTTAATTTGAGGGTATTTTCATCCATATCGGATGAACCGTTTAGAAATTATAGAACATGTTGTACATAGTCTCCCCCATTTTCGTGCATCAAAAAATATTAGACAGTTTAACATAATGTTGAATAAAGTAATCATTTTTAATATTTGGTCGCATATCCTTTGCATGCCATGATTTCCTGATGTCTGTGACCCAACAACATCAAAATATCTTATTTTCTGGTACTCTTACACAGTAAGAGTAAGTACTTTCTGGTTCACAGCTGAACTCAAAAACTGATACTGTCATCTGCAAGGAATCTTTAATGTGTTAACAACCTTTCAAACTGCACTTGAAAAAAGGCCAGTGCTGGAAAACAGTCCCAAAACATGAATCACAATCTCCCTGCTAAAACACAATGCAGTTGGCCAAATGTTACTTTAGTCAAACATGGTTAAACCAAAAAAAAACAGCTTCAACATTGGTCACCAGTAAAGAACCAACAAAGATAATCAACAAAAATCTAACAGAAATCTAAATTCACAAGAAAGTTTTACCAAACAAATTTACTTTACTTTATCACAGAGAGTACTCAAAACAATGAGTACCCTGACCTTAAATTAGCCTACTTCACAATAAACCGCCATTTTGTGCAATAGAGGAAAACTTGCCAGAATGTAAGACAGGGCCAGTGTTTGCCCATTTCTAGTGGCTGTTGCAAGAAAACGTTCCATAGCACATTCCGTAGTTGGTCAATTACAACCGTTGCCTGAATTATTCTGCAAGCCAGAGTTCGACTCCACTGAATACCCAGGAGACGCTCACTCAAGACTCAAGGTAACCTCAGACAGACACAATGCATGCCTATTGGGACGTGATCCATCAGAATTGCTGCATTATGTATACATAGGTGTAATTAGGTAAAGACGGGTAAATACACTGCTCTGAAACTGTACACCTGATGACACATTATTATTTACTCATCAAGTAATTATTTGCCATCACGTTTTATGATTATGTTAGTTTTGTGCAAAAATAATGTTGTAGATTCTGATGGGATATTCCACTGAACTGTAAAGTAGGCCATGCTGTTCACTGCAACATATTCTTAAGTTGCTCTAAACTACAACGGTAATGGGCTGATTGGAGACTTATTTGTGCATTCGACACAGTGTACAATGTGTAGTTGAATAATGAAGCACGGTGTCCAGTCGTTTGTCAGGGTAAATTTAGGGTTAGTGTGGTAAAATGGAGGATCGATAAGAACGCTTTGGGACTTTCCTGCTGCGTTCACTCTGTTGTTGCAGAATTGAAGGGAGCAGAAACGAACAAGGACTTTGAGAATCCCCCGACAACTTTCAGCTCCGTATAGAGTGCCTCTTAAAAAGTGAATTGGGGGTCACATTTTTGTTATTTCGGAGGGTCAGTTTTGTCTCTTCCTGTCTCGTGTTTTCTTTTTTTATTTTATATATATATATATTTTTTTTTTTTTACTTTTGGCTCAGAATAATTCAATATAGGCTTTAGTTCAGTTTAGCATTAACTGTTCCTGTCATGTGGCCTCAGCACCATCTCAGGGAGACACGCAGCCATTTCAGAGATAGAAACTGAATTAAGTGTGGATTGCGTCATAGTACAATAGATGTGAAACCTCTTCCCACATGAAGTCTGAATTGGTAAAGTTCCGTACTGACTTTTTTTTCAATGGCTTCAGCAAAATGAAAGTGAACTGAGTCAGCACAGTGACATTTTCACAAACGTGCTGTGCTGGTTCAACTGGTATGTCATGCTCGTTTTACTCTGTAATGTGAAATAAGTTCAAAACACCACTAGACTCAAAGTGTGAGAGCGTTTTCACACTTTGGACTAAAGATTCTGTAGTTTATGAGAAATGTCCTGGTACAGAACACCTGTACATTCCTCAGCAGTGCCCCAACAGCCCCTGAGCTGCATTAACGGAACCAATAATGACTGATCCTATGAAAAGTGTCTGATAAAAAAAAGTTGCCCAAATCGGAAACTGCTGTGAACGCTGTTTATTCCTCGTACCAGGATCGCCGAGGTTACATGGCCAACAATTGAACCCATGCAGTATACGTGATATTTAGCTCTGATGATGTGTAAAACGCTTATCGCTGTAGTATGTGTAGTGATATGTGTCATCCCAGCAGGTATCTGTGAGCATGTTGGCTGTGTGGTGTGTGCTGGCTCTGCTGGTTCCCCTTCCCTTGTCTCAGAGTGCCAACCCTGGCGTCAAGGTCAGACTTACACAAAAAGGGCTGGAATATGGTAGGTGTTATCCTACAATACATTAACAAAACAGGAATGTCCTAGTGTGATATTGCAAAATGTCTAGAGTGTGGTACAGTCCATTAACAAGAGAAAAAAATGTCTGGTGTAGAAGTATAGAAAGGTCTATAGTATAGTGCAGTAGAGTAACGACAGGAGTAATATATAGTATGGTGTTAAAATGTAGAAGAAAGCTCTGGAGTTCGATAGAGTATATCAACAGTAGTTGGTATTGGTAGGTTTGAGGAAATGTTTGTGTAGGACATTCACTGATCTTTTGTGATGGGTTCAGCAGTACATAATCAAGGCATAGCAAGTTCAGCAAAGCCTACTCTGACTTGAATATAATGCTATAATGCTTAATAAAACAGAGGTTGAATGTTTCAGAGTATTCTCACAGCTGTAACAATATTTCCAATCATTGCTTTCACTGACAGGGACAAAGGGGTACAAAAATACACTATCTAAAGTATAAGACAGAATTGGAAATGGGTCATTGGGTCACCTGAAACATGACTGAACCGGATCTGTTCTCTTTGCAGGCAGACAGTTAGGCATGGCTACTCTGCAGAGCAAGCTTAAGTCTATCAAGGTGCCCGACATGTCGGGGAAAGTGAGGGTAAAAGTCGTTGGTAAAGTCGAATACAGCGTAACGGGGTGAGGGCACATTACACAAAGTGCTAGCCACTTCTCTTTTCCATTATTTACCTGGTTTTATCTTCCATTATTCACCTGGGGATTTTTGGCTGGTTTGCTATACTTTGCATCCACTTCACATCGAAAGTGTTTCCATTTTTAAATAATGTTGATTGCTTTATATTTAAGTAAGGTACTCACAAAAATAATTGTATTACTACAAAATATATTGTCATTATTATTATTAGTATTATTATTATTATTATTATTATTATTAATAATAATAACAATAATAATATTAATAAGAATTGCATTTCTTTATCGCCTTTCATCTCATGATCTCAAGTCACTCAGAGTACTGAGAGTAGAAGTACTTGTAGTACTGTTGGCAACTTGGCTGGATGTCCATTCTCAAGCTTTGAGCTGCACTGCTGTGACTGATGCGTGCTGACATGCGTACCTCCTTCTCTAGGGTGCAGATTACTAACATTGGGCTGCCCACGTCCACCGTGGGGCTGGTGCCTGGCACTGGGGTCAGCCTGTCCATCAGAAATGCCTACATGAGTCTCCGTGGCAGATGGAAGGTCAAATTCTGCAGGTTCTTGTGAGTGTCATTAGCACATTTTACACATGATTCCACAGTAAAAGTAACATAGGACTCACCTGTCAGCAGAACAGCGGTGCACAATGGACGGGAATGACTGATGTGCTCTTTCCCTCCCTCCTCGCTCCATTCAAACACAGAAAGCTCAGTGGCTCAATCGACCTGGCCGTGAGTGGACTGACTATCACCACGCAGATCAAACTGCAAAGCGACAAGACGGGACGGCCGGTCGTCAGCAGCGTCAACTGTGTGGCCCGCGTGGGCAGAGTCAAGGTCAAGTTCCACGGACGGGGCAGGTACTGGTTAATGGGACGTTCTCCTAGGTTTCACGACAGGGACGTAGAAAAAGAAGTACAGTACTTCCTCAGATTACCTCATATTCAAAGTTCAGTTAATGCATTGGGAAATCTAGAATTACATCTTAATCATGTGAAAAGATAAGGAGAAATAAGCAGTGTTATAGTGTAATCAAAAAACCGCATAGGGAAGAAGTGCTTCCTCATATTTTTGTGTTCCCATTTTTCAGCTGGCTGTACAACCTTTTCAGATCCAAAATTGGAAAGGTCTTTCGGAAAGCTCTACAAAAGCAGGTGAGCATAACGTAAACGTCCTGGTCAGATCCAACAAGTTTCTCTCCAGTGTGGGAAGAGCAGTGAGGTCCCTAGAGAGCTGGCAAGTCAAAGTCAAAAGTATCAGGCCATAGCCGCCAGATCAGCACTGTTTTGTTTCTCCAACGCACTGTTGATCATTTCAGATCTGCCCCCGGGTGGATAAGGCGGTATCCGACATGAACCCTCGCCTAAGAACTCTGAATGGTATGAGCTGCACAATTTGCTGTACTGAAGACATAGTTGATTACAGCATGCTTCTGCTAAAGAAAAAATGTATTTTTTCCAATCTAATCAAATTATAGGATCCATTGGTTTCTAGAATGAACAATAGAATCATGATGAAATGAGGCAACAATAGATATGCATAATGTATTATTCATACTGTCATAGTCTGCAGGCTTATTTTCCTTTTTTACTTGCTCGTCCCCTTTAACCTTTCACGCTGTTTCATTGTCCGTGTCGGGTTTTCCTTTCATTTCGCTACTCAGCAATTGCACCTGTTCGGCTCTTCCGCTGCCTATTTAAACTCTGTGTCTTCCTTTTCCGGCGCTTCCATGTTATCTTGTATTTCTGGTAGCCGGTAAGGTATAGGACTGGGAGACTGTTTTTGCTTATTGTTTCTATTAAGCAAAAGCAGGAAGGTCCCGTTAGAAAGTTAGTTAGATCTTCTCTTCCTACCACTCTAACTCTCTAGCCTATTTATCTCCTTATTTTTCTGCTCTAATCAGTTCCTCTCGTCGGTATAGCTCGTCACCATTGAGCTAGAGAGGTTCTGCTTTTCCAGCTATCGGTCTATCTATTTCTTTTCTCCTACACTCAAGCCTACGAGTGCTGCTCACCCTAAGTTTTAGGGTTACTATCAGTTTTTTAGTTTCCTTTTATTTCTCATTATAGACGTTACAAGTTCCTCGTCCTTTTGTCGGGGAGACCTTTACGTTTCCAGTCTCTTCCCTTATATCTCTGTCTGAGAGAGAGGGGACTGTCTTCTGTTCTCGTCTTTTGTGTTTTCTCTGTTCCCTTTCCCCTATGGAATATATTCCGTTTTGTGGTTTCACGTGTGGACACTTTGAGACCCTGTCTATCGCCCCTAGTCCTCCATAATATTCTCTGTGTCTCAGGACACAGGAAAACCCCTTATAGAACATGGAAGCCACAGGGGAGGTTCCAGCGATAGATATTAGCGTTATACTGGCCAATCAGGGGGCTGCCCTTTCTGCCCATGAGGAGGGTATCCGTGCGCTACAGGTCTCACAGCAGGCTCTGCATGACCAGTTGCGTCTCCAAGCAGATGCCTTGCGGGATATCTCCGAAAGCCTCCGGGCATTGACATTTCTGGCGGTTCCGTCTCCAGTTGCACAAGCACCAGTTCCAGTGTCCATTGGGTACAGGCACCATCTCACGGGTTACCAGCATGATGCACATCTCTTACAAAAATCATACGGAGAGGATTTAATTTTTTTTGGTTGACTCTCCTGCATTCCCTCTCGTTTTAGGTCACTCCTGGCTAACTCGCCATTGCCCCTATATCAATTGGGGAGGACACGGTCCTATTATTCGCCAGTGGGTTTCCCAATGTAAGTCTCATTGCTCACTCCCTAGGGCTCGCAGTATTGAGTCAAACGTTCATAATGAACTCAGTTTGGATAGCGATGAGGAGGGGGATAGTTTTTCTTTTAATCAGGATAGCTCCCCTGCTCTCTCCGAGAATGGAGAGGAAAGTCTAGCCTGGGACCATTCAGCTGACCAGCCTTTTTTGTGGGAGGGGCAAACATCCGAGTCAGATACTGACTGGGACATATCACACGATTCCGCGTCGGACATCAAGAGCACCAAAGTGGGGGGTGCGCTCGAATTTCCCTTACCTGTTAATGTTCCTGATCAATACTTCGATCTCGCTGAGGTTTTCAGTAAGCAGCGTGCTACTTCGCTACCACCACAGAGGCCGTATGACTGTGCAATAGAGCTCTACCCAGGCACAGTTCCCTCCCGGGGGTCCCTTTACTCGCTGTCCGCCCCGGAGAGTGCGGCTACGTGAGAGTACATTAAGGAGTCCTTGTCCAACAGGTTTATTAGAGCTTCCACTTCGCCGGCGGGGGCGGGGTTTTTTTTTGTTAAGAAGAGAGACGGGGGACATAGACCATGTATTGACTATCGGTCTCTTAATGCTATGACTATAAAGAACAGGTACCCTCTTCCTCTTATGAACTCCGCGTTCGAACGTCTCCAAGGTGCATCGGTTTTTACAAAGCTCGACCTGCGCAACGCTTATAACCTTGTTCGCATACGCGAGGGTGACGAGTGGAAAACGGCCTTTAACACTCACAGCGGCCACTACGAATACCTGGTCATGCCGTTCGGGCTTACTTGCGCCCCGTTTTTCAGGCACTAGTGAACGACGTGCTTAGGGAAATGTTAGAAAAGTTCGTCTTCGTTTATCTTGACGATATTTTAATTTTTTCTTCCGATCTCTCTACACACGTCGGTCATGTCAGACAGGTTCTGTCAGCCCTTCTTAAGGCTCAGTTATTCGTGAAAGCGGAGAAGTGCATTTTTCATTCTAATTGTTTCGTTTCTGGGATTCATTGTTGCTGAGGGCAAGGTACAGATGGATCCGGAGAAAGTTTCTGCAGTAAAGAACTGGCCCTCATTAGGGACTTCCGCAAGGATAAGCCTGAGGGATCGTCAGGTGGTCGTCCCTTAGAGGGGGGGTCCTGTCATGGTCTGCAGGCTTATTTTCCTTTTTTACTTGCTCGTCCCCTTTAACCTTTCACGCTGTTTCATTGTCCGTGTCGGGTTTTCCTTTCATTTCGCTACTCAGCGATTGCACCTGTTCGGCTCTTCCGCTGCCTATTTAAACTCCGTGTCTTCCTTTTCCGACGCTTCCATGTTATCTTGTATTTCTGGTAGCCGGTAAGGTATAGGACTGGGAGACTGTTTTTGCTTATTGTTTCTATTAAGCAAAAGCGGGAAGGTCCCGTTAGAAAGTTAGTTAGATCTTCTCTTCCTACCACTCTAACTCTCTAGCCTATTTATCTCCTTATTTTTCTGCTCTAATCAGTTCCTCTCATCGGTCTAGCTCGTCACCATTGAGCTAGAGAGGTTCTGCTTTTCCAGCTATCGGTCTATCTATTTTTCTCCTACACTCAAGCCTACGAGTGCTGCTCACCCTAAGTCTTAGGGTTACTATCAGTTTTTTCGTTTTTTTATTTCTCCTCCGTTTTTGGAGGTTTACAAGCCTATCGCTTGTAATTTTTCTTTATTTACTCAGTTGCGATTTCCTCGTCCTTTTGTCGGGGAGACCTTTACGTTTCCAGTCTCTTCCCTTATATCTCTGTCTGAGAGAGAGGGGACTGTCTTCTGTTCTCGTCTTTTGTGTTTTCTCTGTTCCCTTTCTCCTACGGAATATATTCCGTTTTGTGGTGTCACGTGTGGACTTTTAGAGACCCCGTCTATCGCCCCTGGTCCTCCATAATATTCTCCGTGTCTCAGGACACAGGAAAACCCCTTATACAGAAGCCCTTCCTGAATTATGACCGTAATCACTTTATCCGGCCACGCTTAATTGCTCAGCTAGCCAGGCGCAGCATCTCACGGTTTCAAACTTTCTGCCGCCTTCCAGTGCTCGCCAAAGTGGACAGGTTTGCGGAGATTGAATATTCCATGGTTGGATCTCCCGTCGTCGCAAAACAGTCCATTGATTTTGGCCTGAAGGTGAGCAGCGATCTTCCCGCGTGCAATATGAGAATCAAGCATATTGCTTAACATTCCGGTTTCTCCCACCTTCGATAGCAAATGTTTACATATTGTACACCTAATTATTATCATTAATAACAATAACAGCAACACAAATTAAAAATCCACGTCTTTCTGAAAGCCTAAGGTCGTTTTGGCACTGCACACGTTCTCCTGGAATGCATGTTTTAGTGTATTCTAAGTTTGAGTGCATCTCCCCCGTAATCCAACCAGCCATGTGAATGAGGTATCAGACGTCTGAGTACCTCTTATTATCTCTCTGCAGGGGCAGTTCTACAACATTGGAAAACATCAGCAACCTCCGTTTGCTGCCCCGCCCTTCGCCCTGCCCGCCCAGAACACCAACATGCTGTACATGGGATTGTCCTCCTTCACCGCCAACTCGGCGGGCTTCGTCTACAACAACGCCGGAGTCCTCAGCATCTATATCACAGACGACATGGTAAGAGCAGCTACCCTTGGCCAGCTCGATCTAGTGGGAACTCCACTAAAACCTTGGCTGCGTTACACTGGTTTGCCCTCTCTCCTGACAGATTCCCAAGAAGTCACCCATCCGACTCACTACTAAGACATTCGGAGCCTTAATTCCCGAGGTTAGGAACACACACCCACTCATTCTTTTTTCAGCATTTGTCCTCTTGTGGCGCAGACCTTGTGTGTGTGTCTGGGCTTAAAGTAAATGAGTGAATAACCAAAGCAAAGTTACAAGCAAAGAAAAATAGCCCCCCTGAAAGAACGATAAATATTGCTAAACAACTGACTACTCTTTACAGATAACTAGATAAACATAGGGAAAAAAATCTAAAAAAATACCTAATATAAATGCTAAATGTCCTAAAAAACCTCTTCACATAGGTGCTGCTTAACATCTAAGCATACCTAACATAAATACTAAGCAACCTGCAGTAAGGCAATGTCCAATATGAGTGTTGTGGAAGAATTTAAGGATCTAGGTAGTTTAAAAGATTATTTATAAAAAGTAGTAAGTGAATCTAACTAAGAAGAGTTCCCTATTGGAATGCCTCTTGCTGTAGATCGCCAAGCGTTTTCCCAACCGGCCAATGAAGATTCTGGTGAAAACTGTCAAGGCCCCCAAGATCACCTTTGAGCCTGACAACATGACCCTGCAGGCAATGGTCACTTTGACTGCCTACGTCATCCAGACTAACGGCACCCTGCAGCCCCTCTTCGTCCTTAATGTGGTCAGTCCGGTCATAGGTGTCATAGCTACACATAGACCAGTGGTTCCCAAACTGAGACTCCCAAGACATCCCCAGCTAGGGGGATTTCAAAAATATTGACATATTCCCTGTGTAGTAGTATTGTGACTGTTGTAATGATCAAATATCTACTGTTTATTCTGCTAAATAGCTACAGAGTGAGTTTATTTGAATGGTCCTTCATAACAACTGCGTAACCATTCATAAATGCTTATGTCAATAAGCATAAATAGGCATATGGTGTGTTGTCACCACTGATGCAAAAAGTGACACGCCATATGCCCATTTTTGTTTATTGATAAGCATTTATAAATGCTTATTTCATGCTTATAAAGACTCTATGTAGTCCTTATGAATACGTTCACAGAATGTTTCCTTATACAATAAAGATATAGTGCAATCAAATCATCATTTGGACATGATTAAATCTTAGATTTTACAGGGTTGAAGGTGCTCCCTGCTGTCCACAGGACACCAGTGTTAGCGGCCATATTTACATTACGGGAGCGAAACTGGCCGGAACCGTGTCCCTCAACAAGTGAGTACACCGGTGTCTATACAAGAGAACACTGTACAGCACATGGCTGCTTCACATGCCACACAAAGAGAAATAAATGAAATAAACATGCGGATACAATAAGCTTGCTGTAATAATGTCTGATTCCCACAGATTGTCCAATACTCTTGGCAAGAGCTATGTGGGCCCATTCCAGGTACGGCTAATCAGTCTTCCACATCTCCACAGACATTCTTCTGCCAATTACTGCCATATGAGGACTGCAGTAATATTGTACGGTGTCATTTTCAGGTGAAATCGCTTGGCAATATCCTCCTGCTGGTTCTGAAACTGACTGTTATCCCCCAGGTCAACGGTAAGAGCAGAATTCTCTGTAGGACCGTCTCATTATACTCCTGAGAGTGAGTGCAAGGGGGGGGGGGTAAAGATAAATCAATGTTTTTAGAAAGAAAGCAAACAGATGCACCAATAGAGCTACAAGGCCAGGGAACGCACCGCCTTTTTTGAATGAACGCGTCATTGTTATCGCAACGCCAAACGCATCAAACGGTAATCTCCAATGGCTGTCCTGAACCGCCCAATGCGCGTGTGGGTTATTGCAGTGACCGTACAGAAACTATGTCTCCCCACAGTTTCCTTGCAGAAGGGATTTCCTCTACCAGCCCTCGGCAAGATGAATCTGGTCAACGCTCAGCTGCACATTCTGAAGGTGAGGTCTAATGTCCACACAGTGGCTCTTCAACTGCGGAAATGTGCACACTTAATCTTTATATACAGGGCTGGACATCCATTTTAGGGTTTACGGAAAAACTTTTACACACACTGCACGAGAACACTCAATCACACGCTTCAGTAGCAAAAAGACTGCCGGAAGTCTAAATAAATTTGCTTTATCCTGAATTTATCTGACATTTCATGAAGATTAAAAGGAGAACATGAGATTCCCCTCTAAACAGAAATGTTTAATTGGATCTGTATTTGTTTTATTCTCCTCCAGGACTACATGCTGATTGGAACAGATGTTCGTTTTACACCATAAGCACCAAGGGAGGTCACCTCACGTGACCATAAACAATCCATTAAATCCGATTATTAATGTGAGCACTGTACTTAAAGGTTGTATCAGCGATTTTTGGTGACGTCACTTCTGAAGCGAAATCCCAAACAAACATACTTATGAATAATTATGTTATGTTTTAAAAAATAGTGTTCAAGCATCCAGAATTATAACCACGTTAATAACGTTTGTAAGAAACCAAACCGTTTGTAAATCCGTCAAGATTTCAGCGAGATAAGAGTATTAGCGTTTGTGCAGATCATTGCGATTGGTTGGAATACTGTTTATTTTGGTTTTGAGTGGTTGGTAGTACCATTTGTTTTTGTGTACGATCTCGGAGCATAGGCTGCCTACAGAGACGCGGTTTTTTGACGGCCTGCTTATGGGGCGGGCAGCTAGCGGATCGTGAGGAAAAATCAGATGAATGTGATCATTTATGTTTCCACCCAAAATCGCTGGTACAACCTTTAACGCTGTTTTTGACTGCATTTTGATTATTTTTGAGATAAGAGGACAATTTATCAGAACCATAAATGTGGTACCTTTTACTCTCATATTCATCTGCCGTAGCATAATGTTGACATTTGATTATTAGTGAGTACATTTGTATGAATAAAAACATATCATCCTCTTCAAATGTGAGATCTTGCTGAACTTGTGCAACACTCATGTTCCTACTTAGCTTTTTCCTACTAATTGGGACTCTATTCACTGAACCTTTCTTAAATTCTTCTTACTTTTGTTCTTAATAAAAATTCTGATGAAAAACCCAATGTGACCTTCAATTTTGTGCGTATCCCAGGTGTATCAGATGATAAATGCCAATTGTTTGTAAATTTGTGCCTATTCATGTTGATTAGATCAGGAAATGCCCTAGCAATCCCGTAAAAGGCATTCCAACTGTAGGGTCGTGTGCAAACATCAGTAATTCATCGCACTCCACAAATGTGCAGTCCCTAAAGACACGCTACCTCTCTCATTCTGTTTAAATGCTCTGAAAATGAACCCGGTGCATTTTTTTGCTTAAATCAAGACAAGAAGAACATTTCAAAATAACTGCCTAGTTCATCGGTTGAATAGCTTTAACGTTTCCCATTGATCTTCACAGATGAGTAATAGTTGAAAAGTCATTATGCTCAACTTTCTTAACAATAAACAAAAATGTCTGACTCAAATGTCCTTTGCAATCATACTGACCTCCGGCTTCAACATCAGTTCGGGCTCTTACAACGTCTAGCTGAAGACAGGTCTGCAATTACGTTAAATTACCCTGATGCAAATATTTACCAGCAAATACAATGGTACACCAACATACCCAGATCACACAAGCTGCATATTAAATATATTATAATAGAAAAACAATATTTTCATGAGAGTAAACCCTGAATAGCAGAGCACGGAGATAAAACCGCACTCCCTGGGCTGCTAAGACCAGTCTCTTTCAGTGACATGTCATCCCTCACAAAATGCATATTTGATTGTCCAGTGTGAAGTAAGGCAGACAGGAGAGAAGGGCAGGAGACGGGAGGTTGAGGTCAGCAGACCTCCATCTGTTCATCTCGATAGTCCTGAGGAAGGACTTTTCCAGCGGATCTCAAAGAGGCGGGGCCAAGGGCGTGGCCTCTCAGGCTCTGAGAGCTGGCGGATGTGATCTGCATGAGAAACAAGACTCTGCACCATTACCACACAACACAGAGTAAGGCCACAGGCTTCACAGCAGGGACTACAAGCAATGCACAATTTACACAGTCCTTCGTTCAATGTGCAACACACAATGTGTGTGTGTTGTCAAAAACAGTGTAATGTAATATGTCACTAAAGTATACTACTTTTAATTTTATAAGTGTTTAATGCATATGAATATGGTTTGCATGGTCACTTGCCCAGTCAATTTTACAGAAGTTTATGATGACCTCCCAGCTTTACAAGGGCAGATATAGGACATTTGTAAAAACATGATAACCCAAACAGCAGAAATCAAGTCTTGAAATGTCCAGCGACAGAAATCTACAAACCCCAATTCCAAAAAAGTTGGGACAGTGTATAAAATGTAAATAAAAACAGAAAACAATGATTTGCAAATCATTTTTGACCTGTATTCAATTGAAAACAGTACAAAGACAAGATATTTAATGTTTTAACTAATCAACTTTATTGTTTTTTGTAAATATACGCTCATTCTAAATTTGATGCCTGCCACATATCCCAAAAAAGTTGGGATGGTGGCATGTTTACCACTGTGTTACATCACCTTTCTTTTTTAACAACACTCAGTAATCTTTTGGGAACTGAGGACACCAATTGTTGTAATTTTGAAAGCGGAATTTTTTCCCATTCTTGCTTGATATAAGACTTCAGCTGCTCAACAGTATGGGGTCTCCGTTGTCTTATTTTGCGCTTCATAATGTGCCACACGTTTTCAATGTGAGACAGGTCTGGACTGCAGGCAGGCCAGTCTAGCACCCGCACTCTCTGACTACGAAGCCACGCTGTTGTAACACGTGCAGAATGTGGCTTGGCATTGTCTTATTGAAATAAGCAGGGACGTCCCTGAAAAAGACGTTGTCTAGATGGCAGCATATGTTGCTCCAAAATGCATATGTACCCTTCAGCGTTAATACTGCCTTCACAGATGTGCAAGTTACCCATGCCATAGGCACTAACACACCCCCATACCATGACAAACGCTGGACGGAGAACACAACGTCCATTATTTCCAAAAACATTTTGAAAGGTGCATGGACTCATCAGATCACAGCACACGTTTCCACTTTGCATCAGTCCATCTCAGATGAGCTTGAGCCCAGAGAAGTCGGCAGCGTTTCTGGACGTTGTTGATATATGGCTTACGCTTTGCATAGTAGAATCTTGACTTGCATTTGTAGATGCAGCGACGAACTGTGTTTCCTGACAACGGATTTCTGAAGTATTCCCGAGCCCATGTGGTTATATTCATTACAGAAGCATGTCGGTTTTTAATGCAGAGCCAACTGAGGGATCGAAGGTAACGGGCATTCAATATTGGCTTTCGGCCTTGCCCTTTACGCACTGAGATTTCTCCAGATTCTCTGAATATTTTAATAACATTATGGACTGTAGATGGTGAAATCCCTAAATTCCTTGCAAACGTGCATTGAGAAACGTTGTTCTTAAACTGTTGGGACTATTCGCTCACGCAGTTTTTTGCAAAGTGGCGAACCTCGACCCATCCTTGCTTGTAAACGCCCCAGCCTTTTCATACCCAGTCATGATAGCATCACCTGTTACATATTCACCCGTTTACCTGTGGAATGTTCAAAACAGGTGTTTTTTTTCCACATTCCACAACCTTCCAAGTCTTTTTATTTTGCCCCTGTCCCAACCTTTTTGGAACGTGTTGCAGGCACCAAATTCAGAATTAGCATATATTTACAAAAATCAATAAAGTTGATTAGGTAAAACACTGCATATCTTTTCTTTGTACTGTTTTCAATTAACTATACGTAAAAGAGAATTTACAAATCACTGCGTTTTTCTTTTATTTGCATTTTACATACTGTCCCAACTTTTTTGCAGTTGGGGTTTGTATACCCAGCTGACATATGGACCTGACTAATGAAGCAGGAATCCCTACCTTGACCAGGACATAGTCTCCAGACCTGACGGCGAATGCCTGAGGGGAAGGAAAGATCACCTTCAGGTTTCCGTCGTTTCGCCCACACAGCTCCTCTGTAGACCTCTTACTTTCCTTCAGGAGAGAAACAACACCATTCAACGTTTCGCAAATAAGATTATGCGTGTGGTGTTTACATTAGTTCAAGCCACTGCAAACAAAAGAAAATATGCTGCACACCTTTAAGAATGGTTTTCAAAAAAATAAAACAGGGAGATTGTGATGGGTGTTTTAGCAAGATGCAGGCAAGCTGTATTGCAGTACTCACTCCTTCCACTAGAAGGAGCTGTGTGCTCCCGATAAGGCTAGCATTGACTCTGGCAGCCTCCTCTCTGAACACGCCGATTAGCTCCTCCAAGCGGCGCCGTTTCACTTCTGCAGGAACGTCGTCCTGGAGACGGTGGAATGCGTGGGTCTTCTGCAAGGGCACATGGGACAGCATACTGAACCACCACAAGTGCAAATTTGCTAAAAATACTGGGTCTATCATTCAAGCACACATAAGAAGGGCTCAAACAAGAGTACCCCAAACCTTGTGCTAGTCCAAGTACTTTCAACAAGATGGCTTTCCAATGCTGTTTAACAGAGGGATTTAATTCACACTCTAGGTGTTAGGAAATCCGCCAAGTCATTCAATGAAGAAAGCATTACATTGTCATTAATTTGCCTAATTCACAATCATCTGTTGGATGAAACAATGAAACCAAGGTCTTGATTCACTGTGGTCTTTAAAGATCCCAGGGTACTTTTAGAAACAGTAGGAGCGTTAAACGCTATTGTCTTGGTCAAATTCCCATTTTAAAAATTTGCCACCAACACAGTCTCTTGAACTCCCTACCCACATTACGTCCCCAGGTCACCACCGCAGAAGAGAAGAAACAGGAGCCGAAAAGCAGCAATAAGTGCACTATAGGGGTATAAATCTCGGTGTGGAGGAACAGGGAGCTCACCTTCCTCATGCTGTAGGCGAAGAGGAAGCCTACACTGTAGTGCACTTCTCTCAGCAGGGACAGGGTCTGCTGGTGATCCTCCTCCGTCTCCCCGCAGAATCCCGCGATGAAGTCGCTGCTGAGACTCACCTCTAAGATACCACAACACCAGCAACATGCATCAGTCCAACATACAGCTCTACTAATACTAACACACCACTAGCATCAGTAGCATGCATCAGTCCTACATACAGCTCTACTGATGCTAACACACCACTAGCATCAGTAACATGCACCTGTCCTACATACAGCTCTACTGATGCGAACACACCACTAGCATCAGTAACATGCACCTGTCCTACATACAGCTCTACTGATGCTAACACACCACTAGCATCAGTAACATGCACCTGTCCTACATACAGCTCTACTGATGCTAACACACCACTAGCATCAGTAACATGCACCTGTCCTACATACAGCTCTACTGATGCTAACACACCATTAGCATCAGTAACATGCACCTGTCCTACATACAGCTCTACTGATGCTAACACACCACTAGCATCAGTAACATGCACCTGTCCTACATACAGCTCTACTGATGCTAACACACCACTAGCATCAGTAACATGCACCTGTCCTACATACAGCTCTACTGAAGCTAACACACCACTAGCATCAGTTACATGCACATGTCCTACATACAGCTCTACTGATGCGAACACACCACTAGCATCAGTAACATGCACCTGTCCTACATACAGCTCTACTGATGCTAACACACTACTAGCATCAGTAACATGTACATGTCCTACATACAGCTCTACTGATGCTAACACACCACTAGCATCAGTAACATGTACATGTCCTACATACAGCTCTACTGATGCTAATACACCACTAGCATCAGTAACATGCACCTGTCCTACATACAGCTCTACTGATGCTAACACACTACTAGCATCAGTAACATGTACATGTCCTACATACAGCTCTACTGATGCTAACACACCACTAGCATCAGTAACATGTACATGTCCTACATACAGCTCTACTGATGCTAATACACCACTAGCATCAGTAACATGCACCTGTCCTACATACAGCTTTACTGATGCTAACACACCACTAGCATCAGTAACATGTACATGTCCTACATACAGCTCTACTGATGCTAACACACCACTAGCATCAGTAACATGCACATGTCCTACATCCAGCTCTACTGATGCGAACACACCACTAGCATCAGTAACATGCACCTGTCCTACATACAGCTCTACTGATGCTAACACACCACTAGCATCAGTAGCATGCATCAGTCCTACATACAGCTCTACTGATGCTAACACACCATTAGCATCAGTAACATGCACCTGTCCTACATACAGCTCTACTGATGCTAACACACCACTAGCATCAGTAACATGCACCTGTCCTACATACAGCTCTACTGATGCTAACACACCACTAGCATCAGTAACATGCACCTGTCCTACATACAGCTCTACTGATGCTAACACACCACTAGCATCAGTAACATGCACCTGTCCTACATACAGCTCTACTGAAGCTAACACACCACTAGCATCAGTTACATGCACCTGTCCTACATACAGCTCTACTGATGCTAACACACCACTAGCATCAGTAACATGCACCTGTCCTACATACAGCTCTACTGATGCTGATACACCACTAGCATCAGTAACATGCACCTGTCCTACATACAGCTCTACTGATGCTAACACACCACTAGCATCAGTAACATGTACATGTCCTACATGCAGCTCTACTGATGCTAATACACCACTAGCATCAGTAACATGTACATGTCCTACATGCAGCTCTACTGATGCTAACACACCACTAGCATCAGTAGCATGCATCAGTCCTACATACAGCTCTACTGATGCTAACACACCATTAGCATCAGTAACATGCACCTGTCCTACATACAGCTCTACTGAAGCTAACACACCACTAGCATCAGTAACATGCACCAGTCCTACATACAGCTCTACTGATGCTAACACACCACTAGCATCAGTAACATGTACCTGTCCTACATACAGCTCTACTGATGCTGATACACCACTAGCATCAGTAACATGCACCTGTCCTACATACAGCTCTACTGATGCTAACACACCACTAGCATCAGTAACATGTACATGTCCTACATACAGCTCTACTGATGCTAATACACCACAATCATCAGTAACATATGCCTACATATACCACCAGCATCACCAGCATGTGCCTACATACAGCTCAACTGACAAGAAAATAGATGATCATCACCTATATTGACCCTTCAATCACACAACCTAGTCACAACTTTATCAGTCCCATTACTACAGACCGCAACATCTATATTAATATGTCAGAAAAAATGATCAGTGAGTATATGACATAAGGTCATTAGGATACCTGGGATTATCTTCCGAATATTGGCCACAAGCTCCAGATACGTCTCTCTAGTGTAGCTGTAATGATAGCAAAAGTGCAAATGACAATTCAAATTATCATGACACAATAAAAAGATTGCACTAACAAAGAAATGGACAAATCAAAAAACAATCAAGTGTAGAAAGTCACTGAGAATTTTGAGGATTTAGGGGAGACTGATGTCAGAGAGACAGGGGTGTGGAGACCGCCACATCACTCACCCGCGACGCATGGCCTGCAGAACCCTGCTGCTCCCACTCTGAGCGGGAAGGTGGATCTGCTTACAGATATTCCCTCTCTCCTGAATCAGATGCAGCACCTGAACAGACATACTGGGGTCATGACCACTCAAATAATCAGTACTGCTAGACACCACCAGGTGGCACTCTGTTATATTTTTTGAGATGATAAACCAGTGGTACCCCAACCCTGATCTACCATCCTGTAGGTTTTCACTCCAACCCTATCAAAGCACACCTCATTCAACAGCTAGACATCTCATTGAGCTGCTGTTTAGTAGAATCAGGTGTGCCAAAATAGGGTTGAAATTAAAACCTACATGAAGGTAGATCTCCAGGAACAGGGTTGGGGACCACTGTGATAAGTTATTGCATTTGTGAATAGTTTAAGTGAAAATTATTACTGCAAAGTTACAATAATTGGCTGTGTGAAAACAAAAAATCCACAAGAGAACAAACACTTAAGCCAACTGAAAACAATTTTCATGAGGGCCATGCAATCTTAACCAAACGTGAATCAGCTATAAATACAAAACAAACACAAACCAATTCAAGCTTTTTGCTTGTGCTTACTCGTGCTTGTAAGAACTAAAGTTAAAACCCTTCCATTAAATCACAGTGCTGATTAGCAATTGTTGAACATTTACACAATCTAGAGCGCTATGCCAAGAGATACTATTGTAACAGCACAGTGGGTAAACACGGCAGAACTTGTGGCGCCCGCGATGAGAAGGCCCACACAGAACAGAGCAGGTTGAGACTGATGAAAGTGAACAGGTAGCGGACTGTGATGGAGTACCTCATCTGGGAAGTCCTTTGGGTGTGGGGAAGTAAACCGGACCCGCATCTCTGGGTTGACTTGGGACACTCTGTCAAGCAGGTCCGCAAAGCGCAGACCCCCTTTATGGCCCCGGTAGATGGTGCTGAAACCATGGCTGAGATGGGTCGGTTCCGGTCCACAGAACTGCTCCTCTGACGTGTCTCTGTAGCTGTTTACATTCTGACCCAGTAGAGTAATCTCCTTCACTCCCTGGAACAAAACCACATACGCGGTCCCATAACTGGAGTACACACTACAGATAGATGCACACAAACATACATACGCACTTACAGTGTAGAACATGAGGTTAAAGTGCAGGCAGGCTATCTTATGGACTGCACTGCACACGTATACACATACACATCCATACATACATAGATCACACACACACACACACACACACACACGCACACACACACATAGAGCAAATGTTAAATGCTATGCATTTACGAGAGTAGAGGCCAGAGGACATTCTTAACTGTACACACCTGATCAGACAGGAGCCGTACTTCTTCCAGGATGGAGGAAACGGGTCGGCTCCTCTCTCGTCCGCGAGTGAAGGGCACGATACAGTAACTGCACATGTTATCGCAACCTCGCATGATGGAGCTGCAGCAGAAACGCAGGCATGCTGAACTATACACACGCAGGCATGCTGAACTATAGACACATACATCAACCTGACATTCGCTATGGTGCTCCGGTGGCATCACTAAGTCTTATAAGGCAAAAACCCTAAAAGCGAGGAACATGGATTTAATGTATCCTGGTTTAAAAAACTTTTTAAGCATCGACTTAAATGCTTAAAATATCTATGACTCAACAAAAATGATAAATAATATCTTAAGTATGACATTGCATATTACAAAAATGTATTATACTTATTATATAAATCTGACATGAGCATGAATATGTTCCATACGCATATTCTAAGATTTCAAGTGAAGAAATCCTCCATATGAGGTATGACTGGCGGAGCATGTGTTTCAGCCTCAGTTTTAGACTCAAGGAAGAAACCCTACAGTGAGAAGGAACTGTATTTGAAACAGTAGCAACCTCTCCCAGGCTTGGTGGTGCAAGACTCACATAAAAGCACTGTGGCCCTGTGGGGTGTAGTGGACCGGCATGACATCAGCGTAGGTTTCCTCCAGAGACAGAAGGACATTGCTCGCCCGCTGGCCACCGTGGGCCAAGGCCAGGAGGCGAGGGAGGTCTCGGTATGCATCTGGGCCGGCCAGAACATCCACCAGCTTCTCCCGCTCTAGGAGCTCTGTCTTCAGCCGCTCTGCCATGCAACCTACATGCAAAAACACAAATGCGCGCACACACACACACACACACACACACACACACACACACACACACACATAGTGATAAAACACAATAGTAAGCAACATAAACATCAACCTATGGTCTCTAACATTTTGATTCAGGGAGGCACAGATTTATTTGGGTAGATTAGAAAATCCGGCAGCAGTTTACTGACCTAAAACTCCTATTTTAAGTGGGCCATGGACCTTGGACCTTCTCTTTTTCATATATGTCAGCTGTTGCAGTCTGTTCCATATGGTCTGCTCTGCTTTCTCCCTGTCAGTGTCAAAACACCACAAACAGTGCTATATCTGCATGGGTGCCAGGACCATGACATAAATATGTATATGTTCTCTTAAAAAAATACTTTAATACATTTTCACAAACCTCACTGAGCAAGTAACAAGAAGTATAACATCAGCCTGGAAAGAGAAGTTTTTGTTATTGTAAATCATACAGGAAATATTGCACAGCTCACATATCAGTCCCAATATGCTGAATAAGCCTCTTATGATTTTTATGAGGTTAGGCAACCCCCCCCCCCCCCCAAAGAAAATAAAAATAAATAATACTAAAATAATACTAATAATAATAATTTGCTAGTCAGCCCCCTCCCAACAAAAAAAATATTATTATTATTTACTTTTTATAATTATTCCTTGGTACAAATACCTGTGAAAGTTCACTCGTACGCAAGTATCCTTTTCTCTGCAGAATGGACCAGGCAATCTCGGTATCATTCACATTCATCTGACAGCCATAGGTTTCAAAGTACACTGAAACGTAACATGCAGTACTTTAGAAACATATCACAATTATCCACAGTAATAAGACAATACACAATAGACGAATTCGAAAACAATACACAGTAGATATAAGTACAGCCGCATCACTTAATTTTGTTTTATTGTTTTCGATGGAAAACGACTTATGATATCTACAAAGAAATTCTAAAGCATTTGGAACGATTTTCTATGGAGGCTTGCTAACCTTTTCTTGAATTTCCAATATGTGGGTCATCAGGAAGATAGGACTGTGTGTCATTAACATCTCCATCTTGAACTTCGGGGGTCTTTTCTCTGGGAGAAGCATCCTTAATAAAGTCCTTAAATCTTGGACCTGTAGCAAGTTTACTTTTGAACACACTGGCGCTAGTCGATCTTTCACCGTCTCCGGTAGGAGGAATTGAAATTGAGCAAAAATACCTCTGTTTAGGGGCGACCCTTACAAGCCAGGGTTGTAATGTGTGCATTAACGTTAAAGGTCTCAGGTTTTTCATTTTTAATCAAAAGCCAAGGTCAAACGGATACAAGTTATGTATACTCCGCTACACACCTGAAGAGGTTTGGGATTTGTTTGCTAGCTAAACAAGAAAAATGACCTATAGTTCACAGACATATAGTCTAGCACGTACAGATTTGCCTAACTAGGAAGCTGCCATTCAAAACAAAATAAAGAAAATGCCGTTTTAAGTAAATGGTTACTTGACAAGGCACTGATAATAGTGTCGTTCTCCCACTAACGTAAGTCTTCCCTAAAATGCGTTTTCTAGAAAGACTCCAAAAATGCATGCCATCAAAATGTTCTCTGCAATCAAACTTGGAAAGACACTGCTCATTATCCTCACTTCACCGTGGTTCGGCGTGACTGTCCGTCCGTCTGCATAAAACTTCCCCGTTTACAGTGTCCTCTGTCCTGCACAGCACATGTACTGCCCGGATTCAACCGATGCACTAAAATCTTTCGGCTTTTCCATCCACAATTCCCACTAAGAAACCTACAAATATATTTTGAAATATCCGTGTATATGCCCACTTTATGTCCATGAATAATCAGGGCAGCATTTTTCCCTAAAATATGTTCCGTTCAGTTGTCCGTCTAGAATATCTTCCTTTGAAAATCGTTCCACGTTGTTATGTTGCCTTCAGAAAGCATTCATCTCAGATGCATTTTTTTATTATTATTTTATCTTATTACATGAACTGATATATGTTTTCCCCTTCACCATCACAATAAATTCAACATGTTCATGATGCAAAACATATTTTTATTCAACATTTTTGTTTTTAAAAATGATCAGGAATATCTGTGACTGATCAGGACTATCTGTGGTACAGCTGGCTTGCTTCCTACCTTGTTCCTTCCAGATTGTGTGGGGGAGCTCAGTTATGACTCACAGTTATAAGACCTCATTACCTCTCTATGGGTGTCTCCCAGGGTTCAATCCTTAGTCCTCTCCTCTCTATATCCTTAATCTAAAAGGGGCAGAGAATATTTCCTGATTAATGAGTGTGCAGTGGTATTTGCTTTAGTTACAATACTAATTGTTGTGTGCTTACACTTGAGTAAAAATGAATGGGCTTTCTGTGCATTTTTGGTGATATCACACTTTTTGTTTTTATTCCTGAGACTAACACTGATTTTATACACTTTTTTTTTTTTTTTTAGTTTAGTTTAAGTGATTGTAATGTGATGTACTCTCTGGCAATCAAGTAGCATGACCCTGTGATGAGTCATTTTCCCACAGCTTTCCTTTCTTCCAGAGCATTTAGAGAGGCTCCATTGAAGATGATGAGCCACGTGCCAACCTATTGCATGTTAAATATGCTTGTAGGGGATGTTTCCAGTGGGGTGTTTACATGAAGTAAATATCATTAATTAATTATTCATTGCTGGGGGAAGAATCTTTAATGGCTGTAAGCTCTGTTCCTAGGCCTTGGGAGAAGTGGTATTAGTTTGCCTATTCTTAGGTTAGCATGAAATGGTGTACATTTAAAACCCTAGGGTGTTTATATGAGACTGTTGTGTCATATAAACACCCTCGTATGAAATGTACACCAGCAGTTTTGCTGTCTGCAGTTACTGGGTTTGTTAGATGTGTTGTGATGTGTGTGTGTATTGTTTCTGTGTGAATCATAGACAATCCACCCTTGAGCTCTGCTACATCACAATAACAGAGAGGGAGGGCTTCAGAATCATCGAAACAGGCAAGTCTGAATATGATGTCACTGGTCCCTAGCGGGTGTGCTGAGTGTACTGATGAATCTAAGCAGAGCAGCTCCTGAACATGTCCTGAGAAATCTCCTGGTGGGATGAGCCTGTGAAGATCAGACAGTAGTGACCCCATCTACGTATTTCTATCATTCCAGACAGCTGCAAAAGAGAAAGAACAGAAAGAGTGGCAACTCCACCCACAAAAGATAAGACTTTCATCAAGGTAGGCCACATTTACAATGTCATTTCATGGTGAGGTGTTGTGACGTATGTCCTGGATTAAATTTGATCACTTAATATCAATGTGAATTTGTGTATAACACTGATGTGTTGTTAATTATTGCATTACTCTTTCATCTTGGTGTATTTTTGTTTATAGTTAAAATTTCATGAGACAGATTTTTTATTAGTTTGGATTATTATCATAATATAGACGCTCAGGTTAAAAATGTTATTTATGAAGTAACGATGGGTCCAGACTCCAGGGGCTATTCTGTATTTCACAGAAGTTGTAATATTTATTGTTGCAGGGACCGAGATGTGGTGAATTGATATTTGTTTGTTCTTACAGTCTGAACAGTCATTCGTTTTGTAACAGGGAGACTATTTAACATCCTATCACATTTAGTCAAATCACAGCTTTTGCCACGCTTATCTTTATCCTTTAAAGGGAACAATGACATCTGTATGATGTGAACTCTGATTTTGCCAGTTTCTAGATCACTGTTGCAAGAACGTGAACTGTGCTTGAGAGAAGCCGAGTCACAAGAGCTGTGAACGCGTTTTGAAATATAATCTAAAAGTGGCTGTTTTTAGTTGTCTATTGTTTTCAGAACTGGCCACGACGATGGAGAGAGCGGCATTGCTGGTGGTGTGCTGACTGGTGATGCCTGTCTTGAGTTACCCACTCTACCCAGCTCTTAGGTAAGTCATATGCATGACCAATACATTACCAATGTATGAAAAAAACTTTGAGAGATTGGATATGCATATTTGCTTATTCAAATAAGTCTCAGACATATAGACTGGTTAATCAAATTATCTTTGTTGACCAAAATATGTTATGTGCCACGTACATAATAATCTTGTTTTAATGAATAAGCTACATAATAAAAAGTAATTGCTGTTACTGTTATGCATTATATATGATATCTCTATCCAATACTGTACTTGCACAGAATTCAAAATATACTTTCACGGGGATTCTAAATAGTTAATACTGATACTCCATGTTGGAGAAATTTTGAAAAATGATGTCTCTGTCTAAAATGCCTCTCTAAACTGCAACAATGCTCTTTTCTTGAAATTTCATCTAAACGGTTATGCACAACTATTACAATTATTGGCTCTTTATGTAACGTTCCGTTCCCGTCCTGTCCGTTTTCCATGTTTTCCTTGTTTCCTTCCGTGTCATGTTGGATCCCTTGTCCGTGTTTCCCTCCTGGCTGTGGACTGGGCGTCTCCCTCGGGTACTTTTGGTTTCATTTTCCACTTTAGCTTCCGCCTATCACTCGCCCCTCTCGTTACTCACATTCCTCACTGCTGTGCTTCGGCAATCACTCCTGATTTAACATCACACCTGTTTCTCGTTTTCTCCTTCACTTCCTGCACCATTTAAACCCCTGGCTGGCTGCTATTCAGCGCCAGTTCGTTGACTAACCTACCGTGTTTGTTTCGTATCCCGTTTCTGGTCCAGTGTTTGTGAACCTGCTGGTTCATACCTGTTCGCCTGGTTTCCTGACTGGTAGCTATCTCTGCTAATCTTTCGCTGCTGCATGCATTTACCTGTTTCCCTTCAAAACCTCCAGACGCCGCAGTTCCAGTCTTCCCGCAGCTGTGTTTGTCCTCCCCGTGTTACGTACCTCCCGTACTCGTGTTGCAGTACCAGGACCTCTGCATGCCAGCCGGCTTACGCCAGTATTGCCCGAGCTACGCCGCACCTTCCAACTCGGCGGTGCATTCACCAGCTACAGTCCTGTCACAACACCCTGCCTTTAACCTCTGCTTTCTGCCCGGTTACTCAAGCTACCCGGTCCAGTTTCCAGTCCTGTCCCAGCCCAGTTCCGATCCAGTTTCCAGTCCAGCTCCAGTCCAGTTTCCAGTCCAGTTCCAGTCCAGTTCCGGTGTTTTAGACACCTCCGTTCTAGTCCAGTTCCGGCTTGGAACAAGTTCCGTGCCGTCCCCTGTGTTCCTGAGTGGACCTTCCGGTCCAGCTTCCAGTCCAGTTCCAGTCCAGTTCCGGTGTTTCATACACCTCCGTTCAAGTCCAGTTCCGGCTTGGAACAAGTTCCGTGCCGTTCCCGTTTCCTGAGTGGATCTCCCGGTCCAGTTTCCAGTCCAGTTCCCAGTCCAGTTCCAGTCCAGTTCCGGTGTTTTATACACCTCCGTTCAAGTCCAGTTCCGGCTTGGAACAAGTTCCGTGCCGTTCCCGTTTCCTGAGTGGACCTTCCGGTCCAGTTTCCAGTCCAGTTCCGATCCAGTTTTCAGTCCAGTTCCAGTCCAGTTCCAGTCCAGTTCCGGTGTTTTAGACACCTCCGTTCAAGTCCAGTTCCGGCTTGGAACAGTTCCGTGTTTCCTCAAGTCCAGCTCCGGCTTGGAGCAGTCCTCAGTTGGACGCTATCCTGTGTTAACTAACTAACCTGTTTTGCTCCCGTGTACAGCTTTGGGACCACCCCAACGCTTAATAAAGTTCCACTTTCTGTAATCTGTCTCCTGGTCGTTGCACTTGGGTTCGTCCCGTATCAGGATCGTAACAGAACGAACTGGCCAACAATATGGACCCAGCCGATCTGGAACAGATTCGCCACGCCTTCTCCTGCCAAACTGCGATCAGCGACCAACAGGGTCGCCGTTTGGATGATGTGCTGGAAGTAGTTAGGGGCATCACGGAGCAAGTATCCCAACTTTCGCTCCACCAACCGCTACTACGGATTCCAGCCAACCCTACTCCTTCCTCTCCCGAACCCCATCCGGAGGCACCGGCTCCCACTTCCAGCCGTGAGCCCCGTGTACAACACCCCGAGTTATATCGCGGGGGGTTGGGGAGATGTCGTGAATTTCTACTTAAATGTGACATAGTGTTTCGGATGCAGCCCTCCTCCTTCGCCTCTGACTCCAGCAAGATCGCGTTCATTATGAGCAGCCTGGGAGGGAGCGCCCTGGAGTGGGCTACATCCATCTGGGACAGCCAGGCTCCGTTATGCAGCAACTTCGCAGCCTTTACGGCAGAGATGCGACGTGTGTTTGAACACCCGACCTGTGGACGTGACGCTACCCAGCGTCTGCTTCAAGTTCGCCAAGGCAACCGCAGTGTCGCAGAAATGGCCATTCAGTTTCGTACCCTCGCCGCGGAGTCAGGATGGAATGACGCCTCCCTCCAGGGGGCTTTCCGCCAAGCTCTCAGCGAGGAACTCAAGGACCAGCTTGCCACTCGGGAGGAATCCAACTCCCTTAATAGCCTCATCAGCCTCGCTATAGCCATCGATAATCGTCTCCGCATCCGGGCCCGGGAGCGGGGAGGAAGTTCCGGGCGTCATTCGCCCTCCGTCGTCTCTAATGTTCATTCACACTCCATCACTGGATCTCGGGCGCCTACGGCCGGGTCCGAGGAAGAGCCCATGCAACTGGGCAGAGTTGCGGTCAATCCCGAGGAGCGTCAGCGCCGTCAGCGCACCAGATCCTGTTTCTATTGCGGCAAGCCTGGCCATCAGATCGCCTCCTGTCCCATTCGCCCAAAAGAAGGGGCTCGCCAGTAAGACTGGGCGTACTGACGAGCCCCATCGTTCCCAACCATGCTGCCCAGGACCGCCTCATGTTCAAGGCTACTCTCCTTTGGAGGGACAAGACCCTATCTTCTTCGGCCCTAATTGACTCCGGAGCTGACGCCAGCTTCATGGATATCACCTTCGCCAGGAGGGCCGGCATTCCCACGGAACGTCTCACTTCACCCATTTCAGCTCTAGCTCTGGACGGCAGGAGTTTGGGGTTAGTTACCCACTCCACCGTTCCTATCCAATTAGTTCTATCTGGCAATCATCGGGAGTCCATTCAGCTATTACTGATTAACTCCCAACAATCTGCTCTGGTTTTGGGTCAGACCTGGCTTCGCCTCCACAATCCCCATATTGACTGGAAAGCCGGTCGCATCCTGGCGTGGAGTGCCCACTGTCTAGCCAGCTGTCTCCGTTCTGCACTACCCCCTCCGGGGCCCAGTAAACCCTGTTCCATGCAACCTATACCGGATTTAACGAATGTTCCCAGCGAGTATCACGACCTCGCGCAAGTATTTTCTAAATCACGTGCTCTGTCCTTACCTCCTCACAGGCCGTATGACTGCGCCATTGACCTACTGGCTGGAGCTAAACTGCCATCGGGACGCCTCTACAGTCTGTCTGGACCGGAGAAACTAGCCATGGAGGAATACATCCACGACTCCCTCGCTTCGGGTATTATCCGTCCCTCTTCATCCCCAGTCGGTGCAGGGTTCTTCTTCGTTGGGAAGAAGGATGGCTCCCTGCGACCCTGCATCGACTACCGGGGCCTCAACCAGGTCACCATCCGTAACAAATACCCTCTTCCCCTCATTAACACCGCCTTTGAAGCCCTCTCTCCAGCTGTGACGTTCACCAAGCTCGACCTCCGGAATGCGTATCACTTGGTGCGTATCCGTGAGGGGGACGAGTGGAAGACTGCTTTTAATACCCCGTTGGGCCACTACGAATACCTGGTGGTCCCTTTCGGCCTTACTAACGCCCCAGCAGTCTTCCAGAGCATGGTGAACGACGTCCTGCGGGACCTCCTAGGGAGGAGCGTTTTTGTTTATATCGATGATATTTTAATTTTTTCTCAATCCCCGCAGGAGCATGTCCGTCACGTTCGAGAGGTTCTCCAGCGGCTGTTGGAGAATCAGCTGTTTGTTAAGGCTGAGAAATGTTCCTTCCACGCTTCCACGGTCCCGTTCCTCGGCTTCATTATCGAGGAGGGCAGTATCCGGGCGGACCCTGTGAAAATCAAGGCGGTGACAGAATGGCCCCAACCCACCTCCCGCAAGCACCTTCAACAGTTCCTGGGGTTTGCAAATTTCTACCGCCGCTTTATTCGCAATTACAGTTCCATTGCTGCTCCCCTGACTAAACTCACTTCCGTTGCCCTGCCTTACTGTTGGAATTCCGATGCCCAGCGAGCTTTCGAGCTACTCAAGGCTCGGTTTTCCTCAGCACCTATCCTCCTTCACCCTGACACTTCTCGGCAGTTTGTCGTTGAGGTGGATGCCTCCGACACCGGCGTGGGGGCCATTCTGTCTCAACGGTCCGCCTCTGATAGCAAGCTCCATCCCTGCGCATTCTTCTCCCGGAGGCTGTCCTCCGCCGAGAGGAACTACGATGTCGGGGATCGGGAACTGCTGGCGATAAAACTGGCTCTTGAGGAGTGGCGCCACTGGCTGGAGGGGGCAGGTACCCCTTTTCTTGTTTTTACCGACCATCAAAACCTCATTTATTTAAGATCTGCCAAGAGGCTCAATTCTCGTCAGGCTAGATGGTCGTTATTTTTTGCACGCTTTAATTTCTCTGTTTCTTTCCGCCCTGGTTCCCGTAATATTAAAGCAGATGCCCTGTCCCGCATTTTTTCCCCTCCCTCCAGTCCTGCTGATCCGGAGCCCATTTTGCCGGCCTCCTGTGTGGTGGCTGCGGTCTCCTGGGAGATTGAGGGCATTGTGAAGGCCGCCCAGACTTCCCAACCGGACCCCCGCAATAACCCTAACTCCTGTCTTTTTGTCCCCGATTCCGTCCGCTCCCAGGTCCTCGAATGGGTTCACGCCTCGTGCCTGGCATGTCACCCAGGTGTCGCCAGAACTATCGCCCTCGTCAGGAGGAGTTTCTGGTGGCCTACCCTTAAAGGGGATACCCGTGCCTTCGTCCTGGCCTGCTCGGTGTGCGCCAGGAGCAAGGCTTCCCACCAGCCTCCCTCCGGTCTTCTCCTTTCCCTCCCCGTCCCTGGCCGTCCTTGGAGTCACATTGGTGTGGACTTCGTAACCGGTCTGCCGTTGTCAGAAGGTAACACCGTCATTCTGACAATAGTGGACCGGTTCTCCAAGGCGGTTCACTTTGTTCCCCTCCCCAAGCTCCCGTCCGCCCTTGAAACCGCTGAGCTCTTGGTGCTACACGTGGTCAGGCTGCACGGGATCCCCTCTGACATCGTGTCAGACCGTGGGCCCCAGTTCTCCTCCCGAGTTTGGAGGGCGTTCTGTGCAGCCCTGGGTGCCTCTCCGAGTCTTTCCTCGGGTTTCCATCCCCAGTCTAATGGTCAGGCAGAGAGGGCGAACCAGGACCTGGGGGCCGCCCTGCGGTGCGTTACAGTGCGCAATCCTGCCTCTTGGAGCCGTTTTCTCCCCTGGGTCGAGTACGCACATAACTCCCTTAAGAGTGCCTCTACTGGCCTATCCCCGTTTGAGTGTGCTTTAGGCTATCAACCCCCTCTTCTGTCGACCCAGGAGGCCGAGATAGCTGTCCCCTCTGTTAGGGCCCATGTCCTTCGTTGTAAAAACATTTGGAGACTCACACGCACCGCACTCCTTCACGCCAATTCCCGCTCCCAACGTCTGGCGGACCTTCACAGGACCGCAGCCCCACAGTATAGGGCCGGTCAGCAGGTCTGGCTCTCCACTGCAAACATCTCCCTTCCCTCTTCATCCAGAAAGCTTCAGCCCCGTTTTATTGGTCCCTTCCCCATCATTTGTCTAGTTAACCCGGTGTCTGTTAAACTTTCCCTCCCCGCCTCCCTCAAGGTTTACCCTGTGTTTCATGTGTCCCAGGTTAAGCCTGTCTCCTCCAGCCCCCTCAGTACCCCTACCATCCCGCCTCCTCCCGTCCGAGTTGTTGACAACGCCCCGGCCTACACGGTGAACCGTGTTATTGATATCCGCCGCAGGGGCCGGGGTTTCCAATACCTCGTCGACTGGGAGGGGTACGGTCCTGAGGAGAGGTCGTGGCTCCACAAGAGCCTGATCTTGGACCATTCAGTAATCCAAGACTTCCACGAACAGTTCCCTGACAAGACCAGGCCTCCGGGTACGCCAGGTGGCGTACATTGAGGGGGGGGTACTGTAACGTTCCGTTCCCGTCCTGTCCGTTTTCCATGTTTTCCTTGTTTCCTTCCGTGTCATGTTGGATCCCTTGTCCGTGTTTCCCTCCTGGCTGTGGACTGGGCGTCTCCCTCGGGTACTTTTGGTTTCATTTTCCACTTTAGCTTCCGCCTATCACTCGCCCCTCTCGTTACTCACATTCCTCACTGCTGTGCTTCGGCAATCACTCCTGATTTAACATCACACCTGTTTCTCGTTTTCTCCTTCACTTCCTGCACCATTTAAACCCCTGGCTGGCTGCTATTCAGCGCCAGTTCGTTGACTAACCTACCGTGTTTGTTTCGTATCCCGTTTCTGGTCCAGTGTTTGTGAACCTGCTGGTTCATACCTGTTCGCCTGGTTTCCTGACTGGTAGCTATCTCTGCTAATCTTTCGCTGCTGCATGCATTTACCTGTTTCCCTTCAAAACCTCCAGACGCCGCAGTTCCAGTCTTCCCGCAGCTGTGTTTGTCCTCCCCGTGTTACGTACCTCCCGTACTCGTGTTGCAGTACCAGGACCTCTGCATGCCAGCCGGCTTACGCCAGTATTGCCCGAGCTACACCGCACCTTCCAACTCGGCGGTGCATTCACCAGCTACAGTCCTGTCACAACACCCTGCCTTTAACCTCTGCTTTCTGCCCGGTTACTCAAGCTACCCGGTCCAGTTTCCAGTCCTGTTCCAGCCCAGTTCCGATCCAGTTTCCAGTCCAGCTCCAGTCCAGTTTCCAGTCCAGTTCCAGTCCAGTTCCGGTGTTTTAGACACCTCCGTTCTAGTCCAGTTCCGGCTTGGAACAAGTTCCGTGCCGTCCCCTGTGTTCCTGAGTGGACCTTCCGGTCCAGCTTCCAGTCCAGTTCCAGTCCAGTTCCGGTGTTTCATACACCTCCGTTCAAGTCCAGTTCCGGCTTGGAACAAGTTCCGTGCCGTTCCCGTTTCCTGAGTGGATCTCCCGGTCCAGTTTCCAGTCCAGTTCCCAGTCCAGTTCCAGTCCAGTTCCGGTGGTTTATACACCTCCGTTCAAGTCCAGTTCCGGCTTGGAACAAGTTCCGTGCCGTTCCCGTTTCCTGAGTGGACCTTCCGGTCCAGTTTCCAGTCCAGTTCCGATCCAGTTTCCAGTCCAGTTCCAGTCCAGTTCCAGTCCAGTTCCGGTGTTTTAGACACCTCCGTTCAAGTCCAGTTCCGGCTTGGAACAGTTCCGTGTTTCCTCAAGTCCAGCTCCGGCTTGGAGCAGTCCTCAGTTGGACGCTATCCTGTGTTAACTAACTAACCTGTTTTGCTCCCGTGTACAGCTTTGGGACCACCCCAACGCTTAATAAAGTTCCACTTTCTGTAATCTGTCTCCTGGTCGTTGCACTTGGGTTCGTCCCGTATCAGGATCGTAACACTTTACTCCTTATTCTAAATAATAGATAACTTCACAAGTATGATTTGCCTATGCACCATGCAAAATGAGACAACTGTGAAATTAGGAATTTGGCCAGACTTGTGGCTTTTTAAAAAAAATTTGTTTTACCCTTTTTTCAAATAACTTTCATTTATAGTGAATATATACTACTCAAAAGAAGCTAAAATGGTGACAACTAATGACAAAATAATAATTTGATGGCTCAAGAACAGAAAACACAAAACAAAAAACTTTTGATTAGACACTAGTTTATTACCCTGATGAAAAAAGTCATGCACCCCCCAAAATGATGTTCACACAAGTCGCAGAAGCTTCAGTAACTGGTGTAGCCACCGTTCGCATTCAGACATTCTTGACAACGTTGGCGCATGCTGTTGATGAGGTGTTGGAAATAACGTTGAGGGATCGCTAGCCATTCTGCGACTAATCGCTGAGCCAGTTGCTGGAGGTTGACGGCAGGGACGTGATGTGATCGAACTCGCTGCCCTAGTTCATCCCACGCATGCTCAATGGGTGACAAGTGACAAAAGAACGTTCAGCACATGGATTGGCCTGCATATTCACTTATTTCCAACGCCTGATCAACAGCATGCGCCAACGTTGTCAAGAATGTCTGAATGCTAACGGTGGCTACACCAGTTACTGAAGCTTCTGCGACTTGTGTGAACATCATTTTGGGGGGGTGTGTGACTTTTTTCATCAGGGTAATAAACTAGTGTCTCATTAAAAGTTTTTTTTTTGTGTTTTCTGTTCTTGAGCCATCAAAGAATTATTTTGTCATTAGTCGTCACCATTTTAGCTTGTTAGCCTATATTTACTGTATATGCACAAATATCTTGACCCTTAACTTCTTTTGAGTAGTATATATGAACTGCTGTGAAGTTGTATCCAGTTGTCAGTAAAAAATAAAAACAGCATTGATAAAAAACAAATCACTCACACAATTTAACATGGATTAATATTAAATAAGATAAATAGTTTCTTAACTAGCGTGCAACCACCTGCCCACTGGACCCCATCCCGTCAGCAGTCCTCCAGTCTATATCCGGTGAGGTCCTTCCATATCTTTCCTCCATTATCAACACCTCCTTAACCTGTGGCTATGTTCCTGCTGTTTTCAAAACTGCCCGTGTTACCCCACTCCTTAAAAAACCTAGCTTAGACCCCTCTGATGTTAGAAACTATCGTCCTGTGTCTCTCCTGCCCTTTCTGTCCAAAGCTCTTGAACGAGCTGCCCTTAACCAACTGTCAGTTTTTCTCCAACAGAACAACCTGCTCGACCCTCATCAGTCCGGCTTCAGAACCGGGCATTCCACTGAAACTGCGCTCCTGACTGTGACCGAGGCACTCGCCACTGCCAGAGCCTCCTCCCTCTCCTCTGTCCTGATTCTCCTTGACCTGTCTGCTGCGTTCGACATGGTCAACCACAAACTCCTGATCTCCACATTGGCTGAGACGGGCATCTCTGGAACTGCCCTCTCTTAGTTTACATCCTATCTCACAGATAGATCCTACCAAGTCTCCTGGAAGGGCTCTGTCTCTGCACCTCATCCACTTTTTACAGGAGTCCCGCAGGGATCTGTACTGGGTCCTCTGGTGTTCTCCATTTACACTAAGTCTCTTGGTTTGGTTATTAATTCACATGGCTTCTCTTACCATAGTTATGCTGATGACACTCAACTCTTCCTCTCTTTCCCTCCCTCTACCCCACAGGTAAAGGAAAGGATATCTGCTTGCCTGGCTGACATCTCTGAGTGGATGTCTAGCCATCACCTGAAGTTCAACCTCACAAGACTGAGCTGCTCTTCATGCCATACAAGACCTCCCCACTCCTAGACCTGTCCATCACCGTGGACGGAACCATGGTGACCGCCTCCCGCTCTGCAAGGAACCTGGGGGTGGTCCTGGACGACCAGCTGGACTTCAAAGAACACATCAGGGCAACGGCACGGTCCTGCAGGTTCCTCCTGTACAACATCAGGAGAATTCGGCCGTACCTGACCACTTACTCCGCCCAGCTTCTTGTCCAGACCATGGTCACCTCACGTCTGGACTACTGCAACTCCCTTCTCGCAAGCCTACCAGCCTGCCCCTACAACTGGTCCAGAACGCAGCTGCTCAGCTTGTGTTCAACCTCCCGAAGTTCATGCAGCAATGTTGTCAAGGAAAATAGAAGATGATTGGATACATTTTACAGTAGAATTATTTTGAATGCATATGAGAGAAAGTTTTTCATTTGAATTTTGTTCACATTTTGATTAAATTATTGGTCTGTGTCTAGGCAGTATCTACTGCTGAGATTTAACCCCCTCAAACTATGTGGCACTTTTTTGACTGTTTTACTGATGATAAAGTAATTCTTGGCAACCTTCCCAATATTCTGTGATTTACAATGAGTCCTTGTGCGTTGGACTGTGGTTTATTATGGAGAAAGCAATTATGGGCTCATCATTTGAAAAGATTTGATTTGTTAAAGGCTCCTGTGAAATTTAATAGGAAAGAAGACAGGGAGAAGAGCAAAAGATGCCACTGCTTTTTAAAGTGTTGCATTTATTCTTGGAAGATTTCATTTTTAATCCAACAAAGAACCCAATCAAAGTAATAGGATTAGTCTTCTTTCCTACTGATCTCTGTGGAATAGCTTGTGAACTTTGGCAATTCTAAGGTCAGTGAGAAAAACAGTGAGTTTTAATACCGCAGTCCATTTTGTCTTTTTTATTAAGCTCCAGTGAGACCTCATTGCCATTGGATGTTCCCAACTGTGGTGGGAGCAATTACACAAGTTTATCTCCTCAGTCACCATCTAACCTTATGAACTGCAATCAGAGTTCTATCTACTCACTCCTCCTGTGTGAGAACACCAGAGATTTCTACTCTTCTCCACTAAAAGCTATTAGAGATCATCGCTGCTTAGAGTAGGCTTTCCCAGCACACAGAAAGCATTTTTTACAGAAATTAAACACATACCCCACGCGCACACATACACACACGCACACGACACACGCACGCACACGTGCACACGCGCTTAATCATCGCTTTATACTAAGTCCTTGAATAAGCCCACAGATATAGTTGTGCACAATGGGACAGGGGCGAGGCACGGCACGCAGACAAAGACAGGATCCTATCAGAGCGACAGAACGAGTCATTGCTGCTGGAGAGTTGTCCATGAACTCAATGTTCCAGAGATTGTTAAGCCTGTCAAGGGTCAATATGTCCACTTTATTCCCCTGTGTGAGTAAACCATCTGTGCTGTTCATTTTTCACAGCTTTCAAGAGCAATTGATTGGACCCCCTTCATCCTAAATGTTAGAAGTGTGCATTACAGCTTCCAGTCTTTCATTGTCAAGGGACTGTAGTGTAATACGTTTACATTTGTGGTATTAAACTACATTATCTTGTAAAAAGAGAATGCTACACGTGTGTGAAATTAGCCTGGTTGCTCAACAGATAATAGAGAGATTTAAAGGAAAACTTATTTGATTGCATGCAGTGTGGTGTGATACTTCTTGTGATCTGTTGATTCTTGTGATCTACTGGCAGTGTAATTAAATTTGACGATATGTTAATCTATTAAATGAGGTGTGAAAATATGTCTATTTTATATCCACAACCAAACTGGGAGGTCTTACAGAAAATATTAAGAATAAACTAGATATCCAATTTGGTATCTACAAGGCTGTCACCACACAATGTTTTATCGGAAGGTAAAATCTTGTTAGCATTTCAGTTTCACAATGAACAGTTACATGAACGGGAAATGACAGTATGATATGTGTGTGATATCTAATGTTTTTAAGGTTGGGTCAGAGGGCCTCCTCCATCTTGGTCAGCACCTCCATGGGGGGTCCCACTCTGCTGCTTTCATCGGCAGACATCAGAAATCACGACAGGAAAGAGTCACAAGAGGCAGAATATCGGTCAGTTCTCCTGCAGCATCTCCCCAACCAGCATTCAATCAAATCTATAACAGAAGCCATTTTGTGTTCATCCCAGGCTAATTAGGCTCATTATACAGGTTTACCTGTGACATCATCGCACCTCTAGAACTGACATTGAGTGGCGCATTCGACTGTGACCACAACAGAACCACAGTACGTAGGGATTGTAGACTGTGTTGACAGTTGCTATAGTTACCACCACAGCGTGATGACGTCAGGGGCACTGGGAATGCTGGGTACGTTCAGTTGACTGTATGGTTGTTATCATTAACACGGCTAATAAAGTTACACCGTGACTGTCTGCAAGTTATCTTCATTTGTGCAGATCTACATGGTGTCAGAAGTGAGCCGAATCTAAACGGACATGGCACAAGGACTCCGCCGCATCGACCCGCTCGTCTTTGATGAGAATGTCGCTCACAATTGGGAGAAATTCAAACGTGAATGGCGCGTATATAGCAACGCCGGGCTATCAGCGGCAAGTAAGAAAGTGCAAGCCTACACGCTTCTCAACCTCGCCGGTCCAGAGGCGCTGGATAAACTGGACACGTTCACTTTTGAGGACGACGAAGATCGTGAGGACCCTGACGTCCTGGTAAAGAAATTTGACGAACTGTGCCTACCGGTAAAGAATGTGATTATGGACAGACATGCATTCAACACAACAAACCAGACACAGCATGAGTCAATCCAGTCCTACGTTTCCACGTTGAAAATAATGGCCAGAAAATGTGAATTTGGCACACTACATGATGAACTGATTAGGGACCGTTTGGTCTGTGGTATTCTCAGTGACACTGTCCGTGCACAGCTATTGAAAGAGAAGAAACTAACCCTAACTTCAGCCACTGAGATCTGCATACTACATGAACAATCTGAGAAGGGCAACAGAGTACTAAAAAAGGAAGCAGAGGTGTGCACAGTGCAATTCAACCCATGCTCAAACTGCGGTGGCCAACACCCACCTGACCGTAACAGGTTTCCCGCTTTCAACAAGCGCTGTAACACATGTGGAAAAATGAACCACTTCTCCAAATGCTGCAGATCAGGCAAACCTACCTCCAACAGACCAGGACAAGTCCCGCCCCCCACTGCACGCAGGGGCAGATACACACACGTGAGTGAGCTTGACACGCAGCCAACACAGGAACCAACTGATGTGTTTCACTGTGAGACTATAGAAATGTTCTACTGTGAGAGCATAGACAAGCCAGGGGATGTGCATGTGCAAGATGAAAGGTTTGCTGAACTGTCTACATGCAACACTGGCAAACAACTGACTGTCAAGATTGACACTGGGGCAAAATGCAACGTAATACCCAGAGCTCTGCTACAGCACATTGACCCTACTGCTTGCATCGATCGCAACAGAAGAGCAAATCTTGTGGCCTATGGAGGTCATATAATTCAGACTCTTGGTGCCGCAGATGTGAACTTTGGTTGTGGTTTGTTGCAATTCCAAGTGGTGGACAGAAACGTCAAGCCGCTGCTGGGTCTCAGAGACAGTGTCAAGCTCGGCTATGTGACTTTTGGATCAGAGGTGCATGCCGTTGTCCAACAAGAGGCGCCAGAGCTAACAGAGTACAAGGACCTATTTGACACCAGCACCGTAGGCAAACTGCCTGTGGTGTATCACATGCGCCTGGATGACACTGTGCACCCCACCATACGCGCTCCAAGACGAGTGCCACTGGCCATGAAGGACAAGATTGTGGCAGAACTGCACAGAATGATTGAGCTGGGAGTCATCACACCAGTTCAGGAGCCCACTGAATGGGTTTCAGCCATGGTGGCTGCAAGCAAAAGAGACGGTAGCATGAGGCTATGCATCGACCCTGTCAACCTCAACAAAGCCCTCCTCAGACCCCATCACCCGATGAAAACTGTGGAAGAGGTGATCGCTCACATGCCAGACGCCAAGGTGTTCAGTATTCTGGATGCTAAGTGTGGCTTCTGGCAGGTGCCGCTCAGTAAAGAATCTTCGAAACTCACCACCTTCATGACTCCTGTGGGCCGCTATGCCTTCCTACGAATGCCTTATGGTATCACCACAGGGAGTGAGGTTTTCCAGAGGTGCATGGAGCAGCTCTTTGAGGGACAGCCGTGTGCAATTGTCATCGATGACATCTTGGTGTGGGGCCGCTCAAGGGAGGAGCATGATCTGCGTCTCCGCCAAGTCATGGACAGAATACGGGCTGTCAATCTCAAACTTAACCCTGAAAAGTGCCGCTTCAGGGTCACTGAGGTTTCCTATGTCGGGCACCTGCTCACCAACCAGGGTGTTAAACCTGACCTTGCCAAGACTGCTGCTATCCGTCTGATCTCGCCCCCGGAGGACAAGCACAGCCTCCAAAGGTTCCTGGGCATGACCAACTACTTGGCCAAATTCATACCAGGCTACAGTGAGGCCACGGCACCCCTGCGCGAGCTGTTGCGTCAAGATGTGGACTGGTGTTGGCTGGAGCACCACACGGCGGCATTCACCAAGCTCAAAGAGCTCATTGCCAGCCCCCCGGTGCTGCAGTATTTTGATGTGCACCAACCTGTTGTATTGTCGGCTGACGCCTCACAGCACGGACTGGGTGCTGTTTGCCTACAAAACGACCGGCCGGTGGCTTTTGCTTCAAGGGCCCTCACAGAGACTGAGTCACGCTATGCTCAGATTGAAAAAGAGCTCCTGGCCCTCGTCTATGCCTGCACAAAATTTCATCACTACATATATGGACGGCCTGTGACTGTGGAGACTGACCACCAGCCGCTCATCACCATACTGAAGAAGCCACTACACACAGCCTCTGCACGCCTCCAGAGAATGATGCTCCGCCTCCAGCGTTACAACCTCAATGTCATCTACAAGAGGGGCAAGGAGCTCTACGTCGCTGATGCCCTCTCCCGTGCACATCTGCCCTCCACCGACCAGGCTGAGGCAACGGGGGAGTATGAGGTTATGGTGGTGGACGTTCTCTCCTCGCACAGAGTTGAGGAATTGAGGCATGACACGCTGGCTGATCCCATGTGCCGGCGTCTCTCTGAGGTCATTACTGCAGGCTGGCCCAATGCGTTTAGGGAAGTGCCACGTGACCTGAGGCCATTCTATGCCATGAGAGAGGAGCTCACGACCGACAGTGGCCTGCTCCTCCGTGGACAGCGGTTCATCATTCCACACTCCCTGCAGCGCTACTACGTGAAACAGCTGCACCAAGGCCACCCTGGTCTCGAGGCCACAAAGCGCAGGGCCAGGGAGACCATGTTCTGGCCCACAATCTACAGTGATATTGAAAAAGAAGTTTCCAGGTGTGCCCCCTGTAATGCTCTCAAGCCACATCAGCCTAAGGAGCCCCTTCGGCTGCACGACGTCCCGGACCTACCGTGGTCCCTCACTGCAGCAGATGTTTTTGAGTGGGAGGGAAAGGAGCATCTTGTGCTTGTTGACTCTTACTCTGGCTGGTTCGAAGTAGACCGGCTCCCGGGCACAACAAGTGCTACATTAGTAGCCAAGCTGAAACACCACTTCGCCACTCACGGAGTGCCACAGCAACTCATGACAGACAATGCTGCTTACTTTACAAGTCGGGAGTTCCAGGACTTTGCTCACAAGTGGGACTTCCGTCATGTCACCAGTAGTCCCCTTTACCCTCAGTCTAACGGGCTCGCTGAGAGGGCTGTGCGCTCTGCCAAGCACCTGCTGGAGAAATGTGCACGAGATGGAGCGGACATAGATGCAGCTCTCCTCAGCCTGCGTAACACGCCCAGAAACGGACTGCCGTCGCCAGCTCAGCGCCTGCTTTCTCGGCGCACCAGGGCTTTCATTCCCATGACCAAAGCCATGTACTCGCCCAAAGTGGAGACGCAGGTCCAAAGGGCCCTGACACAGGCGAGACAGAGAGGAAAAGCCTACTATGATAAATCAGCCAGGCCGCTGGCTCCACTGCGAGCTGGGCAGACAGTAAGAATGCAGACGCAGAAAGGACACGACAGGCTGGCAACGGTGCTAGGGACAGCACCACAACCCAACAGTTACCAGGTCAAGGCTGGAGATGCTACATATGTGAGGAACAGGCGCCACCTACTCCAGACGCCTGAGACCTATGTCTCCGGCTCCACAGCAGAGGACCCACCTGCTGTTGCTGCAGTCGCGCCTCCACCACGCCCACAACAGGACACTGTGGGACCAGAGGTGTCACAGGGACAGGGGCCTGTGATTGTCACTCGCTCGGGTAGAGTGTCAAAACCCAGCTCTCTCTACGAGGACTTTCACATGGGCACGCTCTGTGGCGCACGGACACATTGACATTCCCCTCACACACACTAACCCCCCCCATGTTGCAGTCTGTTCTGGCTGTGAGGACTGTTGGACACTGTTGTTATATATATCTATATACAAAAAAAAAAAAAAAAAAAGGAGGCATGTTCCATGTTTTTTCCTTTGCACTCTGTTTGTATAACCCACATGTTCCTTCTACAGGTGCTTGGAGTTTCTTCGCATGCAAGTCTGTGTTATTGTTTATTATGTGGCTTCATGCACTGCGCGAGACATGTAACTTAAGAAGGGTGATGTAGACTGTGTTGACAGTTGCTATAGTTACCACCACAGCGTGATGACGTCAGGGGCACTGGGAATGCTGGGTACGTTCAGTTGACTGTATGGTTGTTATCATTAACACGGCTAATAAAGCTAACCGGTGTTACACCGTGACTGTCTGCAAGTTATCTTCATTTGTGCAGATCTACCGGGATCATATCGAGAGCCAAACATGCTAGCTAGCACTGATAGGATTGTTAGCATAAAAATGAACCCAACACAGGACTGATCGAGTTATAGACTGAGCATGGTGCAGAGTGTGACTGTTCGGGGTCACTTCACCATCTTCCCTCTCAGCTCGGGAAGGCACGCCGATGCCATCTTCACCAACAGCTACAGGAAAGTGCTGGGCCAAATCTCAGCTAGGAAGTTCCTGCAGACCATAATGGGTAAAAGGCTGGGGTAAGTACCAGGTCACGACACAAATCATTTATCGGTCATGTGTGGCCGGTGATTTTGAGTTAAATGCAGAACGTTCTCCCTTTGTGAATCAAGCATAGAGACCTATGAGAAACGTGAGTCTGACGTTTACGAGGACCTCACCACCATCCAGAGAGAACAGAGGTACAGAGGGCAGCGGCGTGGTGTTCACAGACCCAGGTAAAAGTATACCACTGCGGTGTCGTATCCGTCCGAGAAGTTTTCAACAATAGCATCCTGCGTTCCAGTCATGGAATTCAATGAGCATATAATTTTAATAGAGTAGAATGTTTAGAATATTTCAGGTAAGCAAACAGAATCTGTATTATGTAATGCATTAATATTTAAACTTTTTACCCTTGGGTAAATACAGTGAGCACCATAATTAATTGGACAGTGACACATTTTTTGTTATTTTGGTTCTGTACTCTAGCACTTTGAGTTTGAAAGGAATCAATGACAATGAGGTTGAAGTGCAGACTGTCAGCTTTAATTTGAGGGTATTTTCATCCATATCGGATGAACCGTTTAGACATTATAGAACATGTTGAACATAGTCTCCCCCATTTTCGTGCATCAAAAAATATTAGACAGTTTAACATGTTGAATAAAGTAATAATTTTTAATATTTGGTCGCATATCCTTGCATGATTTCCTGATGTCTGTGACCCAACAACATCAAAAGACTCTTGATATCTTATTTTCTGGTACTCTTACACAGTAAGAGTAAGTACTTTCTGGTTCACAGTTGAACTCAAAAACTGATACTGTCATCAGCAAGGAATCTGTTAACAACCTTTCAAACTGCACTTGAAAAAAGGCCAGTGCTGGAAAACAGTCCCAAAGCATGAATCACAATCTCCCTGCTAAAACACAACATAGTTGGCCAAATGTTACTTTAGTTTAACCTGGTTAAACCCAAAAAACAAACAAAAAAAAACAAAACAGCTTCAACATTGTAAAGAACCAACAAAGATAATGAACAAAAATCAAACAGAAATCAAAATTCCCACGGAAGTTTTGCCAAACAGATTTACTTTACTTTATCACAGAGAGTACTCAGAACAATGAGTACCCTGACCTTAAATTAGCCTACTTCACAATAAACTGCCGTTTTGTGCATTAGAGGAAAATTTGCCAGAATGTAAGACAGGGCCAGTGTTTGCCCATTTCTTGTGGCTGTTGCAAGAAAACGGTCCCATAGCACATTCCGTAGTTGGTCTACAACCGTTGCCTGAATTAATCTGCAAGCCAGAGTTCGACTCCACTGAATACCCAGGAGACGCTCACTCAGGAATCAACCACTCAAGGTAACCTCAGACAGACACAATGCATGCCTATTGGGACGTGACCCATCTGAATTGCTGCATTATGTATACATAGGTGTAATTAGGTAAAGACGGGTAAATACACTGCTCTGAAACTGTACACCTGATGACACGTTATTCAAGTAACTCATCAAGTAATTATTTGCCATCACGTTTTCTGATTATTTCTTCGTTTTGTGCAAAAATAATGTTGTATAGATTCTGATGGGATATTCCACTGAACTGTAAAGTAGGGCATGCTGATCACTGCAACATATTCTTAAGTTGCTCTAAACTACAACGGTAATGGGCTGATTGGAGACTTATTTGTGCATTCGACACAGTGTACAATGTGTAGTTGAATAATGAAGCACGGTGTCCAGTCGTTTGTCAGGGTAAATTTAGGGTTAGTGTGGTAAAATGGAGGATCGATAAGAACGCTTTGGGACTTTCCTGCTGCGTTCCCTCTGTTGTTGCAGAATTGAAGGGAGCAGAAACGAACGAGGACTTCGAGAATCCTCCGACAGCTTTCAGCTCCATATAGAGTGCCTCTTAAAAAGTGAATTGGGTCACATTTTTGTTATTTCGGAGGGTCAGTTTTTTCTCTTCCTGTCTCATTTTTTTTATTTTTTACTTTTGGCTCAGAATAATTCAATATAGGCTTTAGCTCAGTTTAGCATTAACTGTTCCTGTCATGTGGCCTCAGCACCATCTCAGGGAGACAAGCAGCCATTTCAGAGATAGAAACTGAATTAAGTGTGGATTGCGTATCTCAGTGCACGCCGTCTCCCAGATCGCTTGATTTTCCAGCACGCTGATTCTGTTTAAAAGAACACAGTCTTCCATGAAAAATCAGGCAAATAAAAAGGTGTAAAAAGTAAAATTCTGTGCCACACACACAAGCTTAATGGGCAACAGGACAGCAATACACTTTTATGTGTTTGGTTCATTTGGACAAGCAGTTTGCTATGGTACTGCGCTTTTATCATATGATATGTTACTTCAGTGTTATGAACAATGCAAGCATCAAGAAACAAGACGCATCAAAAAATTGATGGATAATACGCAGTAAAATATATACTATAAAAATTGATGTTTTTATTGGTTTTGTAATTTAATTTGATGTTTCTGAAAGACACATTTTAGTAGTGAACCTATGGCATTAATATGAAAGGATTTCTTCTCTCATACTAGTTTGCTGTAAGGTGATGCTGTTTAGAAAAGCTATGGGCAGCTCATTGAATTGGTGTCTGTTCTGTAACAAGCTGCTATCTCTAAGTTGTGCCCTCAGTTATAACTAATGGGTGCATCACAGAGCAGGAGAATCGATTCTGTAGAGTACCCCAAACATAAAGAAAGAGGTGGCAAAAAGGTCATCTAGTTATCGTGAGAGCATTTGTAATTTGTGGATTATGAATTAAAAAAAGGAAGTCATAGTACAATAGATGTGAAATCTCTTCCCACATGAAGTCTGAATTGGTAAAGTTCCGTACTGACTTTTTTTTCAATGGCTTCAGCAAAATGAAAGTGAATTGAGTCAGCACAGTGACATTTTCACAAACGTGCTGTGCTGGTTCAACTGGTATGTCATGCTGGTTTAATTGTGAAAAGGAATTCAATGTGTCCGACTATCACTTTGCAATGTGAAATAAGTTCAAAACACCACTAGACTCAAAGTGTGAGAGTGTTTTCACGCTTTGGACTAAAGATTCTGTAGTTTATGAGAAACTGTAGTATGTGTACGGTGATATGTGTCATCCCAGCAGGTATCTGTGAGCATGTTGGCTGTGTGGTGTGTGCTGGCTCTGCTGGTTCCCCTTCCCCTGTCTCAGAGTGCCAACCCTGGCGTCAAGGTCAGACTTACACAAAAAGGGCTGGAATATGGTAGGTGTTATGCTACAATACATTAACAAAACAGGAATGTCCTAGTGTGATATTGCAAAATGTCTAGAGTGTGGTACAGTCCATTAACAAGAGAAATGTCTGGTGTAGAAGTATAGAAAGGTCTATAGTATAGTGCAGCAGAGTAACGACAGGAGTAATATATAGTATGGTGTTAAAATGTGGAAGAAAGCTCTGGAGTTCGATAGAGTGTAGTTGGTATTGGTTGGTTTGAGGAAATTTTGTGTAGGACATTCACTGATCTTTTGTGATGGGTTCAGCAGTACATAATCATGGCATAGCAAGTTCAGCAAAGCCTACTCTGACTTGAATATAATGCTTAATAAAACAGAGGTTGAATGATTCAGAGCATTCTCACAGCTGTAACAATATTTCCAATCATTACTTTCACTGACACGGACAGAGGGGTACAAAAATACACTATCTAAAGTATAAGACAGAATGGGAAATGGGTCATTGGGTCACCTGAAACATGACTGAACCGGATCTGTTCTCTCTGCAGGCAGACAGTTAGGCATGGCTACTCTGCAGAGCAAGCTTAAGTCTATCAAGGTGCCTGACATGTCGGGGAAAGCGAGGGTGTCTCACATTGGTAAAGTCGAATACAGCATAACGGGGTGAGGGCACATTACACAAAGTGCTAGCCACTTCTCTTTTCCATTATTCACCTGGTTTTATCTTCCATTATTCACCTGGGGACTTTTGGCTGGTTTGCTATACTTTGCATCTACTTCACTTCTCCACTGAAAGTGTTTCCATTTTGAAATAATGTTGATTGCTTTATATTTAAGTAAGGTACTCACAAAAATAATTGTCTTCCATTGTATTACTACAAAAATATATTGTCATTACTATTATTATTATTATTATTATTATTAATAATAATAACAATAATAATATTCATAATAATTGCATTTCTTTATCGCCTTTCATCTCATGATCTGAAGTCACTCAGAGTACTGAGAGTAGTAGTACTTGTAGTACTGTTGGCAACTTGGCTGGATGTCCATTCTCAAGCTTTGAGCTGCACTGCTGTGACTGATGCGTGCTGACATGCGTACCTCCTTCTCTAGGGTGCAGATTACTAACATTGGGCTGCCCACGTCCACCGTGGGGCTGGTGCCTGGCACTGGGGTCAGTCTGTCCATCGGGAATGCCTACATCAGTCTCCGTGGCAGATGGAAGGTCAAATTCCACAGGTTCTTGTGAGTGTCATTAGCACATTTTATACATGGTTCCACAGTAAAAGTAACATAGGACTCACCTGTCAGCAGAACAGCGGTGAAAAATGGACGGGAATGACTGATGTGCTCTTTCCCTCCCTCCTCGCTCCATTCAAACACAGAAAGCTCAGTGGCTCATTCGACCTGGCCGTGAGTGGACTGACTATCACCACGCAGATCAAACTGCAAAGCGACAAGACGGGACGGCCGGTCGTCAGCAGCGTCAACTGTGTGGCCCGCGTGGGCACAGTCAAGATCAAGTTCCATGGCGGGGCCAGGTACTGGTTAATGGGACGTTCTCCTAGGTTTCACGACAGGGGCGTAGAAAAAGAAGTACAGTACTTCTTCAGATTACCTCATATTCAAAGTTCGGTTAATGCATTGGGAAATCTAGAATTACATCTTAATCATGTGAAAAGATAAGAATAAGCAGTGTTATAGTGTAATCAAAAAACCGCATAGGGAAGAAATGCTTCCTCATATTTTTGTGTTCCCGTTTTTCAGCTGGCTGTACAACCTTTTCAGATCCTTCATTGAAAAGGCCTTTCGGAAAGCTCTAGAAAAGCAGGTGAGCATAACGTAAACGTCCTGGTCAGATCCAACAAGTTTCTCTCCAGTGTAAGAAGAGCAGTGAGGTCCCTAGAGAGCTGGCGAGTCAAAGTCAAAATTCAACTGAGTACCAGGCCATAGCCGCCAAATCAGCACTGTTTTGTTTCTCCAACGCACTGTTGATCATTTCAGATCTGCCCCCGGGTGGATGAGGCGGTATCCGACATGAACCCTCGCCTAAGAACTCTGAATGGTATGAGCTGCACAATTTGCTGTACTGAAGACATAGTTGATTACAGCATGCTTCTGCTAAACAAAAAATAAAATTTTTCCAATCTAATCAAATTATAGGATCCATTGGTTTCTAGAATTAACAATAGAATCATGATGAAATGAGGAGGCAACAATAGATATGCATCATTTATTATTCATACAGAAGCCCTTCCTGAATTATGACCATAATCACTTTATCCGGCCAAGCTTAATTGCTCGGCTAGCGAGGCGCAGCATCTCACAGTTTCAAACTTTCTGCCACCTTCCAGTGCTCGCCAAAGTGGACAAGTTTGCGGAGATTGAATATTCCATGGTTGGATCTCCCGTCGTCGCAAAACAGTCCATTGATTTTGGCCTGAAGGTGAGCAGCGATCTTCCCACGTGCAATACGGGAATCAAGCATATTGCTTAACATTCCGGTTTCTCCCACCTTCGATAGCAAATGCTTACATATTGTACACCTATATATCATCATTAATAACAATAACAGCAACGCAAATTAAAAATCCACCGTCTTTCTGAAAGCCCAAGGTCGTTTTGGCACTGCACACGTTCTCCTGGAATGCATGTTTTAGTGCATCTCCCCCGTAATCCAACCAGCCATGTGAATGAGCTATCAGACGTCTGAGTACCTTATTATCTCTCTGCAGGGGCAGTTCTACAACATTGGAAAACATCAAGAACCTCCATTTGCTGCCCCGCCCTTCGCCCTGCCCGCCCAGAACACCAACATGCTGTACATGGGATTGTCCTCCTTCACCGCCAACTCGGCGGGCTTCGTCTACAACAACGCCGGAGTCCTCAGCATCTATATCACAGACGACATGGTAAGAGCGCCTACCCTTGGCCAGCTCGATCTAGAGGGAACTCCACTAAAACCTTGGCTGCGTTACACTGGTTTGCCCTCTCTCCTGACAGATTCCCAAGAAATCACCCATCCGACTCACTACTAAGACATTCGGAGCCTTAATTCCCGAGGTTAGGAACACACGCCCACTCATTATTTTTTCAACATTTGTCCTCTTGTGGCGCAGACCTTGTGTGTGTGTCTGGGCTTAAAGTAAATTAGTGAATAACCAAAGTTACAAGCAAAGAGAAATAACCCCCCTGAAAGAACTGCAAATATTGCTAAACAACTGACTACTGTTTACAGATATAACTAGATAAATAAACATAGAAAACAAATTTTTAAAAAAACCTTAAATGCTAAATATCCTAAAACACCTCTTCACATAGGTGCTGCTTAACATATGAGCATACCTAACATAAATGCTAAGCAACCTGCAGTAAGGCAATGCCCAATATGAGTGTTGTGGAAGAATTTAAGGATCTAGGTACAGTTTAAAAAATTATTTATAAAAAGTAGTAAGTGAATCTAACTAAGAGTTCCCTATTGGAATGCTTCTTGCTGTAGATCGCCGAGCGTTTTCCCAACCTGCCGATGAAGATTCTGGTGAAAACTGTCAAGGCCCCCAAGATCACCTTTGAGCCTGACAAGATGACCCTGCAGACAATGGGCTCTGTGACTGCCTACGTCATCCAGACTAACGGCACCCTGTACCCCCTCTTCGTCCTTAATGTGGTCAGTCCGGTCATAGGTGTCATAGCTACACATAGACCAGTGGTTCCTAAACTGAGACTCCCAAGACATCCCCAGCTAGGGGGATTTCAAAAATATTGACATATTCCCTGTGTAGTAGTATTGTGACTGTTGTAATGATCAAATATGTACTGTATATTCTACTACTAAATAGCTATAGAGTGAGTTTATTTGAATGGTCCTTCATAACAACTGCGTAACCATTCATAAATGCTTATGTCAATAAGCATAAATAAGCATAGGTGTGTTGTCACCACTGATGCAAAAAGTGACAGGCCATATGCCCATTTTTGTTTATTGATATAAGCATTTATAAATGCTTATTTCATGCTTATAAATACTCTATGTAGTCCTTATGAATACATTCACAGAATGTTTCCTTATACAATAAAGATATACAGTGCAATCAAATCATCATTTGGACATGATTAAATCTTAGATTTTACAGGGTTGAAGGATTTGAATGTTGAAGCTGCTCCCTGCTGTCCACAGGACACCAGTGTTAGCGGCCATCCTTACATTACGGGAGCGAAACTGGCCGGAACCGTGTCCCTCAACAAGTGAGTACACCGGTGTCTATACAAGAGAACGCTGTACAGCACACGGCTGCTTCACATGCCACACAAAGAGAAATAAATGAAATAAACATGCGGATACAATAAGCTTGCTGTAATAATGTCTGATTCCCAGATTGTCCATTACTCTTGGCAAGAGCAATGTCGGCCCATTCCAGGTACAGCTAATCAGTCTTCCACATCTCTCAACATTTTTCTGCCAATTACTGCCATATGAGCACTGTAGTAATATTGTACGGTGTCATTTTCAGGTGAAATGGCTTGACAATATCCTCCTGCTGGTTCTGAAACTGGCTGTTATCCCCCAGGTCAACGGTAAGTGCAGAATTCTCTGCAGGACCTGTCTCATTATACTCCTGAGAGTGAGTACACAGGGGGGGGAAGTAAAGACAAATCAATGTTTTTAGAAAGAAAGCAAACAACAGATGCACACAGTTCTGGTATCCAAAGAATGACACCAATAGAGCTACAAGGCCAGGGAACGCACCGCCTTTTTTGAATGAGCGCGTCATTGTTATCGCGAACGGCGAACGCATCAAACGGCAAACTCCTATGGCCATCCTGAACCGCCCAATGCGCGTGTGCGTTACTGCAGTGACCGTACAGAAGCTATGTCTCCCCACAGTTTCCTTGCAGAAGGGATTTCCTCTTCCAGCCCTCGACAAGATGAATCTGGTCAACGCTCAGCTGCGCGTTCTGAAGGTGAGGTCTAATGTCCACACAGTGGCTCTTCAACTGCGGCAATGTGCACACTTAATCTTTATATACAGGACTGGACATCCATTTTAGGGTTTAGGGAAAAACTTTCACACGCACTGCACGAGACCACTCAATCACACGCTTCAGTAGCAAAAAGACTGCCGAAAGTCTAACCAAATTTGCTTTATCCTGAATTTATCTGACATTTCATGAAGATTAAAAGGAGAACATGAGATTCCCCTCTAAACAGAAATGTTTAATTGGATCTGTATTTGTCTCATTCTCCTCCAGGACTACATGCTGATTGGAACAGATGTTCGTTTTACACCATAAGCACCAAGGGACGTCACCTCACCTGACCATAAACAATCCATTAAATCCGATTATTAATGTGAGCACTGTACTTAACGCTGTATTTCTGACTGTGCATTTTGATTATTTTTGAGATAAGAGGACAATTTATCAGAACCATAAATGTGGTACCTATTACTCTCATATTCATCTGCCGTAGCATAATGTTGACATTTGATTATTAGTGAGTACATTTGCGTGAATAAAAACATATCTTCCTCTTCAAATGTGAGATCTTGCTGAACTTGTGCAGCTTTTTCCTACTAATTGGAACCTTTCTTAAATTCTTCTTACTTTTGTTCTTAATAAAAATTCAGATGAAAAACCCAATGTGACCTTCAATTTTGTGCGTATCCCAGGTGTATCAGATGATAAATGCCAATTGTTTGTAAATTTGTGCCTATTCATGTTGATTAGATCAGGAAATGCCCTAGCAATCCCGTAAAAGGCATTCCAACTGTAGGGTCGTGTGCAAACATCAGTAATTTATCGCTCTCCACAAACGTATCTGTGCAGTCCCTAAAGACACACTATCTCTCTCATTCTGTTTAAATGCTCTGAAAATGAACCCGGTGCATTTTTTTGCTTAAATCAAGACAAGAACATTTAAAAATAACTGCCTAGTTCATCGGTTGAATAGCTTTAACATTTCCCATTGATCTTCACAGATGAGTAATAGTTGAAAAGTAATTATGCTCAACTTTCTTACCAATAAACAAAAATGTCTGACTCAAATGTCCTTTGCAATCATACTGACCTCCGGCTTCAACATCAGTTCAGGCTCTTACAACGTCTGAAGACAGGTCTGCAATTACGTTAAACTACCCTGATGCAAATATTTACCAGCAAATACAATGGTACACCAACGTACCCAGATCACACAAGCAGGATATTAAATATATTATTATAGAAAAACAATATTTTCATGAGAGTAAACCCTGAATAGCAGAGCACGGAGATAAAACGGCAGTCCCTGGGCTGCTAAGACCAGTCTCTATCAGTGACATGTCATCCCACACAAAATGACTGCATATTTGATTGTCCAGTGTGAAGTAAGGCAGACAGGAGAGGAGGGCAGGAGATGGGAGGTTGAGGTCAGCAGACCTCCATCTGGTCGTCTCGATAGTCCTGAGGAAGTACTTTTCCAGCGGATCTCAAAGAGGCGGGGCCAAGGGCGTGGCCTCTCAGGCTCTGAGAGCTGGCGGATGTGATCTGCATGAGAAACAGACTCTGCACCATTACCACACAACACAGAGCAAGGCCACAGGCTTCACAGCAGGGACTACAAGCAATGCACAATTTACACAGTCCTTAGTTCAATGTGCCACACAATGTGTGTGTGTGTGTTGTCAAAAACAGTGTAATGTAATATGTCACTAAAGTATACTGATCTAATTTATAAGTGTTTAATGTATATGAATATGGTTTGTGTGGTCACTTGCCCAGACAGTTTTACAGACGTTTATGATGACCTCCCAGCTTTACAAGGGCAAGTATAGGACATTTGTAAAAACATGATAACCCAAACAGCAGAAATCAAGTCATGAAATCTTGAGTCCAGCGACACAAATCTACAAACCCCAATTCCAAAAAAGTTGGGACAGTGTATACAATGTAAATAAAAACAGAAAGCAATGATTTGCAAATCATTTTTGACCTGTATTCAATTGAAAACGGTAAGATATTTAATGTTTTAACTAATCAACTTTATTGTTTTTTGTAAATATACGCTCATTCTAAATTTGATTCCTGCCACACGTCCCAAAAAAGTTGGGATGGTGGCATGTTTACCACTGTGTTACATCACCTTTCTTTTTAACTACACTCAGTAATCTTTTGGGAACTTGGGACACCAATTGTTGTAGTTTTGAAAGCTGAATTTTTTCACATTCTTGCTTGATATTAGACTTTAGCTGCTCAACAATACAGGGTCTCAGCGTTGTCTTATTTTGCACTTCATAATGTGCCACACGTTTTCAATGGGAGACAGGTCTGGACTGCAGGCAGGCCAGTCTAGCACCCGCACTCTCTGACGACGAAGCCACACTGTTGTAACACGTGCAGAATGTGGCTTGGCATTGTCTTATTGAAATAAGCAGGGACTTCCCTGAAAAAGACATTGTCTAGATGGCAGCATATGTTGCTCCAAAATGCATATGTACCCTTCAGCATGAATGGTGCCTTCACAGATGTGCAAGTTACCCATGCCATAGGCAATAACACACCCCGATACCATGACAAACGCTGGACGGAGAACACGACGTCCATTATTTCCAAAAACATTTTGAAAGGTGCATGGACTCATTAGACCACAGCACACGTTTCCACTTTGCCTCAGTCCATCTCAGATGAGCTTGAGCCCAAAGACGTCAGCAGCGTTTCTGGACATTGTTGATATATGGCTTACGCTTTGCATAGTAGAGTCTTAACTTGCATTTGTAGATGCAGCGACGAACTGTGTTTCCTGACAACGGTTTTCCGAAGTATTCCCGAGCCCATGTGGTTATATTCATTACAGAAGCATGTCGGTTTTTAATGCAGTGCCGTCTGAGGGATCGAAGGTCACAGGCATTCATTATTGGCTTTCGGCCTTACCCTTTACGCACTGAGATTTCTCCAGATTCTCTGAATATTTTAATAACATTATGGACTGTAGATGGTGAAATCCCTAAATTCCTTGCAATCGTGCATTGAGAAAGTTGTTCTTAAACTGTTGGGACTGTTCGCTCGCGCAGTTTTTTGCAAAGTGGCGAACCTCGACCCATCCTGGCTCCTAAACGCCCGAGCCTTTTATACCCAGTTATGATAGCATCACCTGTTACCTATTCACCCGTTTACCTGTGGAATGTTCCAAACAGGTGTTTTTTGAAAATTCCACAACCTTCCCAGCCCTTTTTTTTTTTTGCCCCTGTCCCAACCTTTTTGGAACGTGTTGCAGGCACCAAATTCAGAATTAGCATATATTTACGAAAATCAATAAAGTTGATTAGGTAAAACATTACATATCTTTTCTTTGTACTGTTTTCAATTAAATATACGTAAAAGATAATTTACAAATCACTGCGTTCTTCTTTTATTTGCATTTTACATACTGTCCCATCTTTTTTGCAGTTGAGGTTTGTATACTGTCTATGACTCAACAAAAATGACAAATAATATCTTAAGTACGACATTGCATATTTCAAAAATGTATTATACTTATTATATAAATCTGACATGAGCATGAATATGGTCCATACGCATATTCTAAGATTTCAAGTGAAGAAATCCTCCATATGAGGTATGACTGGCGGAGCATGTGTTTGAGCCTCAGTTTTAGACTCTGCACATACAGAGCCAAGGGAGAAACTCTACAGTGAGAAGGAACTGTATTTGAAACAGTAGCAACCTCTCCCAGGCTTGGTGGTGCAAGACTCACATAAAAGCACTGTGGCCCTGTGGGGTGTGGTGGACCGGCATGACATCAGCGTAGGTTTCCTCCAGAGACAGAAGGACATTGCTCGCCCGCTGGCCACCGTGGGCCAAGGCCAGGAGGCGAGGGAGGTCTCGGTATGCATCTGGGCCGGCCAGAACATCCACCAGCTTCTCCCGCTCTAGGAGCTCTGTCTTCAGCCGCTCTGCCATGCAACCTACATGCAAAAACACAAATGCGCATACACACACACACACACACACACACACACACACACACACACACACACACACAGTGTTAAAACACAATAGTAAGCAACATAAACATCAACCTATGGTCTCAAACATTTTGATTCAGGGAGGCACAGATTTATTTAGGTAGATTAGAAAATCCGGCAGCAGCTTACTGACCTAAAACTCCTATTTTAAGTGGGCCATGGACCTTGGACCTTCTCTTTTTCATATATGTCAGCTGTTGCAGTCTGTTCCATATGGTCTGCTCTGCTTTCTCCCTGTCAGTGTCAAAACACCACAAACAGTGCTATATCTGCATGGGTGCCAAGACCATGACATAAATATGAGTATGTTTTCTTAAAAAAATACTTTAATACATTTTCACAAACCTCACTGAGCAAGTAACAAGAAGTATAACATCAGCCTGGAAAGAGAAGTTTTTGTTATTGTAAATCATACAGAAAATATTGCACAGCTCCCCCCCCCCCCCCAAAAAAAATAATAATAATAAGACTAAAATAATAATAATAATAATTTGCTAGTAAGCCCCCTCCCAACAAAAATATTATTATTATTATTTACTTTTTATAATTATTCCTTGGTACAAATACCTGTGAAAGTTCACTCGTACGCAAGTATCCTTTTCTCTGCAGAATGGACCAGGCAATCTAGGTATCATTCACATTCATCTGACAGCCATAGGTTTCAAAGTACACTGAAAGATAACATGCAGTACTTTAGAAACATATTGTGGCGGCCTGGGGATTGTCAACTGGCCAGCTAGGACCGGTCGATGTGTAGATAATTGTAAATAACGTGCTGTGTGTGTTTTAACTGTTGTTAGCTTGTTAGCCGCGTATTGTGTTAATCGTAAACTTTAAACGTAACTGTAAACTTTAACTGTCGTTTAACTGTAACCTAGTGGCTGTGTTATGTGTGGCTGTGATTGGCTAGGAATGTGTAAGTGTGTGCGCCAATCACAGCCGACTAGTTCAGATATAAGGCAGTAACGTTACCTGAAGCGATTCGTGGTAGTAGTAAAAGTGTTTCCAAGCTGTGAACAGCAGTCACCAATAAAACGAAGCCCGGCTACGAGCGATTCGATACTGCAAGCCGCTGTCTCCCTCCCTCCCTCCCTCATTCTCCGCGCTCGCTACAATATCACAATTATCCACAGTAATAAGACAATACACAATAGACGAATTCGAAAATACACAGTAGATATAAGTACGGCAGCATCACTTAATTTTGTTTTATTGTTTTCGATGGAAAACTAATATCTACAAAGAAATTCTAAAGTATTTGGAACGGTTTGCTATGGAGGCTTGCTAACCTTTTCTTGAATTTCCAATATGTGGGTCATCGGGAAGATAGGACTGTGTGTCCTTAACATGTCCATCTTGAACTTCGGGGGTCTTTTCTCTGGGAGAAGCATCCTTAATAAAGTCCTTAAATCTTGGACCTGTAGCAAGTTTACTTTTGAACATACTGGCGCTAGTCGATCTTTCACCGTCTCCGGTAGGAGGAATTGAGCCAGGGCTGTAATGTGTGCATTAACGTTAAAGGTCTCAGGTTTTTCATTTTTAATCAAAAGGTCAAACGGATACAAGTTATGTATACTCCGCTACACACCTGAAGAGGTTTGGGATTTGTGTGCTAGCTAAACAAGAAAAATGACCTATAGTTCACAGACATATAGTCTAGCACGTACAGATTTGCCTAACTAGGAAGCTGCCATTCAAAACGAAATAAAGAAAATGCAGTTTTAACTAAATGGTTACTTGGCAAGGCACTGATAATAGTGTCGTTCTCCCACTAACGTAAGTCTTCCCTAAAATGCGTTTTCTAGAAAGACTCCAAAATTCATGCCATCAAAATGTTCTCTGCAATCAAACTTGAAAAGACACTGCTCATTATCCTCACTTCACCGTGGTTCGGCGTGACTGTCCGTCCGTCTGCATAAACCTTCCCCGTTTACAGTGTCCTCTGTCCTGCACAGCACATGTACTGCCCGGATTCAACCGATGCACTAAAATCTTTCGGCTTTTCCATCCACAATTCCCACTAAGAAACCTACAAATATATTTAGAAATATCCGTGTATATGCCCACTTTATGTCCATGAATAATCAGGGCAGCATTTTTCCCTAAAATATGTTCCGTTCAGTTGTCCGTCTAGAATATCTTCCCTTGAAAATCGTTCCACGTTGTTGTTGCCTTCAGAAAGCATTCATCTCAGATGCATTTTTTAAAATTATTATTTTATCTTATTACATGAACTGATATATGTTTTCCCCTTCACCATCACAATAAATTCAACATGTTTATGATGCAAAACATATTTTTATTCAACATTTTTGTTTTTAAAAATGATCAGGAATATCTGTGACTGATCAGGACTATCTGGTACAGCTGGCTTGCTTCCTACCTTGTTCCTTCCAGATTGTGTGGGGGGAGCTCAGTTATAAGACCTCATTACCTCTCTATGGGTGTCTCCCAGAGTTCAATCCTTAGTCCTCTCCTCTCTATATCCTTAATCTAAAAGGGGCAGAGAATATTTCCTGATTAATGAGTGTGCAGTGGTATTTACTTTAGTCACAATACTAATTGTTGTGTGCTTACACTGAATGGGCTTTCTGTGCATTTTTGGTGATATCACACTTTCTGTTTTTATTCCTGAGACTAACACTGATTTTATACAGTTTTTTTTTTTTTTTTTTAGTTGAAGTGATTGTAATGTGATGTACTCTCTGGCAATCAAGTAGCATGACCCTGTGATGAGTCATTTCCCCACAGCTTTCCTTTCTTCCAGAGCATTTAGAGAGGCTCCATTGAAGATGATGAGCCACGTGCCAACCTATTGCATGTTAAATATGCTTGTAGGGGATGTTTCCAGTGGGGTGTTTACATGAAGTATATATAATTAATTAATTATTAATTGCTGGGGGAAGAATTTTTAATGGCTGTAAGCTCTGTTCCTAGGCCTTGGGAGAAGTGGTATTAGTTTGCCTATTCTTAGGTTAGCATGAAATGGTGTACATTTAAAACCACAGGGTGTTTATATGAGACTGTTGTGTCATATAAACACCCTCGTATGAAATGTACACCAGCAGTTTTGCTGTGTGCAGTTACTGGGTTTGTTAGATTGCATAAGTTTTTTTCCAGTACAGAAATGCCTTGTGGCAGTAGGTAGACACAACTACCTACCTCCGCCTCTTTTCCTTTCAACAGAGTTGAACTGACCCACTCCCTGGAATGCTACAGTATGCATCCAGGGGTCAACCATTTACATTGGAATTAATTGGAGAAAAAAAACAGTATAATTTTGTATATCATTTGTCTACATGATTCCTTTGTGCATGAACATTTTGCAGAGGGAGAGAGAAAGAGAGATAGAGAAAAGTTACACAAAGGCTGAAAAATTATCAATGTGTTGTGATGTGTGTGTGTGTATTGTTTCTGTGTGAATCATAGACAATCCACCCTTGAGCTCTGCTACATCACAATAACAGAGAGGGAGGGCTTCAGAATCATCGAAACAGGCAAGTCTGAATATGATGTCACTGGTCCCTAGCGGGTGTGCTGAGTGTACTGAGGAATCTAAGCAGAGCAGCTCCTGAACATGTCCTGAGAAATCTCCTGGTGGGATGAGCCTGTGAAGATCAGACAGTAGTGACCCCATCTACGTATTTCTATCATTCCGGACAGCTGCAAAAGAGAAAGACCAGAAAGAGTGGCAACTCACCCACAAAAGATAAGACTTTCATCAAGGTAGGCCACATTTACAATGTCATTTCATGGTGAGGTGTTGTGACGTATGTCCTGGATTAAATTTGATAACTTAATATCAATGTGAATTTGTGCATAACACCGATGTGTTGTTATTGTATTAATAATTATTGCATTACTCTTTCATCTTGGTGTATTTTTGTTTATAGTTAAAATTTCATGAGACAGATTTTTTATTAGTTTGGATTATTATCATAATATAGACGCTCAGGTTAAAAATGTTATTGATGAAGTAACGATGGGTCCAGACTCCAGGGGCTATTCTGTATTTCACAGAAGTTGTAATATTTATTGTCGCAGGGACTGAGATGTGGTGAATGGATATTTTTTTGTTCTTACAGTCTGAACAGTCATTTGTTTTGTAACAGGGAGACTATTTAACATCCTATCACATTTAGTCAAATCACAGCTTTTGTCACGCTTATCTTTATCCTTTAAAGGGAACAATGACATCTGTATGATGTGAACTCTGATTTTGCCAGTTGCTAGATCACTGTTGCAAGAACGTGAAGTGTGCTTGAGAGAAGCCGAGTCACAAGAGCTGTGAACGCGTTTTGAAATATAATCTAAAAGTGGCTGTTTTTTGCTGTCTATTGTTTTCAGAACTGGCCACGACGATGGAGAGAGTGGCATTGCTGGCGGTCTGCTGCCTGGTGATGCCTGTCTTGAATTACCCACTCTACCCAGCTCTTAGGTAAGTCATATGCATGACCGGTATATTACCAATGTATGAAAAAAACTTTGAGAGATTGGATATGCATATTTGCTTATTCAAATAAGTCTCAGGCATATGGACTGGGTAATCAAATGATCTTTGTAGACCAAAATATGTTATGTGCCATGAACATAATAATCTTGTTTTAATGAATAAGCTATATAATAAAAAGTGATTGCTGTTACTGTTATGTATTATATATTATGTAGGGAAAAATACATTTCCTGCTTCAATGTTCTTGGATGGTCACCTAACACAATCAGCCTTACTCAATGATCAAGGGGGGTTAGAAACAAAGCCTGGTGATGACGGCACCGCTAGGGTGTGAAGACGGGAGTTAGCCAGCCTACCTAGGTGACAATAACCATTTGGTTCCCTCCCACACCACATACAATGTCCATTTGTTTGCCTGTTTGGGGTATAAAGCTTGTACCACACACAACACTATTTTGTGATTGAACTGCCTTACTATTACCCGGTATATTGTATACTGTAATGAACACTATTTTGCATTGTAATTAAATTGCTATTAACCTAAACTTTGGAACTCCGAGTTTTACTTGACAAAGGACAGAATTCCTACAATGATATACTTCTCTCCAATACTGTACTTGCACAGAAGTCAAAATATACTTTCACAGGGATTCTAAATAGTTAATACTGATACTGCATGTTGGAGAAAATATGCCTCTGTCTAAAATGATTGCATTAACACTGATTGCATGCAGTGTGGTGTGATACTTCTTGTGATCTGTTGGTTCTTGTGATCTATTGGCAGTGTAATTAAATTCGAGGATATGTTAATCTATTAAATGAGGTGTGAAAATATGTCTATTTTATATCCACAACCAAACTGGGAGGTCTTACAGAAAATATTAAGAATAAAGTAGACATCCAATTTGCTATCTACAAGGCTGTCACCACACAATGTTTTATCGGAGGGTAAAATCTTGTTAGCATTTCAGTTTCACAATGAACAGTTACATGAAGGGGAAATGACAGTATGATATGTGTGGTGATATCTAATGTTTTTAAGGTTGGGTCAGAGGGCCTCCTCCATCTTGGTCAGCACCTCCATGGGGGGTCCCACTCAGCTGCTTTCATCGGCAGACATCAGAAATCACGACAGGAAAGAGTCACAAGAGGCAGAATATCGGTCAGTTCTCCTGCAGAATCTCCCAAACCAGCATTCAATCAAATCAATGACAGAAGCCATTTTGTGTTCATCCCAGGCTAATTAGGCTCATTATACAGGTTTGCCTGTGACATCATTGCACCTCTAGAACTGACATTGAGTGGCGCGCTCGACTGTGACCACAACAGAACCACAATACGTAGGGATCTTATCGAGATCAGCCAAACATGCTAGGATTGTTGATAGGATTGTTAGCATAGAAATGAACCCAACACAGGCCTGAGTGAGTTCCAGACTGAGCATGGTGTGACTGTTCGGTGTCCCTTCACCGTCTCCCCTCTCAGCTTGGGAAGGCACGCCGATGCCATCTTCACCAACAGCTACAGGAAAGTGCTGGGCCAAATCTCAGCTAGGAAGTTCCTGCAGACCATAATGGGTAAAAGGCTGGGGTAAGTACCAGGTCACGACACAAATCATTTATCGGTCATGTGTGGCCGGTGATTTTGAGTTAAATGCAGAACGTTCTCCCTTTGTGAATCAAGCATAGAGACCTATGAGAAACGTGAGTCTGACGTTTACGAGGACCTCACCACCATCCAGAGAGAACAGAGGTACAGAGGGCAGCGGCGTGGTGTTCACAGACCCAGGTAAAAGTATACCACTGCGGTGTCGTATCCGTCCGAGAAGTTTTCAACAATAGCATCCTGCGTTCCAGTCATGGAATTCAATGAGCATATAATTTTAATAGAGTAGAATGTTTAGAATATTTCAGGTAAGCAAACAGAATCTGTATTATGTAATGCATTAATATTTAAACTTTTTACCCTTGGGTAAATACAGTGAGCACCATAATTAATTGGACAGTGACACATTTTTTGTTATTTTGGTTCTGTACTCTAGCACTTTGAGTTTGAAAGGAATCAATGACAATGAGGTTGAAGTGCAGACTGTCAGCTTTAATTTGAGGGTATTTTCATCCATATCGGATGAACCGTTTAGACATTATAGAACATGTTGAACATAGTCTCCCCCATTTTCGTGCATCAAAAAATATTAGACAGTTTAACATGTTGAATAAAGTAATAATTTTTAATATTTGGTCGCATATCCTTGCATGATTTCCTGATGTCTGTGACCCAACAACATCAAAAGACTCTTGATATCTTATTTTCTGGTACTCTTACACAGTAAGAGTAAGTACTTTCTGGTTCACAGTTGAACTCAAAAACTGATACTGTCATCAGCAAGGAATCTGTTAACAACCTTTCAAACTGCACTTGAAAAAAGGCCAGTGCTGGAAAACAGTCCCAAAGCATGAATCACAATCTCCCTGCTAAAACACAACATAGTTGGCCAAATGTTACTTTAGTTTAACCTGGTTAAACCCAAAAAACAAACAAAAAAAAACAAAACAGCTTCAACATTGTAAAGAACCAACAAAGATAATGAACAAAAATCAAACAGAAATCAAAATTCCCACGGAAGTTTTGCCAAACAGATTTACTTTACTTTATCACAGAGAGTACTCAGAACAATGAGTACCCTGACCTTAAATTAGCCTACTTCACAATAAACTGCCGTTTTGTGCATTAGAGGAAAATTTGCCAGAATGTAAGACAGGGCCAGTGTTTGCCCATTTCTTGTGGCTGTTGCAAGAAAACGGTCCCATAGCACATTCCGTAGTTGGTCTACAACCGTTGCCTGAATTAATCTGCAAGCCAGAGTTCGACTCCACTGAATACCCAGGAGACGCTCACTCAGGAATCAACCACTCAAGGTAACCTCAGACAGACACAATGCATGCCTATTGGGACGTGACCCATCTGAATTGCTGCATTATGTATACATAGGTGTAATTAGGTAAAGACGGGTAAATACACTGCTCTGAAACTGTACACCTGATGACACGTTATTCAAGTAACTCATCAAGTAATTATTTGCCATCACGTTTTCTGATTATTTCTTCGTTTTGTGCAAAAATAATGTTGTATAGATTCTGATGGGATATTCCACTGAACTGTAAAGTAGGGCATGCTGATCACTGCAACATATTCTTAAGTTGCTCTAAACTACAACGGTAATGGGCTGATTGGAGACTTATTTGTGCATTCGACACAGTGTACAATGTGTAGTTGAATAATGAAGCACGGTGTCCAGTCGTTTGTCAGGGTAAATTTAGGGTTAGTGTGGTAAAATGGAGGATCGATAAGAACGCTTTGGGACTTTCCTGCTGCGTTCCCTCTGTTGTTGCAGAATTGAAGGGAGCAGAAACGAACGAGGACTTCGAGAATCCTCCGACAGCTTTCAGCTCCATATAGAGTGCCTCTTAAAAAGTGAATTGGGTCACATTTTTGTTATTTCGGAGGGTCAGTTTTTTCTCTTCCTGTCTCATTTTTTTTATTTTTTACTTTTGGCTCAGAATAATTCAATATAGGCTTTAGCTCAGTTTAGCATTAACTGTTCCTGTCATGTGGCCTCAGCACCATCTCAGGGAGACAAGCAGCCATTTCAGAGATAGAAACTGAATTAAGTGTGGATTGCGTATCTCAGTGCACGCCGTCTCCCAGATCGCTTGATTTTCCAGCACGCTGATTCTGTTTAAAAGAACACAGTCTTCCATGAAAAATCAGGCAAATAAAAAGGTGTAAAAAGTAAAATTCTGTGCCACACACACAAGCTTAATGGGCAACAGGACAGCAATACACTTTTATGTGTTTGGTTCATTTGGACAAGCAGTTTGCTATGGTACTGCGCTTTTATCATATGATATGTTACTTCAGTGTTATGAACAATGCAAGCATCAAGAAACAAGACGCATCAAAAAATTGATGGATAATACGCAGTAAAATATATACTATAAAAATTGATGTTTTTATTGGTTTTGTAATTTAATTTGATGTTTCTGAAAGACACATTTTAGTAGTGAACCTATGGCATTAATATGAAAGGATTTCTTCTCTCATACTAGTTTGCTGTAAGGTGATGCTGTTTAGAAAAGCTATGGGCAGCTCATTGAATTGGTGTCTGTTCTGTAACAAGCTGCTATCTCTAAGTTGTGCCCTCAGTTATAACTAATGGGTGCATCACAGAGCAGGAGAATCGATTCTGTAGAGTACCCCAAACATAAAGAAAGAGGTGGCAAAAAGGTCATCTAGTTATCGTGAGAGCATTTGTAATTTGTGGATTATGAATTAAAAAAAGGAAGTCATAGTACAATAGATGTGAAATCTCTTCCCACATGAAGTCTGAATTGGTAAAGTTCCGTACTGACTTTTTTTTCAATGGCTTCAGCAAAATGAAAGTGAATTGAGTCAGCACAGTGACATTTTCACAAACGTGCTGTGCTGGTTCAACTGGTATGTCATGCTGGTTTAATTGTGAAAAGGAATTCAATGTGTCCGACTATCACTTTGCAATGTGAAATAAGTTCAAAACACCACTAGACTCAAAGTGTGAGAGTGTTTTCACGCTTTGGACTAAAGATTCTGTAGTTTATGAGAAACTGTAGTATGTGTACGGTGATATGTGTCATCCCAGCAGGTATCTGTGAGCATGTTGGCTGTGTGGTGTGTGCTGGCTCTGCTGGTTCCCCTTCCCCTGTCTCAGAGTGCCAACCCTGGCGTCAAGGTCAGACTTACACAAAAAGGGCTGGAATATGGTAGGTGTTATGCTACAATACATTAACAAAACAGGAATGTCCTAGTGTGATATTGCAAAATGTCTAGAGTGTGGTACAGTCCATTAACAAGAGAAATGTCTGGTGTAGAAGTATAGAAAGGTCTATAGTATAGTGCAGCAGAGTAACGACAGGAGTAATATATAGTATGGTGTTAAAATGTGGAAGAAAGCTCTGGAGTTCGATAGAGTGTAGTTGGTATTGGTTGGTTTGAGGAAATTTTGTGTAGGACATTCACTGATCTTTTGTGATGGGTTCAGCAGTACATAATCATGGCATAGCAAGTTCAGCAAAGCCTACTCTGACTTGAATATAATGCTTAATAAAACAGAGGTTGAATGATTCAGAGCATTCTCACAGCTGTAACAATATTTCCAATCATTACTTTCACTGACACGGACAGAGGGGTACAAAAATACACTATCTAAAGTATAAGACAGAATGGGAAATGGGTCATTGGGTCACCTGAAACATGACTGAACCGGATCTGTTCTCTCTGCAGGCAGACAGTTAGGCATGGCTACTCTGCAGAGCAAGCTTAAGTCTATCAAGGTGCCTGACATGTCGGGGAAAGCGAGGGTGTCTCACATTGGTAAAGTCGAATACAGCATAACGGGGTGAGGGCACATTACACAAAGTGCTAGCCACTTCTCTTTTCCATTATTCACCTGGTTTTATCTTCCATTATTCACCTGGGGACTTTTGGCTGGTTTGCTATACTTTGCATCTACTTCACTTCTCCACTGAAAGTGTTTCCATTTTGAAATAATGTTGATTGCTTTATATTTAAGTAAGGTACTCACAAAAATAATTGTCTTCCATTGTATTACTACAAAAATATATTGTCATTACTATTATTATTATTATTATTATTAATAATAATAACAATAATAATATTCATAATAATTGCATTTCTTTATCGCCTTTCATCTCATGATCTGAAGTCACTCAGAGTACTGAGAGTAGTAGTACTTGTAGTACTGTTGGCAACTTGGCTGGATGTCCATTCTCAAGCTTTGAGCTGCACTGCTGTGACTGATGCGTGCTGACATGCGTACCTCCTTCTCTAGGGTGCAGATTACTAACATTGGGCTGCCCACGTCCACCGTGGGGCTGGTGCCTGGCACTGGGGTCAGTCTGTCCATCGGGAATGCCTACATCAGTCTCCGTGGCAGATGGAAGGTCAAATTCCACAGGTTCTTGTGAGTGTCATTAGCACATTTTATACATGGTTCCACAGTAAAAGTAACATAGGACTCACCTGTCAGCAGAACAGCGGTGAAAAATGGACGGGAATGACTGATGTGCTCTTTCCCTCCCTCCTCGCTCCATTCAAACACAGAAAGCTCAGTGGCTCATTCGACCTGGCCGTGAGTGGACTGACTATCACCACGCAGATCAAACTGCAAAGCGACAAGACGGGACGGCCGGTCGTCAGCAGCGTCAACTGTGTGGCCCGCGTGGGCACAGTCAAGATCAAGTTCCATGGCGGGGCCAGGTACTGGTTAATGGGACGTTCTCCTAGGTTTCACGACAGGGGCGTAGAAAAAGAAGTACAGTACTTCTTCAGATTACCTCATATTCAAAGTTCGGTTAATGCATTGGGAAATCTAGAATTACATCTTAATCATGTGAAAAGATAAGAATAAGCAGTGTTATAGTGTAATCAAAAAACCGCATAGGGAAGAAATGCTTCCTCATATTTTTGTGTTCCCGTTTTTCAGCTGGCTGTACAACCTTTTCAGATCCTTCATTGAAAAGGCCTTTCGGAAAGCTCTAGAAAAGCAGGTGAGCATAACGTAAACGTCCTGGTCAGATCCAACAAGTTTCTCTCCAGTGTAAGAAGAGCAGTGAGGTCCCTAGAGAGCTGGCGAGTCAAAGTCAAAATTCAACTGAGTACCAGGCCATAGCCGCCAAATCAGCACTGTTTTGTTTCTCCAACGCACTGTTGATCATTTCAGATCTGCCCCCGGGTGGATGAGGCGGTATCCGACATGAACCCTCGCCTAAGAACTCTGAATGGTATGAGCTGCACAATTTGCTGTACTGAAGACATAGTTGATTACAGCATGCTTCTGCTAAACAAAAAATAAAATTTTTCCAATCTAATCAAATTATAGGATCCATTGGTTTCTAGAATTAACAATAGAATCATGATGAAATGAGGAGGCAACAATAGATATGCATCATTTATTATTCATACAGAAGCCCTTCCTGAATTATGACCATAATCACTTTATCCGGCCAAGCTTAATTGCTCGGCTAGCGAGGCGCAGCATCTCACAGTTTCAAACTTTCTGCCACCTTCCAGTGCTCGCCAAAGTGGACAAGTTTGCGGAGATTGAATATTCCATGGTTGGATCTCCCGTCGTCGCAAAACAGTCCATTGATTTTGGCCTGAAGGTGAGCAGCGATCTTCCCACGTGCAATACGGGAATCAAGCATATTGCTTAACATTCCGGTTTCTCCCACCTTCGATAGCAAATGCTTACATATTGTACACCTATATATCATCATTAATAACAATAACAGCAACGCAAATTAAAAATCCACCGTCTTTCTGAAAGCCCAAGGTCGTTTTGGCACTGCACACGTTCTCCTGGAATGCATGTTTTAGTGCATCTCCCCCGTAATCCAACCAGCCATGTGAATGAGCTATCAGACGTCTGAGTACCTTATTATCTCTCTGCAGGGGCAGTTCTACAACATTGGAAAACATCAAGAACCTCCATTTGCTGCCCCGCCCTTCGCCCTGCCCGCCCAGAACACCAACATGCTGTACATGGGATTGTCCTCCTTCACCGCCAACTCGGCGGGCTTCGTCTACAACAACGCCGGAGTCCTCAGCATCTATATCACAGACGACATGGTAAGAGCGCCTACCCTTGGCCAGCTCGATCTAGAGGGAACTCCACTAAAACCTTGGCTGCGTTACACTGGTTTGCCCTCTCTCCTGACAGATTCCCAAGAAATCACCCATCCGACTCACTACTAAGACATTCGGAGCCTTAATTCCCGAGGTTAGGAACACACGCCCACTCATTATTTTTTCAACATTTGTCCTCTTGTGGCGCAGACCTTGTGTGTGTGTCTGGGCTTAAAGTAAATTAGTGAATAACCAAAGTTACAAGCAAAGAGAAATAACCCCCCTGAAAGAACTGCAAATATTGCTAAACAACTGACTACTGTTTACAGATATAACTAGATAAATAAACATAGAAAACAAATTTTTTAAAAAACCTTAAATGCTAAATATCCTAAAACACCTCTTCACATAGGTGCTGCTTAACATATGAGCATACCTAACATAAATGCTAAGCAACCTGCAGTAAGGCAATGCCCAATATGAGTGTTGTGGAAGAATTTAAGGATCTAGGTACAGTTTAAAAAATTATTTATAAAAAGTAGTAAGTGAATCTAACTAAGAGTTCCCTATTGGAATGCTTCTTGCTGTAGATCGCCGAGCGTTTTCCCAACCTGCCGATGAAGATTCTGGTGAAAACTGTCAAGGCCCCCAAGATCACCTTTGAGCCTGACAAGATGACCCTGCAGACAATGGGCTCTGTGACTGCCTACGTCATCCAGACTAACGGCACCCTGTACCCCCTCTTCGTCCTTAATGTGGTCAGTCCGGTCATAGGTGTCATAGCTACACATAGACCAGTGGTTCCTAAACTGAGACTCCCAAGACATCCCCAGCTAGGGGGATTTCAAAAATATTGACATATTCCCTGTGTAGTAGTATTGTGACTGTTGTAATGATCAAATATGTACTGTATATTCTACTACTAAATAGCTATAGAGTGAGTTTATTTGAATGGTCCTTCATAACAACTGCGTAACCATTCATAAATGCTTATGTCAATAAGCATAAATAAGCATAGGTGTGTTGTCACCACTGATGCAAAAAGTGACAGGCCATATGCCCATTTTTGTTTATTGATATAAGCATTTATAAATGCTTATTTCATGCTTATAAATACTCTATGTAGTCCTTATGAATACATTCACAGAATGTTTCCTTATACAATAAAGATATACAGTGCAATCAAATCATCATTTGGACATGATTAAATCTTAGATTTTACAGGGTTGAAGGATTTGAATGTTGAAGCTGCTCCCTGCTGTCCACAGGACACCAGTGTTAGCGGCCATCCTTACATTACGGGAGCGAAACTGGCCGGAACCGTGTCCCTCAACAAGTGAGTACACCGGTGTCTATACAAGAGAACGCTGTACAGCACACGGCTGCTTCACATGCCACACAAAGAGAAATAAATGAAATAAACATGCGGATACAATAAGCTTGCTGTAATAATGTCTGATTCCCAGATTGTCCATTACTCTTGGCAAGAGCAATGTCGGCCCATTCCAGGTACAGCTAATCAGTCTTCCACATCTCTCAACATTTTTCTGCCAATTACTGCCATATGAGCACTGTAGTAATATTGTACGGTGTCATTTTCAGGTGAAATGGCTTGACAATATCCTCCTGCTGGTTCTGAAACTGGCTGTTATCCCCCAGGTCAACGGTAAGTGCAGAATTCTCTGCAGGACCTGTCTCATTATACTCCTGAGAGTGAGTACACAGGGGGGGGAAGTAAAGACAAATCAATGTTTTTAGAAAGAAAGCAAACAACAGATGCACACAGTTCTGGTATCCAAAGAATGACACCAATAGAGCTACAAGGCCAGGGAACGCACCGCCTTTTTTGAATGAGCGCGTCATTGTTATCGCGAACGGCGAACGCATCAAACGGCAAACTCCTATGGCCATCCTGAACCGCCCAATGCGCGTGTGCGTTACTGCAGTGACCGTACAGAAGCTATGTCTCCCCACAGTTTCCTTGCAGAAGGGATTTCCTCTTCCAGCCCTCGACAAGATGAATCTGGTCAACGCTCAGCTGCGCGTTCTGAAGGTGAGGTCTAATGTCCACACAGTGGCTCTTCAACTGCGGCAATGTGCACACTTAATCTTTATATACAGGACTGGACATCCATTTTAGGGTTTAGGGAAAAACTTTCACACGCACTGCACGAGACCACTCAATCACACGCTTCAGTAGCAAAAAGACTGCCGAAAGTCTAACCAAATTTGCTTTATCCTGAATTTATCTGACATTTCATGAAGATTAAAAGGAGAACATGAGATTCCCCTCTAAACAGAAATGTTTAATTGGATCTGTATTTGTCTCATTCTCCTCCAGGACTACATGCTGATTGGAACAGATGTTCGTTTTACACCATAAGCACCAAGGGACGTCACCTCACCTGACCATAAACAATCCATTAAATCCGATTATTAATGTGAGCACTGTACTTAACGCTGTATTTCTGACTGTGCATTTTGATTATTTTTGAGATAAGAGGACAATTTATCAGAACCATAAATGTGGTACCTATTACTCTCATATTCATCTGCCGTAGCATAATGTTGACATTTGATTATTAGTGAGTACATTTGCGTGAATAAAAACATATCTTCCTCTTCAAATGTGAGATCTTGCTGAACTTGTGCAGCTTTTTCCTACTAATTGGAACCTTTCTTAAATTCTTCTTACTTTTGTTCTTAATAAAAATTCAGATGAAAAACCCAATGTGACCTTCAATTTTGTGCGTATCCCAGGTGTATCAGATGATAAATGCCAATTGTTTGTAAATTTGTGCCTATTCATGTTGATTAGATCAGGAAATGCCCTAGCAATCCCGTAAAAGGCATTCCAACTGTAGGGTCGTGTGCAAACATCAGTAATTTATCGCTCTCCACAAACGTATCTGTGCAGTCCCTAAAGACACACTATCTCTCTCATTCTGTTTAAATGCTCTGAAAATGAACCCGGTGCATTTTTTTGCTTAAATCAAGACAAGAACATTTAAAAATAACTGCCTAGTTCATCGGTTGAATAGCTTTAACATTTCCCATTGATCTTCACAGATGAGTAATAGTTGAAAAGTAATTATGCTCAACTTTCTTACCAATAAACAAAAATGTCTGACTCAAATGTCCTTTGCAATCATACTGACCTCCGGCTTCAACATCAGTTCAGGCTCTTACAACGTCTGAAGACAGGTCTGCAATTACGTTAAACTACCCTGATGCAAATATTTACCAGCAAATACAATGGTACACCAACGTACCCAGATCACACAAGCAGGATATTAAATATATTATTATAGAAAAACAATATTTTCATGAGAGTAAACCCTGAATAGCAGAGCACGGAGATAAAACGGCAGTCCCTGGGCTGCTAAGACCAGTCTCTATCAGTGACATGTCATCCCACACAAAATGACTGCATATTTGATTGTCCAGTGTGAAGTAAGGCAGACAGGAGAGGAGGGCAGGAGATGGGAGGTTGAGGTCAGCAGACCTCCATCTGGTCGTCTCGATAGTCCTGAGGAAGTACTTTTCCAGCGGATCTCAAAGAGGCGGGGCCAAGGGCGTGGCCTCTCAGGCTCTGAGAGCTGGCGGATGTGATCTGCATGAGAAACAGACTCTGCACCATTACCACACAACACAGAGCAAGGCCACAGGCTTCACAGCAGGGACTACAAGCAATGCACAATTTACACAGTCCTTAGTTCAATGTGCCACACAATGTGTGTGTGTGTGTTGTCAAAAACAGTGTAATGTAATATGTCACTAAAGTATACTGATCTAATTTATAAGTGTTTAATGTATATGAATATGGTTTGTGTGGTCACTTGCCCAGACAGTTTTACAGACGTTTATGATGACCTCCCAGCTTTACAAGGGCAAGTATAGGACATTTGTAAAAACATGATAACCCAAACAGCAGAAATCAAGTCATGAAATCTTGAGTCCAGCGACACAAATCTACAAACCCCAATTCCAAAAAAGTTGGGACAGTGTATACAATGTAAATAAAAACAGAAAGCAATGATTTGCAAATCATTTTTGACCTGTATTCAATTGAAAACGGTAAGATATTTAATGTTTTAACTAATCAACTTTATTGTTTTTTGTAAATATACGCTCATTCTAAATTTGATTCCTGCCACACGTCCCAAAAAAGTTGGGATGGTGGCATGTTTACCACTGTGTTACATCACCTTTCTTTTTAACTACACTCAGTAATCTTTTGGGAACTTGGGACACCAATTGTTGTAGTTTTGAAAGCTGAATTTTTTCACATTCTTGCTTGATATTAGACTTTAGCTGCTCAACAATACAGGGTCTCAGCGTTGTCTTATTTTGCACTTCATAATGTGCCACACGTTTTCAATGGGAGACAGGTCTGGACTGCAGGCAGGCCAGTCTAGCACCCGCACTCTCTGACGACGAAGCCACACTGTTGTAACACGTGCAGAATGTGGCTTGGCATTGTCTTATTGAAATAAGCAGGGACTTCCCTGAAAAAGACATTGTCTAGATGGCAGCATATGTTGCTCCAAAATGCATATGTACCCTTCAGCATGAATGGTGCCTTCACAGATGTGCAAGTTACCCATGCCATAGGCAATAACACACCCCGATACCATGACAAACGCTGGACGGAGAACACGACGTCCATTATTTCCAAAAACATTTTGAAAGGTGCATGGACTCATTAGACCACAGCACACGTTTCCACTTTGCCTCAGTCCATCTCAGATGAGCTTGAGCCCAAAGACGTCAGCAGCGTTTCTGGACATTGTTGATATATGGCTTACGCTTTGCATAGTAGAGTCTTAACTTGCATTTGTAGATGCAGCGACGAACTGTGTTTCCTGACAACGGTTTTCCGAAGTATTCCCGAGCCCATGTGGTTATATTCATTACAGAAGCATGTCGGTTTTTAATGCAGTGCCGTCTGAGGGATCGAAGGTCACAGGCATTCATTATTGGCTTTCGGCCTTACCCTTTACGCACTGAGATTTCTCCAGATTCTCTGAATATTTTAATAACATTATGGACTGTAGATGGTGAAATCCCTAAATTCCTTGCAATCGTGCATTGAGAAAGTTGTTCTTAAACTGTTGGGACTGTTCGCTCGCGCAGTTTTTTGCAAAGTGGCGAACCTCGACCCATCCTGGCTCCTAAACGCCCGAGCCTTTTATACCCAGTTATGATAGCATCACCTGTTACCTATTCACCCGTTTACCTGTGGAATGTTCCAAACAGGTGTTTTTTGAAAATTCCACAACCTTCCCAGCCCTTTTTTTTTTTTGCCCCTGTCCCAACCTTTTTGGAACGTGTTGCAGGCACCAAATTCAGAATTAGCATATATTTACGAAAATCAATAAAGTTGATTAGGTAAAACATTACATATCTTTTCTTTGTACTGTTTTCAATTAAATATACGTAAAAGATAATTTACAAATCACTGCGTTCTTCTTTTATTTGCATTTTACATACTGTCCCATCTTTTTTGCAGTTGAGGTTTGTATACTGTCTATGACTCAACAAAAATGACAAATAATATCTTAAGTACGACATTGCATATTTCAAAAATGTATTATACTTATTATATAAATCTGACATGAGCATGAATATGGTCCATACGCATATTCTAAGATTTCAAGTGAAGAAATCCTCCATATGAGGTATGACTGGCGGAGCATGTGTTTGAGCCTCAGTTTTAGACTCTGCACATACAGAGCCAAGGGAGAAACTCTACAGTGAGAAGGAACTGTATTTGAAACAGTAGCAACCTCTCCCAGGCTTGGTGGTGCAAGACTCACATAAAAGCACTGTGGCCCTGTGGGGTGTGGTGGACCGGCATGACATCAGCGTAGGTTTCCTCCAGAGACAGAAGGACATTGCTCGCCCGCTGGCCACCGTGGGCCAAGGCCAGGAGGCGAGGGAGGTCTCGGTATGCATCTGGGCCGGCCAGAACATCCACCAGCTTCTCCCGCTCTAGGAGCTCTGTCTTCAGCCGCTCTGCCATGCAACCTACATGCAAAAACACAAATGCGCATACACACACACACACACACACACACACACACACACACACACACACACACACAGTGTTAAAACACAATAGTAAGCAACATAAACATCAACCTATGGTCTCAAACATTTTGATTCAGGGAGGCACAGATTTATTTAGGTAGATTAGAAAATCCGGCAGCAGCTTACTGACCTAAAACTCCTATTTTAAGTGGGCCATGGACCTTGGACCTTCTCTTTTTCATATATGTCAGCTGTTGCAGTCTGTTCCATATGGTCTGCTCTGCTTTCTCCCTGTCAGTGTCAAAACACCACAAACAGTGCTATATCTGCATGGGTGCCAAGACCATGACATAAATATGAGTATGTTTTCTTAAAAAAATACTTTAATACATTTTCACAAACCTCACTGAGCAAGTAACAAGAAGTATAACATCAGCCTGGAAAGAGAAGTTTTTGTTATTGTAAATCATACAGAAAATATTGCACAGCTCCCCCCCCCCCCCCAAAAAAAATAATAATAATAAGACTAAAATAATAATAATAATAATTTGCTAGTAAGCCCCCTCCCAACAAAAATATTATTATTATTATTTACTTTTTATAATTATTCCTTGGTACAAATACCTGTGAAAGTTCACTCGTACGCAAGTATCCTTTTCTCTGCAGAATGGACCAGGCAATCTAGGTATCATTCACATTCATCTGACAGCCATAGGTTTCAAAGTACACTGAAAGATAACATGCAGTACTTTAGAAACATATTGTGGCGGCCTGGGGATTGTCAACTGGCCAGCTAGGACCGGTCGATGTGTAGATAATTGTAAATAACGTGCTGTGTGTGTTTTAACTGTTGTTAGCTTGTTAGCCGCGTATTGTGTTAATCGTAAACTTTAAACGTAACTGTAAACTTTAACTGTCGTTTAACTGTAACCTAGTGGCTGTGTTATGTGTGGCTGTGATTGGCTAGGAATGTGTAAGTGTGTGCGCCAATCACAGCCGACTAGTTCAGATATAAGGCAGTAACGTTACCTGAAGCGATTCGTGGTAGTAGTAAAAGTGTTTCCAAGCTGTGAACAGCAGTCACCAATAAAACGAAGCCCGGCTACGAGCGATTCGATACTGCAAGCCGCTGTCTCCCTCCCTCCCTCCCTCATTCTCCGCGCTCGCTACAATATCACAATTATCCACAGTAATAAGACAATACACAATAGACGAATTCGAAAATACACAGTAGATATAAGTACGGCAGCATCACTTAATTTTGTTTTATTGTTTTCGATGGAAAACTAATATCTACAAAGAAATTCTAAAGTATTTGGAACGGTTTGCTATGGAGGCTTGCTAACCTTTTCTTGAATTTCCAATATGTGGGTCATCGGGAAGATAGGACTGTGTGTCCTTAACATGTCCATCTTGAACTTCGGGGGTCTTTTCTCTGGGAGAAGCATCCTTAATAAAGTCCTTAAATCTTGGACCTGTAGCAAGTTTACTTTTGAACATACTGGCGCTAGTCGATCTTTCACCGTCTCCGGTAGGAGGAATTGAGCCAGGGCTGTAATGTGTGCATTAACGTTAAAGGTCTCAGGTTTTTCATTTTTAATCAAAAGGTCAAACGGATACAAGTTATGTATACTCCGCTACACACCTGAAGAGGTTTGGGATTTGTGTGCTAGCTAAACAAGAAAAATGACCTATAGTTCACAGACATATAGTCTAGCACGTACAGATTTGCCTAACTAGGAAGCTGCCATTCAAAACGAAATAAAGAAAATGCAGTTTTAACTAAATGGTTACTTGGCAAGGCACTGATAATAGTGTCGTTCTCCCACTAACGTAAGTCTTCCCTAAAATGCGTTTTCTAGAAAGACTCCAAAATTCATGCCATCAAAATGTTCTCTGCAATCAAACTTGAAAAGACACTGCTCATTATCCTCACTTCACCGTGGTTCGGCGTGACTGTCCGTCCGTCTGCATAAACCTTCCCCGTTTACAGTGTCCTCTGTCCTGCACAGCACATGTACTGCCCGGATTCAACCGATGCACTAAAATCTTTCGGCTTTTCCATCCACAATTCCCACTAAGAAACCTACAAATATATTTAGAAATATCCGTGTATATGCCCACTTTATGTCCATGAATAATCAGGGCAGCATTTTTCCCTAAAATATGTTCCGTTCAGTTGTCCGTCTAGAATATCTTCCCTTGAAAATCGTTCCACGTTGTTGTTGCCTTCAGAAAGCATTCATCTCAGATGCATTTTTTTAAATTATTATTTTATCTTATTACATGAACTGATATATGTTTTCCCCTTCACCATCACAATAAATTCAACATGTTTATGATGCAAAACATATTTTTATTCAACATTTTTGTTTTTAAAAATGATCAGGAATATCTGTGACTGATCAGGACTATCTGGTACAGCTGGCTTGCTTCCTACCTTGTTCCTTCCAGATTGTGTGGGGGAGCTCAGTTATAAGACCTCATTACCTCTCTATGGGTGTCTCCCAGAGTTCAATCCTTAGTCCTCTCCTCTCTATATCCTTAATCTAAAAGGGGCAGAGAATATTTCCTGATTAATGAGTGTGCAGTGGTATTTACTTTAGTCACAATACTAATTGTTGTGTGCTTACACTGAATGGGCTTTCTGTGCATTTTTGGTGATATCACACTTTCTGTTTTTATTCCTGAGACTAACACTGATTTTATACAGTTTTTTTTTTTTTTTTTAGTTGAAGTGATTGTAATGTGATGTACTCTCTGGCAATCAAGTAGCATGACCCTGTGATGAGTCATTTCCCCACAGCTTTCCTTTCTTCCAGAGCATTTAGAGAGGCTCCATTGAAGATGATGAGCCACGTGCCAACCTATTGCATGTTAAATATGCTTGTAGGGGATGTTTCCAGTGGGGTGTTTACATGAAGTATATATAATTAATTAATTATTAATTGCTGGGGGAAGAATTTTTAATGGCTGTAAGCTCTGTTCCTAGGCCTTGGGAGAAGTGGTATTAGTTTGCCTATTCTTAGGTTAGCATGAAATGGTGTACATTTAAAACCACAGGGTGTTTATATGAGACTGTTGTGTCATATAAACACCCTCGTATGAAATGTACACCAGCAGTTTTGCTGTGTGCAGTTACTGGGTTTGTTAGATTGCATAAGTTTTTTTCCAGTACAGAAATGCCTTGTGGCAGTAGGTAGACACAACTACCTACCTCCGCCTCTTTTCCTTTCAACAGAGTTGAACTGACCCACTCCCTGGAATGCTACAGTATGCATCCAGGGGTCAACCATTTACATTGGAATTAATTGGAGAAAAAAAACAGTATAATTTTGTATATCATTTGTCTACATGATTCCTTTGTGCATGAACATTTTGCAGAGGGAGAGAGAAAGAGAGATAGAGAAAAGTTACACAAAGGCTGAAAAATTATCAATGTGTTGTGATGTGTGTGTGTGTATTGTTTCTGTGTGAATCATAGACAATCCACCCTTGAGCTCTGCTACATCACAATAACAGAGGGAGGGCTTCAGAATCATCGAAACAGGCAAGTCTGAATATGATGTCACTGGTCCCTAGCAGGTGTGCTGAGTGTACTGATGAATCTAAGCAGAGCAGCTCCTGAACATGTCCTGAGAAATCTCCTGGTGGGATGAGCCTGTGAAGATCAGACAGTAGTGACCCCATCAACGTATTTCTATCATTCCGGACAGCTGCAAAAGAGAAAGACCAGAAAGAGTGGCAACTCCACCCACAAAAGATAAGACTTTCATCAAGGTAGGCCACATTTACAATGTAATTTCATGGTGAGGTGTTGTGACGTATGTCCTGGATTAAATTTGATCACTTAATATCAATGTGAATTTGTGCATAACACCGATGTGTTGTTATTGTATTAATAATTATTGCATTACTCTTTCATCTTGGTGTATTTTTGTTTATAGTTAAAATTTCATGAGACAGATTTTTTATTAGTTTGGATTATTATCATAATATAGACGCTCAGGTTAAAAATGTTATTTATGAAGTAACGATGGGTCCAGACTCCAGGGGCTATTCTGTATTTCACAGAAGTTGTAATATTTATTGTTGCAGGGACCGAGATGTGGTGAATTGATATTTGTTTGTTCTTACAGTCTGAACAGTCATTCGTTTTGTAACAGGGAGACTATTTAACATCCTATCACATTTAGTCAAATCACAGCTTTTATCACGCTTATCTTTATCCTTTAAAGGGAACAATGACATCTGTATGATGTGAACTCTGATTTTGCCAGTTTCTAGATCACTGTTGCAAGAACGTGAACTGTCCTTGAGAGAAGCCGAGTCATAAGAGCTGTGAATGCGTTTTGAAATATAATCTAAAAGTGGCTGTTTTTAGCTGTCTATTGTTTTCAGAACTGGCCACGACGATGGAGAGAGCGGCATTGCTGGTGGTGTGCTGCCTGGTGATGCCTGTCTTGAGTTACCCACTCTACCCAGCTCTTAGGTAAGTCATATGCATGACCGGTATATTACCAATGTATGAAAAAAACTTTGAGAGATTGGATATGCATATTTGCTTATTCAAATAAGTCTCAGACATATAGACTGGTTAATCAAATTATCTTTGTTGACCAAAATATGTTATGTGCCACGTACATAATAATCTTGTTTTAATGAATAAGCTATATAATAAAATGTGATTGCTGTTACTGTTATGTATTATATATGATATACTTCTCTCCAATACTGTACTTGCACAGAATTCAAAATATACTTTCACAGGGATTCTAAATAGTTAATATTGATACTCCATGTTGGAGAAATTTTGAAAAATTATGTCTCTGTCTAAAATGCCTCCCTAAACTGCAACAATGCTCTTTTCTTGAAATTTCCTCTAAATGGTTATGCACAACTATTACAATTATTGGCTCTTTCCTCTTTATTCTAAATAATAGATAACTTCACAAGTATGATTTGCCTATGCACCATGCAAAATGAGACAACTGCGAAATTAGAAATTTGGCCAGACTTACTAGTGGCTTTTAAAAAAAAGAATTTTTTTACCCTTTTTTCAAATAACTTTTATTTATAGTGAATATATACTACTCAAAAGAAGTTAACGGTCAAAAATATTTGTGCATATAAATATAGGCTAACGAGCTAAAATGGTGACGACTAATGATAAAATAATTCTTTGATGGCTCAAGAACAGAACACACAAAACAAAAAACTTTTGATTAGACACTAGTTTATTACCCTGATGAAAAAAGTCATGCACCCCCCAAAATGATGTTCACACAAGTCGCAGAAGCTTCAGTAACTGGTGTAGCCACCGTTCGCATTCAGACATTCTTGACAACGTTGGTGCATGCTGTTGATCAGGCGTTGGAAATAACATTGAGGGATCGCTAGCCATTTTGCGACTAATCGGCTGAGCCAGTTGCCGGAGGTTGACGACAGGGACGTGATGTGATCGAACTCGCCGCCCTAGTTCATCCCACGCATGCTCAATGGGTGACAATTGACAAAAGAACGTTCAGCACATGGATTGGCCTGCATATTCACCCGACTTATTTCCAACGCCTGATCAACAGCATGCGCCAACGTTGTCAAGAATGTCTGAATGCTAACGGTGGCTACACCAGTTACTGAAGCTTCTGCGACTTGTGTGAACATCATTTTGGGGGGTGCGTGACTTTTTTCATCAGGGTCATAAACTAGTGTCTCATCAAAAGTTTTTTGTTTTGTGTTTTCTGTTCTTGAGCCATCAAAGAATTATTTTGTCATTAGTCGTCACCATTTTAGCTTGTTAGCCTATATTTACTGTATATGCACAAATATTTATGACCCTTAACTTCTTTTGAGTAGTATATATGACCTGCTGTGAAGTTATATCCAGTTATCAGTAAAAAATAAAAACAGCATTGATAAAAAACAAATCACTCACAATTTAACATTTATAGGATATATATTTGTAGGATTAATATTAAATAAGATAAATAGTTTTTTAACAGCTTAAGATGCTGTATTCTTATAACGCTTATTCCAGAAATGCATATACGTGTTCTTCCAAAATGGGTGCCCTTGAGAGCTTTGGATATTGTAGTATCAGGGTTTTGGGTTGAAAGGCAGCATTTTGAAATAAGTCTGATACCCTGATGGCATGTCCAGTATCTTTAAACTGAATGTTTGATCCTATAGATACCTTCAGGGAAGTGAATTGTGAACAGTTATTCATATTTTAGCTTCATGCATACCCAAAATGTGCAGGATATGGCTAAAAGACAAATCTGTGGTAGGAACCATGCAAATATGTGACGGTAACATCATGCAGCAATGTAGTCCAGGAAAATAGAAGATTATTGGGTACATTTTACAGTAGAATTATTTTGAATGCATATGACAGAAAGTTTTTCATTTGAATTTTGTTCACATTTTGATTAAATTATTGGTCTGTGTCTAAGCAGTATCTACTGCTGAGATTTAACCCCCTCAAACTATGTGACACTTTTTTGATAGTTTTACTGATGATAAAGTAATTCTTGGCAACCTTCCCAATATTCTGTGATTTACAATGAGTCCTTGTGCGTTGGACTGTGGTTTATTATGGAGAAAGCAATTATGGGCTCATCATTTGAAAAGATTTGAATTGTTAAAGGCTCCTGTGAAATTTAATAGGAAAGAAGACAGGGAGAAGAGCAAAAGATGCCACTGCTTTTTAAAGTGTTGCATTTATTCTTGGAAGATTTCATTTTTAATCCAACAAAGAACCCAATCAAAGTAATAGGATTAGTCTTCTTTCCTACTGATCTCTGTGGAATAGCTTGTGAACTTTGGCAATTCTAAGGTCAGTGAGAAAAACAGTGAGTTTTAATACCGCAGTCCCTTTTGTCTTTTTTATTAAGCTCCAGTGAGACCTCATTGCCATTGGATGTTCCCAACTGTGGTGGGAGCAATTACACAAGTTTATCTCCTCAGTCACCATCTAACCTTATGAACTGCAATCAGAGTTCTATCTACTCACTCCTCCTGTGTGAAAACACCAGAGATTTCTACTCTTCTCCACTAAAAGCCATTAGAGATCATCGCTGCTTAGACTAGGCTTTCCCAGCACACAGAAAGCATTTTTTACAGAAATTAAACACATACCCCACGCGCACACATAGACACACGCACACGACAGAAGCACACACACGTGCACACACGCTTAATCATCGCTTTATACTAAGTCCTTGAATAAGCCCACAGATATAGTGCACAATGGGACAGGGGCGAGGCACGGCACGCAGACAAAGACAGGGTCCTATCAGAGCGACAGAGCGAGTCATTGCTGCTGGAGAGTTGTCCATGAACTCAATGTTCCAGAGATTGTTAAGCCTGTCAAGGGTCAATATGTCCACTTTATTCCCTTGTGTGAGTAAACCATCTGTGCTGTTCATTTTTCACAGCTTTCAAGAGCAATTGATTGGACCCCCTTCATCCTAAATGTTAGAAGTGTGCATGACAGCTTCCAGTCTTTCATTGTCAAGGGACTGTAGTGTAATATGTTTACATTTATGGTATTAAACTACATTATCTTGTAAAAAGAGAATGCTACACGTGTGTGAAATTAGCCTGGTTGCTCAACAGATAATAGAGAGATTTAAAGGAAAACTTCTTTGATTACATGCAGTGTGGTGTGATACTTCTTGTGATCTGTTGGTTCTTGTGATCTACTGGCAGTGTAATTAAAATCGAGGATATGTTAATTTATTAAATGAGGTGTGAAAATATGTCTATTTTATATCCACAACCAAACTGGGAGTACTTACAGAAAATACTAAGAATAAACTAGATATCCAATTTGGTATCTACAAGGCTGACACCACACAATGTTTTATCGGAAGGTAAAATCTTGTTAGCATTTCAGTTTCACAATGAACAGTTACATGAAGGGGAAATGACAGTATGATATGTGTGTGATATCTAATGTTTTTAAGGTTGGGCCAGAGGGCCTCCTCCATCTTGGTCAGCACCTCCATGGGGGGTCCCACTCAGCTGCTTTCATCGGCAGACATCAGAAATCACGACAGGAAAGAGTCACAAGAGGCAGAATATCGGTCAGTTCTCCTGCAGCATCTCCCCAACCAGCATTCAATCAAATTGATAACAGAAGCCATTTTGTGTTCATCCCAGGCTAATTAGGCTCATTATACAGGTTTACCTGTGACATCATCGCACCTCTAGAACTGACATTGAGTGGCGCACTCGACTGTGACCACAACAGAACCACAATACGTAGGGATCTTATCGAGAGCCAAAACATGCTAGGATTGTTGATAGGATTGTTAGCATAGAAATTAACCCAACACAGGCCTGAGCGAGTTCCAGACTGAGCATGGTGTGACTTTGGTGTCACTTCACTGTCTCCCCTCTCAGCTCGGGAAGGCACGCCGATGCCATCTTCACCAACAGCTACAGGAAAGTGCTGGGCCAAATCTCAGCTAGGAAGTTCCTGCAGACCATAATGGGTAAAAGGCTGGGGTAAGTACCAGGTCACGACACAAATCATTCATCGGTCATGTGTGGCCTGTGATTTTGAGTTAAATGCAGAACGTTCTCCCTTTGTGAATCAAGCATAGAGAACTATGAGAAACGTGAGTCGGACGTTTACGAGGACCTCACCACCATCCAGAGAGAACAGAGGTACAGAGGGCAGCGGCGTGGTGTTCACAGACCCAGGTAAAAGTATACCACTGCGGTGTCATATCCCTCCAAGAGGTTTTCAACAATAGCATCCTGCGTTCCAGTGATGGAATTCAATGAACATATAATTTTAATAGATTATCAATTTCAGGAAAGGAAACATTGTTTTTTTTATTCTACATTATATTAAACTGTCCAATATTTTTTCATGCCCGAAAATGGGGGGGGGGCTATGTACAACGGTTCATCCAATATGGATGAAAATACCCTCAAATGAAAACTGACAGTCTGCACTTCAACCTCATTGTCATTGTATCCTTTAAAACTCAAAGTGCTAGAGTACGGAACCAAAATAACATAAAATGTGTCACTGTCACTGTATATGCACACATTTGCCTATATATTTAGCTGACTCAACCTCTACATGGTAAAGCGTTCACATCTGCAAATTCTAAAGCATTATTATTAATTAAAATAAAAGGGAACATGGCACATGCAAACATTTGGGCACCTGTCAGTTAGTAGTCAGTAACACCATTGTAAGATCTTCATCAGCTTCCAAACAATTCCTGTAACCAGCAAAGTCTTTCCATTCTTGCTTTTGGAATTTTTTCCAAAGCTTCCCAATCAGAACTCTTCTAAACTCAGAAATATTCACAGGAGTCCCTTGCATGCACTACATGTCTAAGATCTCTTAATCGGTAATAAATGCAAATTAGTCACCGTGCAGCAAAAGCTGCAGAGAGGGGTCATGTTTAACTTTCCACCACAAGAGTGCAGGTCAGTGCATGTTCGCAGGATTCATTGCAACACACTTTGACCAGGGGTGCCTAAAATTGTGTACAACTGTGAGGCAATATGTCCGAATAAAGTTCAGAATGACAATTTAAAAAAAAAAAAAAATTTTTCCACCCAATGGCCCCAGTCTGCATGTGTAAACTGCCTGCCTCATGTACAATTTTGGAAGACATAAACACATGGTAAAATGTTTTAACTATATTAATCCTTGGATTAGCTCTAGGTGCAATGCCTGTGCCAGTGAGAGGAGCCATAGTGACCTACGTCCATCTGGAGATGTGGGCGACTTGAAACTGGATTGATTGACGGTCATCGGTCCCTCCTCTACCGCCAACCTGTTCATCTCAATTTGGCTCTTAAGTTTATTTTACAAAACTGTAAAAAAAAATTATCATTTCCAGCAGCTATAAAACAAAAGAAATCTACCACAAATGGCAATTGCTGGAAGAAACTATTCTTGCATACCTCAAAATAAAGCCAATGCAATTCTGTACTTGATCTTTTCCCAGTGTGCTTTCTGAATGTACCATTACATTTACAGAATAAAAAATATTACATTCAACACCCACAGACAAATAAAAAGTTTATAAGTTATTTTTACCTCTGTAAATGCACATCGCATCAGTGCCACCGTGTGAATCTGTACGATCAGGTGAGGCAGCAGAGAGATTGTGAAGACATGTAGCGCAGGGGGGGGGGGTCAAGAAACACACATACGAAAATGATGAATCCTCCTCATTTCTTTATTTAAAAAAAAAAAAATCTCTTGCTGCATATCTTGACAGCCCAGTGTTTGGGGCTCTTGATAGGGGGACAGGATGCACACCCAGCACATCTGGGGGGAGGGACGGGAGGGTCACGTACTGACCACACATTCATGGAGACTGACAAAACACCAGCCTTATACAGTAGCCCACAATCAATGAATGCCAAAAGGAACCAAAACACATCTAATCTATTCCTTACTTCAGGAGACCCAACGGACAGGCAGTCTGATGCAGAAATAGAGCATGCAGATTGATAAGTGACAACAGGAATGTACAAATGATGAATCCAAAACCATCAAACCGTACGTGTTACAGGAAGCAGACCACAGCGTGAGCGAGAACTTATAATCAAACCATTCAGATCTCGTCAAACAAACAAAAAGCCAATTTTTTTTGCCTCGAGTAGCCTTACTGACAAGTAAAAAAGGGGGAAATTAAAGAAAACAAATCCAAAATGATTTTTTTTTAAAGCATACTCATTGTTTTGTGCCAAAAGAAATATTTAATAACAAATACTCAATTTTCTTGTCAGACTGTAAATAGCCTGATATACTCCACCGCCACCACAGTGTCTGGCAGGAGACCAATCTCCCATCCCAAAACTTAAACAGCAATGCACTCCATTTCTTGGGTGTCCCTCCCTTAAAATAATAGGATGAAAATCAACAACTACAAATGATCTTGGGACTTCTTTCCGGTATTTTCTGTGATCACTTGTTTGAAATTCTGAAAAAGACAACAAAACATTATATTGTGAGATATGCATGGATTCATTTCAAGCATGGAAACTAACGTAATCTTAAAAAGCAGCATTCATTACCCACTGCAGATAAACGCTAATTTTACAGTTTCATCCTTGAAGTTTGGTTTTTCCACTTTTTGTTCATGCATTTTATTAAACCATCAGCAGGCAATGCACGACTCCCACAACAACCCGACGCAAACGGATACGAATGGCTAAGAGATGGATCTGGTCATGAGGCCGCCTTTCGCAGGGTACACACACAGAGCAGACGTTTAACAAGTTCAGGCGCGGCGATCCTTTCGCCGACGCCCATCATTTTACGCAGAATCGGGGTGAGCGAATCCAACCCGGCCGGGACACACACGCATGACGGGAAGTTGCGGTCACGCGGACAGGACGGGGGAAGTGCGAGCATGAGAGCGGCCGTGGGAGGGGACGAGTTTGAGGGCGTGAGGGGGTTACAGTACAGTGCCATGCACAAAGCAGGGGGAGATGGGAATGAGGACGTGCAGGAGTCAGCCCTTACGTTCACCTGTGTTTTACTAGAAAAGGCCTCTCTACCGCAGGCTCCTATACTTTGCCAACCTACTACTCTGCTCTGCAGCAATCCTGAAAGAGGAAGAGAGAGATCAAGAGAGAGAGAAAGACAGGAGAGAGGTGTAGACAGCAGGGTTAAGGAGAGAAGCTCTACAGGAGAAGGGCGCTTACATAAGAAAAAGCAATAGTGAATTTTGACATAGTACGCACAAAATACAGTAAAATAAAACAGGTATTAATTTCCCCCAATACAAATATTTTCTATCAGCTAGTAAAATTGTCCTCCAAAAAGTGTTTCACGCATGTAGGAATATTCAAAATGCATCTAGTGGGTTCATACATGTATAAAATACATTGTGTCATTCTGCATAATCATACATGTATATACGTATGTCATGTATATATTCATAAATTCATATCTGGGGTGGCTGGGTGCCCAATTAAGGCACTGTTCTAATCCATTGATGGGCCCCACAGTTTGGTTTCAAATCGGGACTGTGCCAGTGTCGACTGGCCGACCCAGCCCCGCAGGGTCAGGCTCAATTGGGTCCAGCGTCTCAGGGATGGAAGGGTTCCGGTCCCCCTGGATGACGGCGTCTCGTCATCACGCACCAGTGACACTGCATGACCACCTGTTAAGCCCCATAGGAAGGGTCGTCCTCTAACTCAAGTCTGTTGGGTTGACTTGTGAACTGATAATAAGAGATGGCTGACAATGTTTAGACTTGTCTGTACTCTCCTGAATCAAAATGAGTGCATATCAGGCATTTTAAACTGGGGAGGAAAATATGCACACAAAAAAAATGAAAAAATCCAATCTCATGGGATTACTTATTCCCTGCTGCCGTTTTCAAGCAGGTGACGAATAACACGCTGGCTTCAGCCAGAGACGGTCCAATGATTACTCTCACTTTTGGAGAGGTTCTCCACTTTACCCACACTGTGCTCCCCCTGACAGGCACTTTCCCCCGGTCCCTGTGGAACCTCTTCCCTCTGCACCGGAGGACCAGTCAGCCAGGGCTGGAGCGGAGAGGAGAGGAGCCTGGCTTTGCCTCTGGGGAAAGCCGGGTCCCCCGCACATCCTGACCACTTAAAACCAATCAACCCTCTCCATGAAAGAGCATTGCAATTTCTGCACATTCCTCCTGGATGTTACATGGAACTTATAGGCAATACAGGGATATAGGCTCGTTGCTCGGGCCGCTCGGAGCATACCTCTTCACTGCTTTCTGGGCCAACATGCGGTTTCCCGCTAGGAAGGTGAGAGAGCCGATGATGGCCAGGTACTTCAGGGTCTGGAACATGTTGAGGTGAGTCCAGTACACGTACATCAGGCCCAGCATGGCTGAAACAACACAAAACATTCGTGGCTGGAACTAAACAAACTGCCAATTTCAGGTTGCAAGGGTCTTTGGACTCTATAGAAACGAGGAACCGTTTCATAACCCAGACTGTGCAAGACGTGCAAATGTGTAGCACATTTTACGTGGTGCGGAAATCGCGAGGCACAAGGAAATGCGGCCATCGGTTCCGTTTCATGCCTGGATTGACTGGCAGACAGGAGTTGAGGTTGTGTCCTTCCTCCCAAACAATTTGTGATGAACGGTTAGCACAAAAGGCAGTGACTGAGGCTACTCACCTGCATGGCCCAGGTGGAAGAGGATGGAGCTGGGAGAGAAGCTGAAGCTGGAGACGTTTGCACCCAGCTTGATCCACTGAACACACAGTAAAACCACTTAAACATACATCGCACAATAATTTCATATGCAAAAATATTTCACCTTAAAATTTCAACAAAACAAAGTACTGCTCCGTTTGAACCTTTTAACAGTCATGAAAAATAGCACTTTTGTAAGTCGCTTACACTGCGAAACTACTAAATCGTAACCCCGCTGCTAAAAAGTCTATACCAATGTACAAAAATGAAAAGGTACTGCATGACTCAAACTCCAGTGAACTCCACATTTATAAAACACATTCATAACCATATTTTAATGTGGGTTTTTAAAAAATTAAATAACCATATTAAACATGTATATCATTCGCAAATCTACATCATTCTCTTGACTAAAGAAGGCAAAGTGCATTCCCTCTTCATTTAAAAAGGCCTCACCAGGATCAGCAGGAGAAGCAGTGGAGACAGGACCAGGGCGGTAAAAGCGTTGGACACCATAGTGGGAGGCTTCTTCTCCGGCTCCCGGAACAAATGCTGCAAACAATGGAACGGTGATCAGCCCATTACTGCAAGAACAGGCACTGCATGCAACGCCCCGGTCTCTCGTGGAGCCAAAATGGCTGCGGCTAGCATTACCTGGATCTCCGGTTTGGGAACGTAGAGCGTTTTGGGCTGGATGACGGAAGGAGCCTCTTCCTCGAGGAACTTCAGCACGACATCCGCCTTAGGAGGGAGGTGGAGACTGTTAGACTACACGGCGACTGGGAAACACCTTAGAGCAACATTGCGCCTTCGTCGATAGGCGGCCCACGCTCAGTGAGATGCAGGTACGTGTAAGCCACAGGAAGGGAGAGGAAGAGGAGGGAAAGGCGGCGCGGTGAGGAAGCAGGACTCACCAGGTTCCAGAGGACAGGGTTATCCAGGGTGGCATCACCCACCATCAGGTACAGCGCGTAGGTGCCGGACATGGAGTCAAACTCAGTCTTCCTCTCCGCAGTGTCCAGCACAAACTTGTACACCTTGTTGTCTGGCTCGGCCACAAACACCACCTCCTGACCCGTTTTCTGATTGTGCAGCCTCACAAAGGTCTGGAGGCGCGGGAAAAAAAAATAAAAAATCTCATTAGATATTAAGTGCAGCCCTGACAAGACACTGATGGGAATGAGAGAATTCAAATGCATGTCGGAAAGGATGACTTAAGCAAGTGAGTACAAGGGGTAATACAAGAGACGAAAAAGAGTCTACTGTGAAACATAAGAATGCACATTTTCACACCTTCACAACTGTTCGTTTCGGCGCAATCTGGTCTTGTGATCAAGTGTGTGTGTCTGTGTGTGTGTGTGTGAGAGAGAGAGAGAGAGAGAGAACGTGAGCTTAAGTGTGCCCTCGTTTGGGCTCTATGTGACCAGTGATAGCCATGACCCGTATTGAGTATTTCAGAGTGAGGGCACATTTTCACACCTTCACAGCAGTTCGTTTCGGAGCAATCTGGTCTTGTGATCGTGTGTGTGTGTGTGTGTGTGTGTGTGTGTGTGTGTGTGTGTGTGTGTGTGTGTGTGTGTGTGTGTGTGTGTGTGTGTGTGTGTGTGTGTGTGTGTGTGTGTGTGTGTGTGTGTGTGTGTGTGTGTGTGTGTGTGTGTGTGTGTGTGTGTGTGTGTGTGTGTGTGTGTGTGTGTGTGTGTGTGTGTGTGTGTGTGTGTGTGTGTGTGTGTGTGTGTGTGTGTGTGTGTGTGTGTGTGTGTGTGTGTGTGTGTGTGTGAGACCGTGAGACCGTGAGACCGTGAGACCGTGAGACCGTGAGACCGTGAGACCGTGAGACCGTGAGACCGTGAGACCGTGAGACCGTGAGACCGTGAGACCGTGAGACCGTGAGACCGTGAGACCGTGAGACCGTGAGACCGTGAGACCGTGAGACCGTGAGACCGTGAGACCGTGAGACCGTGAGACCGTGAGCTTAAGTGTGCCTTCATTTGGGCTCTATGTGACCAGTGATAGCCATGACCCGAATGAGTATTTCAGAGTGGGGGCGATACGTTTTAAATTTGACTGCAGATAAATGTACCGGTAGCCGCACCACATACTTGGTGAGGGGTGAGCTCCACACCAGTATTAACATCCACCAGCTGGAAGGACATGGCAAAGTTCTGGTGGCTGTCGGCAGTGAAGGAGGTCTTGGCCTTGGAGGGATAGTCTACCCTGTAAAAACATGGACCACGGACACCTTTATGAACAGCTCCCAACTTTTGTAAAAGGGGGCTGGTGGTTGGCGTTTTGGGTTAGGGTAGAACTTGTGTCTCTGGTTTGCTGACCTGGTTGTTTTGGTCCCAATGCTCTGGTCTTTGTCCACCACAGACAAATCCATGTTAGTAATAGCGACCGCAGTGGAAACCTTCACTTTTAGCTACACAGAGGAGAAAGAAAACCAGAATTAGACAAATTTAGAGATTCCAGAAATACATTTAATTTTTTACCCTGCATCACTATAGCTATGATATTGGCACACAACTGCCCATCCCAATCTGGGGGAAAAAAGGTAGGAGACACCAAGTTAAGCTTAATGTCCCGTCACCTACAGAATCTGGCAAACATTTCACAAAATGCCCGAAATGCTTTTGAAATTCAATGGTAGTGAATCTTCAGTTTATTTTTAACAGTCATTACATCTTTCTCCCATGAGGTTCAAGGTCAGGATCCGACTGAAAGGGGGGTTGATGAATAATTGGGCACTTAAACCCTCAGAACTCATTGCCGCAATTATATACCAGGTCCATATGATTAATATGCATGAGCCCACATTCATAGTTGGTTTTAACTAATGACAAAGGATTCTGAGACTTGGCGAAAAGTTCAATCCTTTCTTTAATGCTTACATTAATTATCCATAAAATAATATATCCCTCTGTTCGTTCAATCTTAAATCAAGACAGAATGTTGGAGGTTTACAAGAGACTGAAGCCTCTTCAGAATATTTTTCCTCCCCCGCACGTTCCTTTGCCCTTCATATTGAAAGAAAATCAGATTTTTTGTCACAGCAGTCTGTAGCTCTTGATATGCAACGACTATTTTAGACACTCGTTAGCTACCAGCTAATTTCCAAACTTTCGATGGATCTAACTGGACCACTAAAACTACTTAGAATACAGAACTCAAATGGATTTATTCCGACAGATGTTTGAGCATAGAGTATAAAAAATGGGATCCACAAGTAGTCGGATTTGATTTAGAATTACCCCCCTTTTCATTCCTGGTGGAAAACTGCAACAAGCGAGGAAAGGAGCTACAAGACCCGAGAACAAACCTGTGTCTAATTTATTTAACAACTGTACAGGTAGTAATGGAAACTCTCAGCATTCAAAACGCATCTCTTATGACCCGAGAGGCATAACCCACTCACCTCAACATCGTTGGCCACCAAGCGGCTGTCACCGTCGACAAGCACAGAGAATTGATAGTAGCCACTAGCTGGCTGGCTTGCCATAAAGTTCAGCTCAAAAAGTCCACTGTAAAAGAGAGGACAAATAAGGTTAGTATGGGGTGCTACTCTTCTCAGTGTACTACTCAGTATGAAGAAGAAAGATGCACAGTATGCACAGTACACACAGTATGCACAGAAAGACAAGACTCCAATTAAGCAATATGCACGTGCAGATGTGTGAGTTTGTGTTTAAACTCACTCCCTCAGGGTGAAGGGCTCCTGGCTCAGGATGACACTATCAGAGGCCACGGACACCGCGGCCTTCACCTGGACACTGGCAGAGCTGAGAGGCTGGGAGAGGACGTCCGTTACCTGGAGCTGTGGGACAGAGAGGCAGAGTGAACCCTCCCCTCTGTGAATTAGAAGAGCAGGAGCACGCGCGCTAGACCAGGGGCTGTACCTGCAGCAGCGGCTGGCTGTGGGACACCGCGGCTGGGCCTTGAGCACTGACGATGACCGGTATGTGGAAGCGGTTTTTGGAGAGGGCGGAGGCAGCGCTGGCTACGCTGAAGGCCTCAGACAGAGAGTCCCACGACTTCTTGCTGAAGATAGAGTTCACCAGCTGAATCACCTGATCCTGAAAGAGAGAACATTACATGTGAACGCAAAAATACGCCAATCGCGTAACCAAGCAACGGAAACGCGTTCCATAATCAAAACCAGAAAAACGCCGCTTTTCTGACAGGAACGCTACGAAAGAAGAGTTTTTAGTGAGACAAGAAGAGAGGGACAGACGGAAACTAATGCCTGTTATCCGTAAACGTGCACCTAACGTGGTTTTCAACCCAAGTTGGCAGAATGAGAAAGCACTGTACCTCTTTGAGAGGAGGTTTCACGTCCACGTGGTCAGACAGGGCATAAGCCGCGGACACAAACAGGGCGGTGACCTCCAGCCCCTCCTCAAACTGCAGGTAGACTCCGCCGAGTTCGTCCAAGCGCACAGCCAAGTCCTGAGACGACATGAAATGATACTCACGCACTCGCAAGCGCACCGGCGAACGCGAAACAATCGGACGAGTACCGCGTACCATTTACAGCACCGACCCACGCGTACACAATTCAAATTACAACTCAAATAATTAGTTTTTTTATATGGTCTGCTCTGCACGCGATGGGTCTTATGTTACATGCATATCTTCATATCGGTTAATGAGCTAACCTCAGAGAACAAGCCTGGGGGAAGCAGTGGTAAATTCACCGCAAGGAAGACGTGGCGGAAGCCCAGCCGCCACACTCACCTCGATTTCCTCCAGGATTCCACCAAGCTCGGCCTGCTGGGAGAGGCGGGAGGCCGTCTGCAGCGCCAGGATAATGCTGCTCAGGAAGAGAAGGACTCGCCGTTAACGCAGCGCTACACCGGCGCGGTGCAGGAGATCAGCTGTAACGCACGGCTCTGTTTGGCCAAACAAATCTCCAGCACCAGCACCCGAATTCACAAGCAAAGTAAATGTAAAGGTACCTTTTATTTGAAATGAACACAGGAACCAGAAAGCAGGGGGGGCTTTCTGCATAGTTTAAGGCACAAACTAAATGCCACTGTGCCCTCTAGTGGCCAAAAGCTGTGGTCAGCACATGTCTGTGAAGTCCTGTTGGATTTACTAACCAGTCATTATAAATTAAATGAGCAATTAAGAAATAGTATCTTTGTCCACCTCTTATATGTATAACTAATGAATGCGGTCAATCTGGGTGTGGATTTTGAAAAGGGGGTTCAGTAAAAAAATAAAAAGCTTTCAGTGGTTTGCCTCAGACTACTGTACCAACTTTTGAGCTTGCAGTTCCTTTAGTAATAGAGTGACTTTAAGCAAGACTAGATTATAACTTTGGTACTCATTTCTCATACCCCAGCATCACAATAGTTTTTTTTGGTATTTTCAACATTGGTCATTTTTGGTCATCATCTTCATGTTGACCAACTTCAATGTGAAGTTTTTTTTAATTACAACTGTCCCCTTACTAAATCTGACTTATGGCGTCCAGATGATTTGGGGTGGTCATGTCCTCAGGTGAACGCACATCCCTGACAAAAAGGGCTACTCACGCCAAGACATTGTCCTCTTTGGCGATGCGTGCGACAAGGGCACTGACCACTTCCTGTGAGGCCAGGGGAAGTCCAAGCGAACTGAGTGTGCTCACGGAGCGGTGGATCTGTGAGACCGTGGAGTCCTCGCTCACAGCTGCCAGCAGGATGTCACGGGTCTCGTTGGACACAGGGATCTGCACAACGCACAGGTCACAACATGCTGCAATTGATGGGAACAGCACATACAGGCTGCTTTTGCCAAGGGAAAAGCAGATTAGTTTGAGGGCCCAAGATTATCACCTGCATGATGCATCATAGGCACTACATTTCATAATTCGCTCTCAAGCGGACAAAAAAAAATCTGTCGTCATAAATTTGAACAGGAAATTATGCATAGCAGGTGGCTGTCACAGTGGAAGTGTGCTGAAAGAACGGCAGAATTAGAAGGATATACTAGCTCCTACAGAATGGTCACCTCAAAAGGCTTTGCGGATAAAAACGAACCCATGCTCCAATGAATGAGCGTGGAGCAGCAGGACAGGTTCAATGACCATTACGACGGAGGGTATGCATATAATCAAGGACATCGAAGGAACCCGCTTTCTTACCTCACATCCTGAAATGGCCTGGCTGGCCTCAGAAGCAAAGAAGAGCGAGTCGATACTGGTCGGATCGAGCTGGGACTTCAGAAACTGGCATGCTGCCTGTAGAGACAACATATGACCAGTATTGTCAGAAAATGTTATATTTTCATTAGCATACATGTTCCACACAGAGATTAGCACACATTCCACACAGTTACAAGACCTTTGAACATGCCTAATTCTGAAGCATGAAAACTAGAAGGTCACTTCCAGCGTTACACGTACATGAACAAAGAAACATTCATAGAAAGTCTTTGGCTTCCCGGTCCACTGAGTCCATATACAACACATATATAAGAATGCATATATATTCTTACTCCATCAGACACCGTGGCACCCAACTTGCTCAGGCCCACGATGGTGTAATAGGCTGATTCGAGGTCCGTGAAGGCTGGTTCAAGAAGGCTTCCAGTCTGGCAACATCCGCAGCAGACAAATGGTGGGACGGGGTTAAGCCCTGGGCGCCCAGCGCCAAAGTGATGAGCACCAAACAAAACAAACCTGCCAACATATATTATTTTATTAATTAACCAACATCTGAACCAACTTCATATACCGAATTTGCAAGCCATTTCTCTCAGCCAAGACTTAGCCAGCGGTGTTACTTACCTAGCCGCATGCACTTACCTAACAATACTATTAAAACACGCTTAACATATCATTACATCTTTCCATAGGTTGGTGCTAAATTAACAGATCTTTTACATTAATAGTTTTTACATTGCGAAGTTTGTCATCCTTTATCAAACCCACAATTTCATTCATTCCACTTGAATATGAATCCAAGATGCAACCACTTTGCTAGTAAAACGTCATCAATATGACGAGGGCGATTTCTTTGGACGCTAGCTAGCTACTTTGGAAATGCTGGCCCGTTAATGCAGTGTATTTGTAAAATGCTGCTGTTAAGTTAGGTAACCGCTCTACTGGACACTTATAAATAGTAAATTGCAGCGGTGTCTAACGTTAGTTTCATTCAAAATGACTTAGAACCGGGTCCGTGTATGAAACATAGCTGGAAATGTTAGACATGCATGCTTTTCCATTATCTTCACGCGCAGTAAACTGTTTTCCTGGGACGGTATTATAACTCGCGAATAAATAAATGCAATATAAGAGAGTTCACGACACTACTATCTCTTCTTCAGTGACATATAACACTTGTTTAAATGTTATAATTAATTACTTACGTGGTTGTGCCATGTCGCCGAATGAAGGCTCCTCAATACCCACTGAGTACTTCCGGGACCTGCGGAGTAGTCCATTTCATAAGGGGGTGGACAAATTACCATTTAAAATATTCAACGGCACTAAAACTACAAATTTAAACTCAGACTGCTATTGATATATTTTAAGTTATTGATACACACTTTAATGGAAATTTAGGACTTAAGACGTCGCATTCTAACGACTAATAATGTAAGTGCAAACCCCGGTAAGGTACACCTATGAAATAATTGGTACTTGCCATCTATGGTTTATGAATGGTTTATTTAAAATACGATTGACATTTTCTTCAGTTTAATAAAGCCAATATTGATAAATGTATAAACTATGAGACTTTGAATTTCGAAACTTCCTTTATAAACCAAGTTCACATAATGAATGCATACCCTAAAATTTGCGGTCATGATCATTTCAGCATTGTGTCGGTTTTTAATTGGCTTATTTTTGCTGTCAGTCACCCCTTAGCCCGCCCTATCCGTCATCATTGCCCGTTTGTAGGCAAAATAGCCTGAGCAACACATTAAAATAGAAATATTCTTTGTCAGCCCAAGGTTATTGCAGAGGTGCTTAGGGCAGTAGAATTATACATGAATAAAACATCCGCACTCAACGTCTTCATCGGCACTTGTACGTCGCTTTGGATAAAAGCGTCTGCCAAATGATTGTAATGTAATGATGTAATGTTTAGTAATGATGAGGCTAAAGGTTCAAACGTTTCGCCATGTCTTTATCCTTTAAATCAATTAACTTAATTTGTCATCTTAAAAAACACATCAAAGCATTATACGGTTTGTATACAAGCGCCTAGTTCCATTTACTTTGCTTTATTAACCAGCTCTTATACCGCTAATTGAAGACTATACTTTACAACTGATGAACACAACGTCCATATACACACCAACAGTATTACTATATAACATGTAACTGTATAGCCTACTTTGTGTAAAGAGTAGGCTAGCCCAGGGGTTCCCAAACCGGTCCTGGGGGACCCCTGTGTATGCTGGTTTTCGTTGCAATCCCAGAATTTTAACAAGCTGTTAATCTTTCTTAATTAGGTGCTTGTCATGTTTGGAGGAATTATTCACCCTTAAGCCACATTATATCAGAAATAGCTATGGATGCCATGTAGAATAAACACCCCATGTTCACATTGTGCTTATTGTGCTATATTATTTAAAAAGATAAGAAAATTATTTAACAGATCCATTTAAAAACTGATTTGAATCAATAGGCTCCTAATTGATGAAAGTGTGGACACATGGCCACTAAAACTAACCATTTGGTAGATAATGAAGAATTGAAACACAAAGCAAATGATAACGAGCCAAACCTGCATTGTGTTAATGAGCTTAAAGAAAAATTTGAGTTAAACACATGTGTTCAACAACCTAATTAGGAGTCTTTTGATTCACTTCACTCTTTAATTTGAGTGAAAACACAGCTTGTTAAAATTCTGGGATTGCAACTGTGGTTGCAACGAAAACCAGCATACACAGGGGTCCCCCAGGACCGGTTTGGGAACCCCTGGGCTAGCCTACGCCCCGCAAAAATTAGTTTACTTAGAGCTGAAATAAAGATTGCAACAACAGACATCACTGCCCTTTAGAGTTAAAATAGCTGGTTAACCAGATTTAGCCTTAACAGCACAACTTGCTAGCTACGCCTGAATAGCTTAATTTCCGACATTAATTGGAGCCATTCTTCCTTAATTTAATTTCTGGGGTAAAACTAAATAACGTTTAATAAACGCCATGGACGACACATTGCATTTCTAATGCTTTTATACAAGTTTTTATTATTTGTCATTGTACAAATATACAATTTCTGATTAAACCACTTCTACTGTAATCATACATAATGGAATTATGTATTGGTTTTACATCACTTTTAATCAGGATCTCACATTAGATGAACTTTTTATTTTACAGCAAATTGATCTTGAGGCATTTGATCTTGATTGAGATGGATGCGGGGAAATACCCCTATGTGTGTACACCGACATTTAAAAATAGCTGTAAACGATCTATATTCCTTGCACCATAACCCTCACGTCTGAGGACAGAATGAGAATGTAGACCTGACACCATGACTACCAGAGCCTCTTACTAAGATAGCTTGCCTTTCAACATGGTCTTATATTCAGTTCCTGTCTTGTTAAATTCATTGACACAAATGTAAGTGACACATTTAGATATAAAAACTAAGAACTTATTATGTTCCCCTAAGGACATGTAAACAATGAAATCCCTGACAAACCATTAATAAAAAACCATGGTAATATACAGTAACTAAAAACACGGCACAACATAATGCTATATTTAGCCAACTGATCTTCTGTACTAATCATAAAAGTTGAAACTTGTGTGAAACTATGGCACATAAAAGTACATAGACACAACCAAAAAGGTAGTAAATCACAATGAAAGTACCACCAAATGAAACCATTAATTTAAAAAAAACAAACAGAATTTAACAAGGTTAAATACACAAGGATGCAGAGAAAATGAAGCATACCCAGAATACTGATGAAAATTCAATGGGAAATCAGCTTTATCTACAGGTAGGGCAGGGAAGGGAAATAAACATTACTGGTGTGTAGTAGTACTGTCAGGTATGTGGGAAAGATGGCACATTTCCTGATTTTAACAATAATCAATACTTCGCTTCAAGAAGTACTACTGCAAAAATGGTACATGAACATTTGAGAAAAAAAGTTCACCACTTTAGGTTTACCACTATATTAAATTACAAATAACAAAATAATTCAGACTTTTTATTTTATTTTATATACACTTATGATTTTCAATCATTGGCCAGAGTAGGTGAATTGATTGTGTGTAGATCAGGGAGATCCATCTTTGTAACATTTTCCCCTTGGAGTGTCAAGGGGAAATAAAGACCCACAGGGATGCCCCTCAGGATAGGATGAGAGCACGGTTTGGGGGGTTGGGTTTCAATGACCGGAGGTAACGGCGAGCTTTCTCAGTCATGATAAGCTGGTCCTTTGTGCGTCCACAAACCACCGCTTCCCACGCCTGGGACATCTGAGAAAAGACCAGAGGATCAGCCATTAGGACCAAACACACAACTCTTGTATAACGAATATCTTAGTCACTAACCTCTCACGCTGTAACTGCCTCTAAAACGCAGACTAGCACTAAAGATATTAGCTTGGATTAAGTGTGGAACTGTATGTGCGCGCGCGTAGGTTGTGCTCACCGGAGTTGGTGGTGCTGTGCTGGGTTCGGAATCACTCTCACTTGGAGCCAGGATGAATCCCTGATCCAGAACATTTTCATCCTTCTGTCAATAGGGAATAAAAGGCGCTCATTTATTTATAAAAAAAAAAAGATAAGATAAAGATAAAACAGAGATAAAACAGAGACTTCCGTCAACCTCCAGTAGCATCAATAACACACCACATCAAGTACACATTTAGCCCTTTGCACTTTTGTAATCAGGGGTCCTTTTGTTCCCATGATTATTCTAATTGGCCATTGCTCTGTCATTAGTGATTTTCCAGAATTCAATTAAGACAAATGGAATTTGCATGTAAAATGAAAGGTACATAAAAGGACTTGACAGCCAGTAACTCGTTTACCTTTGGGCTGCTAATGCTGGAGTTAGCAGGCTGGAGTCTGGAAGCTATATTATCAGTGCAGTCCACAACATCCAGAGCCAGGGACTTGCGCACTTTCTTCATTGGGGGTCGATGCTGTGGAGGGAGGGAAAGGAGGTACAATGGGAGGTTGGAGGGAGGGAAAGGAGGTACAATGGGAGGTTGGTTAGCTACTTTCTTAGACAAGCCGTGTGATATTGTAGTACAGGAACAGTATATATACTTAGTGCAAAGCAGATCACTCATGCACTACGAAATTAATTAAATGAGATATTAAGGATGCACATATGTAAACATAACATATGAGGCAATGCATGAGTACTAATCATTATTAAAAGAAAACTGAGGGAATTCAAAGATAAACAAAGTGCTATAGTTGTGGACCTCGAGTCTCAAGGCTAAGAGGAACAGGATTAATATATGCAAGCATGTCACGGGGGGGGGATTTCACAAAACAGGATTACGGAGTTAGCTGGATAACAGCACTGAGTAAAATCTGGAAAAGGTCTTTATACTTCAGTCCATTTTTCCAGATTTGGGAGGGTTACCCAGCTAACTCAGTAATCCTGCTTTGTGAAATGCTGCTTGGTTTTATCATCCAGATAGAAATAAGGACAGTGACATTTAATTCTCAGGATATTCTCAAAACTTTAGTCTCCACTACACAGTTGGTTTCAGTTCAGTTATGGCGTTACTTTAAAACAAGATGGCCAGTTAGACTTGGGCAAGTGCATTTCTGGCCAATTCTTACTGGCTCGACTTTTGGCAGTAATGTTGCAGCGGAAAAAAAAAGATGCAAGAGGAGTGTGATCTGAAAAAGAAAAAAAATCCATAAACGAGCAGGGCAAATCTGAATGTGCGGACCGAGTTTTAAGTGCTAGAAGAGCAAATCCATAAACGAGCAGGGCAAATCTGAATGTGCGGACCGAGTTTTAAGTGCTAGAAGAGCAAATCCATAAACGAGCAGGGCAAATCTGAATGTGCGGACCGAGTTTTAAGCGCTAGAAGAGCAAATCCGTAAGCCAGTAGGGGAAATTCTACTCTCAAATTAATTTCTTGCACTCTCAGACCTTTGCTGTTAAAGTAACGGCATATTCAGTCTGTTGCTGTGAAACCGTCACGCTCACCGCCTGCTTGCGTCTCTGCTCAGCAGGGAGCTCGTCCACCACAATCAGCTCAATGCCAGCCTCACTACGCAGGACTTCCTTTAAATCTTCAAGGTTTGGAGTTGGAGGCTAAAGAGCAGAGAGCCATTATTTTCCACAGGGTATACTTTTCTGGGTACATTTATATGTGAACATAACATTTCCATAAGGGTTTTAGCAGTTTCTCTTACAAAGTACTTAAGACTCACCAGAGGTCGTAGGGTGCCAAATTTTTCCATGGCATTTTTGAAGGGCGTTGGAGTGCGAGGGGTGTTGTCAAAGTCTGATTTATGGTTGGGTGTGATAAACCTGAATTAAAAAAATACATTAAAATCAAGCACGAAATTAAACATTTAATTCTTTCCACCACGGAGATTGATCTTACGTTGTTCCTGCACTAACGACGTTCTCTTTTGGGAATGCGGGGCATCGAGTACGTACACAGAAGAGTTCTCTTTTTGGGTAAGCGGGGTCTTGTCCCGATGCAAGGGCGTGGTGACAAGGGCCTTCTGGCTGCAGACAGGGGTAGACGTGAGGGACGGGTTCTCCAGGTCTAAGGAGTCCTGCTTGGTCCACATATTGAGGAACTGGAAACATACAAGACAACCGTCAAGCACTGCGGTATTCACAATCACAACGATTTTATATTGCGCCTATAAGAAAACATTACACAACATCTCCGTGGCACGCAACCCAAAGAGACCGGACGGACTCCGGCGCAGCGGGGCGCTCTCGGTGACAGGGTTGGGGTGCGTACCTGGGAGGGAGAGAAGGGCAGGATCTTGACGGGGGTGCTCTTGGGGGTCATGGAGTCGTTGGCGTCGGGGGACAGGGTGACGCAGCGGCGGCTCCGGCGGGTCAGGATGGAGGGGGGAGTGGCCCCTCCAGGAGAGATGGGGATCAGCTCTCCTCGGCTGCCGCGGCTTAGCTCCTGCAGCGCGCTGCCCTCCAGGCGGAACTGCAGCAGCTCCGAGCCCTGGCTCTCCTCCGGCAGGTCAAAGACTGTGGGGTCACACCACTCCTCCAAGTCCTGCGAGGGGAATTCACAGGTCACTGACAGTGAGAGAGAAAGCATGTTGTGGTCCCGCCACTCTTAGCATCTGCTCAAGACTATTTTCTTTAGGTTTTTCTTTTTCTATCACAGACAATTACATAATTAAGGACAAAATAAATTGAAGTCTGAGATGTAGCAAACAGTGTAACATGGAACAGGGCCTGGGCTGGGTCTGAATCAGAGCCCTATCTACTACACCCTGTGTACTAGCATACCGTATACTGCTTGCTGTGTACCGTTGAGTGACATGCAGCATGCAAAAAATATCCTCCATACTATTATCAGCGAAAACACAGAAATAAGTATATCATCCGGGGATTTAAAGTACAAAACATTTAGAGAACATTTTGCCTACTTAAAGCTGCAGTAGGCAAAATGTTTGAAAATATACAAGGCAAAAAGACTTCCCCCTTTTGCTCTCCTCCCTCCTATCGCTCTCCTAAGCCCCTCCCACAAAATGATGCTCCAGGGCACGCGCGGAGACAGGCAGACAGGGAGGGGTTTATTCTACGGGGAGGATCTTTTGCTTGTAGATAGTTGCCCTGATTGGTAGCTACATAGCTAGCCCTGATTGGTTGGTTTTTGGAAGACCGGCTTGAGATGTTTTGACAGCCTAGTACAGCCCAGGCCAGGACACTCACAGAAACACTTGATTTATTGATAGCTGCTGGAATGTAATGAGCACATTTGGTAATTTCGCCAAAATTATATTGAAAACAAATCTTGCCTACTGCACCTTTAACAACTTTGTCATCCAGTGTACTCAACTAGCATACTCAACAGTATAGAAGGGCGCTGATTGAGACTCACCCCATCCATTAGTTCCAGCACCTCCTTGAAGGCAGGCCCAGGGGTGGGGGAGAGGAAGCCTGCGCTGTCCACCACCCAGCGGCTGGGGTTGCCCTCTCCCGTGGGGTCCGACTCACTTTTGGGGGTCTGCCCCCCTTGATGCTGGTGGGGAGACGATGACTTGGGGGTGACCACTTCCCTTGTAGGCAAAACAGTGGAGGGGGGGGAAGACTCCTGCAGGTGCATTAACATGCATAATAGAGTTTAGAACTAGCCAAGGCCTAAAATGCTACATTGGAAATTCCTGCTTATGCGAGACAGAACACCTGACTGCACTCATGCTTTTTTGCAGTTAAGATCATTTTTTTGTTTCCAGATCATATTAAGCAACGCTGAAAACAAATGTTGAATTTACTTAAAAAAGTAGTGCATCATTTTTGCATACCCTCTTTTAAGTACAGATCCTTTCCAAAAAATTAGAATATCATGGAAAAGTTGTTTTCTTTCCATAATTCCATTCAAAAAGTGAAACTTTCATAGATTATAGATTCATTACACACAAAGTGAAATATTTCTAGCCTTTATTTGTTTCATTTTTCATAATTTTGGCTTACAGCTCCAGAAAACCCCCAAAACAGTATTTCAAGAAATTAGAACAGTGTGTCGAAAATCAGCATTTACTTCAGTTATTTCAGAGAATGAATGTTTTAGACTGAGTGTCACACTATCATCTAATTTACTCAAAACACCTGCAAAGTTTATCTCAGTTTGGTTCAGTATGGGGAAGACTACAGACTTGACAATTGGCCAGAAGACCATCATTGATACCCTCCAGAAGATGGGTAAGCCACAAAAGGTCATCGCTAAGGAGGCTGGCTGTTCACAGAGTGCACTGTCCAAGCATATCAATAGAAAGTTTAGTGGAAGGGAAAAATGTGGCAGGAGAAGGTGCACAAGCAAAAGAGATGACCGTAGGCTTCAGCGGATTGTCAAGCAAAGACGATTCCAAAATTTGGCGGAGATTCAGAGGGAGTGGACTGAGGCTGGAGTCAGTGCTTCAAAAACCACCACGTACAGACGTATCAGGGACATGGGCTACAACTGTCGGATTCCTCGAGTCAAGCCACTCCACTCATTCTCTGAAATAACTGAAGTAAATGCTGATTTTCGACACACTATTCTAATTTCTTGAAATACTGTTTTGGGGGTTTTCTGGAGCTGTAAGCCACAATTATGAAAAATGAAACAAATAAAGGCTAGAAATATTTCACTTTGTGTGTAATGAATCTATAATCTATGAAAGTTTCACTTTTTCAATGGAATTATGGAAAAAAAAAACTTTTCCATGATATTCTAATTTTTTGGAAAGGATCTGTATATTGTACATATACTTATATATTTATTATACTTAAAAATCCCTTGCTGGCAATGCTCAAATTTATGAGTTTCACTGAATTGTCTTTACTTGTTGAAATTAAGTTGATTTTTTAAGTAAAGACTCAAGAGTGAAATTCAAGAGGGTATACAAAAATGATGCACTACTTTTATAAGTAAATTCAACATTTTTTATTTATTTTTTTCCCCCAGTGAGTTTTTAATCATATAAACTTACAAAATGCATTTTACCCCCACTATTTATTTTTTTTAAACAGAGAAAGTGCCTACATACTCTCACCTGTTCTATGGCTTCCTGCTCAGTATCCACTTCTGGAACAATGTCACATTGAAACTCCATCTGCGGACGGCAGCCAGGTATCAGAACACGCCAAATTCCAAAATGTGATACACGCAGCAAAGATTAGCGTATGCAGAGACCTACCTCTGGATCATTACTGTGCTGAACGGAGACCTCCCCCTGTTCCAGCTGAGGCACTATCTTCAGCCCAACGTCCTCCCCACTGTAGCATCCCATCTCCACCTTGCGCTTTATGGTGGAGTTCCAATGATTCTTCACCGCGTTGTCCGTCCTGCCAGGCATCATTGAGAAATGTTACTTTTATCCCTTGTTTATGGTGATTACGGTATCCCTTTAAGTGGCTAAAATGTTTTTACTACTCTCTTTAATATTCTGAGCATTTAAATAATTGAGTGAGTATCTGACAGAACATTTATACAATACAACACAGCCAGCTGTAAATATATATTTGAGAAACTTAACAGCCATCTCTGAATAACTGTGCCTCCTTTTCATATTCCCCTCACCATCAGGAGCACCATTTTAATCAGGGGACACGATAAATTTACTGGTGCAGTTTCATTCCATATGAAGCGTTCTCACGAACAGCCGAGGGGCTAAAGCATCCATCGGATGTGGGCAGTGTGGAGATTCAACAAAATGAACTGCTCGTTTTGGCGTGGAGTCAACGTGGACGTAAAGAGATGTACACTTAACTACACTACATAACTCTATAAAGGGCAGCACACCATTATATGGACATATACTATTACATAGTACACCATTGTCTTGGACTTCTATTAAGAATAATTCAGACACTTGCATCGCAAAGCCATTTCAAACCCTACAAGGCATGGCCAGTGCATAATAGCTGGAGCTCATATCATCAGTTCTGTGAAACCAACATACATGTTCATGTAATGAACCACCACTGGGGGGGACTGGGGCTGGGACGGGTTACCTCCCAGGGAGTAGCTTGGCGATCTCGGCCCAGCGGTTGCCGAGCACGCAGTGCGCCTTATAGATGATTAGGTCCTCCTCTGCCGTCCAGGAGGACTTCTTCACATCGGGGTTGAGGTGGTTGTGCCAGCGTTCCCGGCACTGCTTACCCAGTCTGCCCTTCAGGTGTTTGGCCACCATGGCCCACTGCTTGTTGCCGTATTTATTCACCAGCTCAATCACCTGCGCAGAGATAAGGTGAAGGGAGGTTAAGGACCTCGAGCAGAGAAAATTATGCATGAACCAGGCTCAAAAAAACAAGGAAAGCTTTTCACAGAAGACAAAGCAGTTTAAGTAACACACATAGGAAATGGAGTTATACTTTTGACTGCCCAAGGTCATAAAACCCCTTAAGTGTCGTCGATGACATAAGTCGACAAAAATACCAACGTTCGGGGCCTCGCGGTGGTAAAGCGGTAAAAGTGCCGACTTTCAGTCTAATCTAGTCCCACCCCCCAATTCCCATAGAGATCCATTCAAAAGCAGAGACGTTAGTATCGCTTGTAAGAGTACCAGAAAATAAGATATCAAGAGTCTATTGATGTTGTTGGGTCACAGACATCAGGAAGTCATGGCATGCAAAGGATATGCAACCAAATATAAAAAATTTAAAGGCACAGTCAACTTAGTGTATGTAAATTTCTGACCCACTGAAATTGTGAAAAAGTGAATTAAAAGTGAAATAATCTGTCTGTAAACAATTGTTGCAAAAGTTACTTGTGTCATGCACAAAGAAGATGTCCTAACTGACTTGCCAACACTATAGTTTGCTAACATGAAATCTGTGGAGTGGTTAAAAATTAGTTTTAATGACTTCAACCCAAGTGTATGTAAACTTCAACTGTATATGTCAAAGGTTGGTCCAAACAATGCCATATATCATCATAAGGGTGACAAAGATCCCGAAGTGGGGCAGGTAATGGCTTCCGACAGTCTTCCGGGACCAGCCAGGGACAGGAGGGGGGCGGGACTTAGGCACTGCAGGGATTCTAGTGTTCTGGAACACTCTGGCATTGAATGACTTAAAGGGGAACAGTTAATTCAGCCTTATTTCAAATCAAACCTGGTGTTACAGAAGGAAGCATGTACTTATTGTGAATTATCCAGTTGAATAAGAGGATGTGCACACTGCTCTTTAAAGACCCTTTAATTATAAAAAACCAGAGGGGTGTACTACGAAGCGAGATTAAGGGGATAGCGAGCTAAATTAAGCTTCAACCCTGGGTTTTCTGTATCACGAAGCCGACTCACTTTTAATCTGGGTATATTGCCACGGCAACTTACTCTGCACGGCTAACCTGCTCCGGGGCAGGTTATGTTCAGGATAACAGATTTAAACATATAAAAGCACCGCCCTTTGACCAATCAACTCCTTGGCTTTGGAAAAAGGCGTCTCCATTCCAAAGGATCCCGTGGAGATATGTGCGGATACTGAGGGAATCTCTTCACAGGGCGAGATTAGTGAGTTCCGCAAAAGATTATCGGTGTTCCGGAAAATGCTTGAGACTTTTTTATGAAAAAACATTGATGTGATTGCTTCAGCAATATTTTAAACATTCTGTATCAAGTTTAAAGTTTAGAGCTCTAGAATGTAGTAGTACAGTTGTCACATTAGAAATAAACTGTATGACAATGTACTGAGAGTAGCCTATAGACTTATTTGTTATGAGTGGGAAGGTGAATAAGGTATTAACTAGCCTAACGAATTTAACCTGCACGATGAGCATTTTATTTTATTTTACAAAAGCTCCTTCCTGGCTTTGTTGGAGGCAAACGGTGTTGCTTTTTGCTCATATGATTGATTCATGTTCTTATCCGTCCATTATATCTGTCTATCAGTCTTTTTTCCCCCACAGGAGAGAAATACGCTACTCTAGTACAGCCCATGCTGCACCGCTATAGGCTTGTTGTTGCAGACACCGCCCCTTTTATGGGAACGTGCACATACCTTGATTAATAAAGCCTGTGTTCACTTAGCAAATTGATAACCACGTTCGTAGTACCGGTTAAGCCACATTGCGGTGTTTAGGCTTTCTAAAGCCAGCTAACGCAAAGAAACCCTGGCTATGTTAAGCTTCCTTCGTAGTATACCCCCCACGGCACAATGCTAAACTGGTTCTAGCAAACCGGCAACCCCACTGGTCGATCGGGTGCCAGACGGAACAACCAGAAGGCATTGTGACCAGCAATTGATAACCTACACATGCCTGACTAGTCATGTCATTAGAAAATTTTTACAATTTACATTTTAGGCAGACAGGACACCCTTATCCAGGGCAATTTACACATCTTACCTTAGTATCATGTTGCTTTTGTAGCGTTTAATTGGGGTGTTTACTTCATGTGTAATGGGAGAAATTCTCTGTATTTTTTGGTGCTCGAATCAGACTGACATTTTGGAAGCTTACCTTCTCATCTTCCTCCTTTGTCCAGGGGCCCTTAACCAGATCTGGGTCCAGAACTTTTAACCAGCGATGCTGGCACTGATGTTCTGTGCGATTCTGCAGGAGCAAAAATGTTGTGTTATAGGGCCCTTGAGTACCAAAAACATTCTTGTTATGGTCAAAACAATCTTTGGAAGTAAAAAAAAAAAGTGCCATTTTAAAAGGACCACAAAGGAGATAAAACTAGAATAAGTGGAGTGATACGTTTATAACATGAGGATAAGTGGAGGGCACTCACTGGTAGGTAGCCTGCTATGGACTTCCAATCATTCGGTCCAAAACTTTGAACCAACGTTCGCAGATTGTCATCCTGAAAATAAGACGGCATGCAAAAGCAGACAGAGTTACTTCCACTTTGTACACAGATGCCTGTATGGCAGCACTGATGCTGCTTAGAAGCTTTGCTACAGCGACACTTGTGATTTTCAGAAAATAAAAATCTAGACATAAGTCAAACTTCAGATATCATCCAATTTTAACCACAACAATACAACGTAACTTCAAGTATAACTTAAGCGCAAGACAACTGCTATAAATAAATAAATTCTGCCCTGGTTTGATGTGCTGTTAGTTCTTGTATTTGCCACCATGCAAGTTCTTATAGCGAGTACTTGTTACACGGCATCTAACCTGACAGACAGGTGCTTGTACGGAGATGTCAAATGTTGAGAGCCGTGCTTGAAAAATCAACTGGGTAAAAATCTATGAATACATGGCACTTTTGAGCATGAACAAAACAAACCTTATAATATTATACACTCTAATCTGGATATCCCAAAATATGCCTCACCTTGAGATAACATTTGCTTTGATAGCCTTCTCAACCAAGTAGACTGGAAATTAGTAGCTCACTAACAACTGTTACATGCCAGTAAATATACAAACTTTTTTTATATAAAAGATTAATTAAAAAAAGCTCAATGTGTTGCATTTGGTTAGTTGAGTGTCTGTAATTGCAACTGAAGGTTGCTCTGTGAAAAATGTGAAAGGTAACGTGTAGACACACAAAAAAAAAAGACACCTGTAAACTTACCTCCTCCTGTGTCCATTTCACCTTAACCTTTCCACTCTCTCGCTGCTCAGCAACGTCTGAATCGGTGTCCTGATACACCGCCTCTTCCCCATCCTCACTGCAATGGTGAAAGACAAAAAAATGCAGTTCACAGTCAAGGCTGACCCAGGGAGAGCAACTGCCTTCTGACCACAATGTGCGGTGAGGCCTACTGCACACTGTCATTAGAAACATTTTTGCAATTTACATTTTAGGCAGACAGGACACCCTTATCCAGGGCAACTTACACATCTTACCTTTTTATACATACAATTAATTTATAAAGCTGGATATCTACATACCCTGAGGTGGGTGCAGGCTTATGTTTTTGCCCAGCACTAAGACAGCTAATTCTACTTCACAAGTTATTTAGTTGTATAAGGTGTCATAGTGCACCCACACCGGCCCTTTTTTCAATTAGATTGACACCCCTGGGGCCACATGTATAAACAGTGCTGAGCAGAAAAATGCCCTCAGAAAGCTGCGCAAGCGAGTTTCCACGCAGAAATTGAACCTGCATACCGCTGCACATTCTGGACACCATACATATGCAGTGTTTGGAGTCAGTGTGATTGGTGGTGACACCGTGATCAAAAGACAGGAGAAAATGCAAAACTTTGCGTAAGCAGATTTCCGACTTTCTCCCTGAGCATTCTTTTACTCAGAGTTTTATACATGTGGCCCCTGGTCTAAAGAAACTATTAACTGGTACACAATAGCTAACTTACTCTAACTCAAAATGTAATCCAACCAACAGGATCACCAGAAATGAAATCAGACAATGGTCTCGCTTTTTGTTAAAAAATGAATAAACAAAATAAACACATACGGTGTCTGCAATCCCAAGCAAACAATCATCTTACGTCAATTTTAAACAAGTTTCCGAATAAATTATTTCAAAGTTGCTGGCAATATCGCACGTTTCCATGACAAAGCAACGCTTGGTAAACCCCCACCCCACCCTGTTAAACAAGACTGTCACTCACTGTAACTAAGTTCGTTAACAATGTGATTGCTAATAAAACTAAATAACCTAACGTTACCCAACCGGCTATAGTACCTCACCGTATGATCAGGAATGGAAAAGACGACAATATGTGATTTAAGTAAATTCCATGAAACAATCGCATCATGGAGTTAACTTACTACACCTGACCTACGTACAGTTTGCCTAGAAATCTAACGTTACCAACCGTGCAAGACAGCTAAATTAGCGATTTGGATATTCCCGATTAACGTACAAGGTATGCCGATTGGCAAGATGACAGTTAATTGAACACCAAATAAAATTGAATACGCGTACATACGTTTGGAAGCATCCAACTAACCATTTTGAGGGGCTACCCGAGGTCGAGAAAGTGTGAAAATACCAGCGTGCATTATAACTTAGTCCTAGTCCGGGTTTTTACAAAGGCAAAGCAAAGGCGGGATGTTGAGCGCAATTCATTATGGAAGGCTAACAATGCATAGTATATATACAGCATGTTCACTGTGTGATTCCAGCATAACGTTTGCTATAAGAGCACGTTTAACTTTTATACGCTTTACCAATAATGTCTAATAAGTTGAATTTCGCAGGCAATATTATGTGAAATGTTTGCAACACGGTACTTGTCCCTAGCTAGCACGAGATTAAACCGTGTACGATTTAGCTAGCCACTTACCCGCGCGGCCACCAGGACATTACCCCGCCGCCTTATAAGACTCCAAAAATATATGAAATAAAATGTTGCAGTTTCGTCGTGCATATAGTTTCAACGAGTCGATGGTTGTCTAATCCGTCTTTAAGAGCATTTGCATTCACTAATTCTTCCTTCTTGCTAGTCAACTACTCTGTCTGCTCCCGAGGCAGTATTTGTTTCTCGCGCGCAGCTACTCCCGCAGGTTTTCCCGGGAGTGACGCTGACGCGCACGTCGTCTTCTTCTTCTTCTTGGGGTTTTATGGCGGGTTGCAACCATTACTTATAAGGTGCATACCGCCACCTACTGTACCGGAGTATGTAGTATGGTATATTTCAGAACTACTTTATATCATTAGATAAATAAATAATAATTAAATGATATTCAAAAAATAAAAACAAAAATTATATATATATATATATATAAATAAAAAAAGATCTTATTTAATCATTTATTTTTTATTTAAAAAATACATTTATTTTAAAAATAAATAAATAATTAAAAATTAAATAAAATAGAATAAATAAATAATAAAAATAACTCTAAATCACAAAATCACTCACTAAATTCTATGGTATAATCCTATCTCCTTCAAATATTCTACAACCGCTTTCTGTGTGTCCTGTACCCCACCTCCTGTTGTTCCCAGAATACCCACAAGATTCCATTCTCTTCCTGCCTTACCTATCTTTTGCGCTAGTCTTATCCTCTCTTCCCTATACTTTCGACATTGCATGAGTACATGTTCCGCATTCTCTGTCCTTTTACATTCCGAGCATTCATCTGATATACTTTTCCCTATCAAATACAGTGTTTTATTTAATCCTGTGTGGTCAAACCTTAGTCTAGCTATAATTGTTTCCTCCCTTGTTTCCTCTAAACACACCCTGTGCATTGATGGTTTTCTGCACGCTGTAATATTTTCTTCCGCTGTTGTTCCTGTCCCACGTCGTCTTCTTCTTCTTCTTCTTCTTTGTGTTTTTTGGCGGATTGCAATACCAACTTTAGGTGCATACCGCCACCTACCGTACCGGAGTATGTAGAACAGGATTCCAGGAAAAAATTAATAAATAAATGAATATAATTATTTCTTTATTCTATGATATTAAATTAAGTTAATAAATAAAATTATAAGTATAAAGTAAAATTCTATATTCTATTAAACAATCCTGAACCTATTATGAACTCTATTAACCCTCTCTGTACTTCCCACACCTTATCTCCATTTGTTCCTAATATCCCTTCCAAATCCCAACCTCGTCCAACCTCTCTTACCCTTTGTTGCAAACGCTCCCTTTCATCTTTATATTTTATGCAATGCATTATTATATGTTCAGTGTTTTCAATTATACCACAATGTGCACAACTATGCGAATTTACTTTACCCAATAAAAATAAAGTTTTATTTAGCCCAGTATGGTCAAATCTTAGTCTTGATATGACTACCTCCTCTCTTCTGCTTCGCCCTTTAACACTCTGTGCTCTAACGGACTTTTGTATCCTATAATATGTTCTACCCTTACTGTCCTCGTCCCATTTTTTCTGCCAGCATTCCAGTATTTTCTTTTTAATTAATGCTTTACCTTCCCCTATTCCAAATGCTATATTAATTATGTGCGTCATATTTAGCGATCTTTTTGCCATCCTGTCTGCAATTTCATTACCCTCTAATCCCACATGTGCAGGTACCCAGCAAAATATTGTTTCTATTCCCATTCTCTGCGTTCTAAATAGACATTGAAACATTTCATATACTAGGTCTTCCCTAATTGAGTTCATTGTCTGAAGGCTAAAAAGAACTGCTGCAGAGTCAATGCACAGCACCACCCTGTCTGGTCTCACTTCTTCCACCCATTGGAGACTAATAATCACTGCCATCATCTCGGCTGTATATACTGATAATTTATCAGAAATTCTCTTCCCTATATGTATTTTAAATTGTGAGATATACACTCCTATTCCTACATGGTCATTTTGATCTTTTGATCCGTCAGTAAAGATATGTAGGTAATTAGAATATGTGTTTATTATATGCTGGTTTGCACAGTATCCTATTTCATGTTCCGCCCAATTTTTCTTTAGTTCCAGGATACTAAAATCAACTTTAGCTTTAGGGAAGAGCCATGGGGGAACATTACTTATTGGAGTAGGGGAATTGAAATGTATTCCATCTAGGTCATATTCTTCTGATTTATCTTTTATCTTCCATCCAAAACCTATTCCGTTATGTCTATACTCCCAGCATTCGTTTAGTCCCACGTCGTCGTCTTCTTCTTTGTCTTTTATTGGCGGTTGTAAAATCAGCTTTTGGTGCATTACCGCCACCACCTGGGCTGGAGTGTGGTCCGAAGATTTTACCTTCTTTCTCCCAAAATATACTACTATTTTATGACGCGCACGTCGCGGAAGAAAATCAGACCTTGCCAGAGACCCTCCCCCAAGCAGGGCTCGCTCGCTAGCTACCGCCCCCTTCTCTTTTGCCGTCGTGTAACCTAGATGCTTTGCTGCCACCTACAGTATTAGACAAGACGAGCTTTATAATTGCATTAATTAAAAATACTACTAACAATGAGTGAGGCCAAATAAATGTCTTTCCAATAAAGCTTTAACAGCTCATTGAAACAAACACTTTGTTTCCTTCAATTATGCTTGACGGTGGCTTGCAAGCAAACCAGTGCCAAACGCTAACCTGAGCTTGCTACGTTCCTTGCAATTAGTGCTTGATGATGACGTTCACAAAATATGGCCAGGGCTATAAATGCAGTCCAAACAACAGGTTTCCTGCGTTAAATAAGTTAGGTCATGGACAAACGGAAAGTATTCTCTGGTAAGAAAAACAAACAAAAAAAAAACCTGACGTGATGGCCTGCACTGGGGTAGTTGAATAACTGTTTTGGAGTATATGAAAATAATTTTAAGTTAATTTGGCGTTGACGGTGTTCAATTAATTCTGTGTTTGTGTGTTTGAGCCTTAAGGACGAACACGACCACTGAGAAGAGTTCAATATCAAATCACGTCCCAAATGTAATCTAAGAAAGACGTTTAATGTTGATTGAAACTAACAATGGCTGTTGTTAAAATGCAAAACTTTAAAAAGTGCGAAATTACTTCGTTTCATAAAGCATGGATTGCAAAACCTATGGTTAAAAAACGTGTTGGGCTACACTTCACTTAAAAGTGAAATTTGGCTAGCATTACGTTAGTCTGCCTACTAACGTGTTCTGCCTACTAACGTGTTCCATGTTGTAGAAAACTAGAACAAATTTTATGTGCTTTTTAAATTCTTTGTTTCGTCAGATGTGGCTGCATCCCGAAGCGGTGAGGGATCCCCTCTCCTGGATCTAAATACAGGCTTCTTTTTGGATCCCGGCTCGTCCGTGTCTGCTCCATCCATTGACCTGCATCAGAGTCGGCAAAGCGTGCACATGTCCCGTTCAGAGATTGTGGTGGAGTACACCGAGGTCTACTCATCCACTCTGGCACCTCCGTGTCACTCTGCCAATGGGCTATCCCCTTCCTTGGCCCTCCAAGTCCAGTCCCCGTTAACTCAGGAACGCACTCCTGAGCCCAATATGGTGCTTACCGTTCCTATGGAGACCCGGTCGTCCACACCCCGCGAGGGTGAACACCTAAAAAAACATGCACTGGCAAGTTCGCTAGATCTGTCTTGCATCGACCTCACGGTCTCCCAGCCATCCTGGGAGTTATCCCTCATCAAACATGCTTCGGACAGTCCTCACTGCACCCAGGAGTCCAGCCTGCTTGACGAGCCCACCTGGAGCCCCAAGTGCCAGTCGGCATTCCCTTCCCTGGCTGAGATTTCCTCCCTCATCTGGTCTGGCACACCCCCGCAGACCAGCGTAAGCACTGAATCTCACAAGCCGTGGAGGGAGACCGTTCTCTTGGGCTTAAGTCAGACGCCCTCCGTCAATACCTCTGACCACTGGCAAAAGCACACGTCTGTCCTCTTGCCCTGTGCTCAGAACAAAGACCTGAGCGTGGGCAGTTCTAACACGGCACCATAGAGGTGAGTTCAGCAGTGTACACCACTTCAAATGTGTTGCAATTGCAGGGCTAAATCATCCAAAAATCAGATGTACATATTACATGTAGGACCATGTAAAAATGGATTCTAAATACTTTTAATATCCATTCTGAGTGTCTTAGACTTGGGATAATTTGGTATTATTTCACAAGGGCACCAGGTGGAATGTACCGTTTGGCCTTCTGACAAAGGGTCCCTTTAAAAATTTTTTAAAAAAGATGAAAAAAAATTTGTCCATATGTTACTTATTTGGTTGATTTGGACCAGTTGTTTCCAGTGATCAAGCCATCTCACCTGTACTCTGCAACATGAAAATGCGCTCTCCTTGAAGTGGCAGTTCAGTGCTTTAGACCTGTAACCTGTGCAGATTTTAATCTGAGGAGTGATGCACTGCTGTTGCAGTTTGAGCAGGATGCAGGAGCAGAATTGCTTTAGTAAATATCCAGCTGTGTAAAACAATTTGAACGTTGCATGCTGGACAAAAGTACCTGCTTAAGTCAATATCATGTCCTTTTTTTTGTTCCATGTCTGAAAGCAAAAAGCAATCTGTTTATCAGCCTTGCCCTGAGACATTTTCCCAAATTTAAATTTGCAGGTGGAGGTGGACGCACAAGAATGGGAGTGGTACGCTGTTGCATAAAAATCTCAATGTGTTTGAGAAATGTGTTTTTTTTAAAGTTGATATTAAATAAAATTTATACTGAGGAAATTCACCAATTTATAAGTGATTACTGAACTTCAACTTTTAATTTTCTTTATACACCTTCATATAAACTTAACAAAATATAAACATGATGACAAAATATTGACATGTAAAGGGAGTTTAAAAGGTAAAAATTCTCAACTTTCAGGGCAAATTCTCAGAATATTTACAGATTCAGAACACTCAAGTGTCATAAAAAGCAAGTGATGGGAATGTTTTCCATGCAAAGGTGGGCACAGCATATAAAAATGTCATGCTACAAGAGAATTTCTAACAAGATTTTGGAGAGCAATCTCATTGTATGTTATGGTATGCAATAATGTACTCTGTTTATATACACAAACGGATTTGTCATGTACAAGCTTTGCTTCTTTAGAATGGGGAAAGTCCTGTTTCCGTTGTATCAATGTCGTGCTCCTACAGGAGGAAAATAAAGTTGTGTGAAAGCAATGTGGAAAAAATGCCCTAGATGAAAATGAGTTTTAGAAGTTAGTTCACCAATTACCAAATTGGAATGACTATTTTATCACCATGGCAACCTACTTTTCCACTTTCCATCATTTAACATTGACCTGCCCTCGCTGCCCCCCCATGAAAAAACCTTTATTGAATTTTAAACCCAAAATCTATTTTGCATGAAGAAACTACCTGTCACTCATGAATAACTGCAGTGCAGAGAAATTGTATTTGTACAGTGTTCAGGGGCAATGCTGTACATACATGAGGACATTTGTTTTGTCTGAGGTCAAGCATAAGCACACAGTCTCTGTGTGTGTGTGTGTATGTGTTGATTTTTAACTGCAGGGTCAAAAAAGACAATCTTTGTACCCTGATGGTGTTTAGCTTTTATAAAAAGGTAAAAAATGGAAATGTTTCACTTTTTCTAATCGAAGGGCCACTCTAGAACACATCGAATTCCATGCTGAAAAAAAATAAATTTGGGGGTTTTCACTGCTGTTAAACTCAGAAAAGGGTCTCTTTTGGCCCGAGGACAACACGAGGGTTAACTACTCCAGTAAAAATGTAAAATGAAGCCTTATCATGCCATCTCCCTTATGGAAAAAGAATATACTGCAGTATATTACATTTCCATAAGGGCGGCTTCACCTAAGCCGACCGTGACCGCAGAGAAACTGACAATGCATTTAAATCCCAATTTATTATGTTATCTTGTCTCAAGATGGTAGTGAGGTTTATTTATGGTTCAATTTATTTTTGTCATCAAATAAGCTTACCTGATTGAGTTTCTTGAACTCCACAACCTGGAAGAAGATGTGCTCTAGGACATGTTTGGCATTTCTCTGCTCCTTGTCCAGTTTCCCAGTCACGCCCAAAATGTCCCCGCATTTCCTCACATAAAACTCCAAATCATCGTCGGTGCCTGATTGGACAGAGTGCAGGAGAGAGGTGGGTCACAGCAGGTCCATTAACAGTCATCACTTGTGGGAAAGGGTCGATGGTTACATTAAGCCGATGCTTGTTCCAAAGACTGGACTTCCATTTCACGTTGAAGGGCTAAGCGTGCTGTAATATCACAGTTGTTCTCGCTTTTAAGCTCCAGGTGATTATAAGTAGCAGTGAAGAGCACTAACCATCAGTGGGGATTAGGGTTGGTTACTGAAACCTGGTACCCAACCCTAGATTTCGGCTCCACTTTAAAATACAATGCCTTTACTACCGATTGAAATATCCACTGTAATCTGGTGCTCTGAAACGGAAGTCACAGGCAACCAAAGCACTGCTCATCTAATTTAATGAAGCATTTTGTATGTAAATTTGTTAATGCTGTTTTGTACTTATTTATAAGTAGAATTTAAACGGGTAAGAGTTCATCTATTGTTCAATTTCTTTGCCTTTGCAATAAAAAATGTTTTCTTTAATGTTGTTGTTTGCTCTTTATTTTAAAGGTCCAGGCTCCATTACCATTTAAAAATTATCAATTTAACACCGGTATCAGTCAAATTTAAACGATACCCATCCTTAGTGTGGACTCACATTTGTTGGAAAGCTGTGCCAGCCGTACTTTCTCAGAGGAGAAGGTCTCATCGAGGTCGAAGAGGTCAAGTGTGGGAGGGGGCAGGTCCCTAAAGGCAGGTTGAAAGACCTGGTCACAAAAACCAAGAGGAGAAAACCTGGTCATACAGGGTACATATCGCAGCACAAAGATGACACTTCTCTTTGAACTCAGCTGAGGGCTTACTGGACCAGCAAGTGTGTGTGTGTACTGAGCTTATCTCAATATATTAATTACAATATAATATAATTGTGGAGGTGGAGTTTGTGTGTTGGACTGCTAAATGACACTGGACATCTCGGGACAGCGGGGGCTATTTTGAATCATGGTTGTATTCCAATTTAATTCACTTAATTTGATATTGTATGTCTTTATTTGGTGTGTTTGTTTGTGTGTTGTGGGTCTGCCCCACTGTCTATGTCTTTTTTGTTGTTGCTGGTGGCTACAACTGAAGTTCCCGAAAGGGAAAATAAAAGTTATTCTATTCTATTCTATTCTATAACCATGTATATATTAAACAAATAACCACAAGTAACACTGGGTGGTCACATGGAAGTGATAAATCGCTTCACATATAAACTGTGAGCAATGTAAACGGCATTTTGTTTGTGATATGCGGGGGTGTATTACTCACTGCAGGCTGCAACGTGGGTAGAGGCGTCTCAAACTGAGGCTGGATCAGCTGCAGTGGCTCATGCTTCACGTTCAGCTGCTTGTAAGAGCTGCAGAAGAGAAGCACAGGGACACCTTTCTCACCTGATTAAAAATGGATAATGGAACACAACGGTAACCCGCAGTGTGCCGTGGCCAGTCAAAGGGACAGTGACGGCGCCCGTACCTGATCACGTGAGGCAGCGAGTCGGTGGACAGCTTGAGGAGCGACGTATCAAAAAGGGAGGTAAAGTCTCGCGGGTTCTCGTCCCTCTCCTGCAAACAAACTCGGAGCCGGTCAGAGAGACACCCCGTATCCGGCAGCATGGTGTAGTCCGTGATCTGCGGAGAACACGCATCGCACGTTCACCGTCTGGCTATGTTCTCTGACCTAGCCCTGCCGAGTCTGAATAGAGGCTCCACAGTACATGTGCACACGGCCTACTCAAAGAGACCAAACACCCAGCTTCTTACCTCAGGGTCCTCTGCATCTATCTGGTTCAGCTGAATATTGTCCGTCGTAAGCCACTGAAAGACGACATCCTGCGGGACAAAAAAGGCACAGCCAGGACAGGATACTTATGGGATGTCTTGCAATGAAACATTTTGCAACATTTTACCCAGCTAAGATAATATTAACGCTGCCATGAGGCAGTAGTTACATTGTTGCCGCGGCATCAAAGCAAAACACTCAGCACGCTCCATTGACTGGTACGGCTGGAACTGCTCACCATTATTTTACTGTTCTCCTCTTTGTCCAGGTACTGGTCACTGAACATGTGGCAGGAACCCAGCACTGCCAGACGGCCTCCCTCCTGTGGCACAACAGACACGAGGTTCTGAGCACAGGCGTAAACATCACATGACAAAGCGCAGGCACATTTTAACAGGGCTGTAGGAGAGCAAGACACTGCGCGGCACAATGTGTACAAAGCAAACGAGGAAGACGAGGGCGTGGCGCCCTTCTCACCTTGACCTGGTAGTAGGCGAGTACGGGTCGGTTGAGAGGGAAACACACGGAGCCGGTGGACAGTACAGCCACTGCAGGCTTGATCACGCTCAGGGTTGCTCCATACGGGTACACAAAGGTCAAAGCCCTACGCAAGCACACAGAGGGGATTAGGTAGCAGACAACCTTCTGCTCTTAATTATTTAATTAGCTCAATCATATCTTGATCTGACAAGCACTAGCAGCAGACTGCAAGTGTATCCTAAAAGATTTTACTGTGCTCAAGTACAGGAGTGAACCAGCATAGTATATAGAGCAGTCAGAAAACTAAAACTAAGGTAACTGGTTGGAACAAAAACCAGGACCGGAGCTGTGCACCCCTGCTTTAACCAGACAATCACCGCTTGTAATAGTACTGTAAAACAAAAGGTACAAGAGATCCCACTCTGTAAATTGGCATGTTTATATCAGACTGTATAGTACAAAAAATGAGCAACATTTGAATAGTTGTTTTGAGATTAGATTATTAATTCTTAATTAATGCAAAGAATAAAGACAAAGTATTCAAACATGACACCATGTTGTAGAGCCAGCCTTTATGATTACAATGAGAGAAAAATATTGTTTTTACCATAGTTCTGAAAAGTAGAGGTGGGTGGCCAGAAATTGATTGAAAATGGACACTTTGTCCCTAATTTTCTTAAAGATGGCTTTGGTCCGGACGCAAAGCGGGCGGGCCTAAATGCCTGAATGTGGGTAACTGGCTGAGTGGCTGAGTGACTGAGTGCCTGTTCCCCATTGTTGAAAAGCGCATGTACAAATTGCCAATGTTGAAAAGCGCACCCCGTTTGACCTAGAATCACAAAAGTTGGTGTACAGGTCCCTCTGCTCATGCCGAACAAATTTGCCTCAAGGACCATAAAGTCCGCCATATTGGATTTTCGGCTAATTAGCATTTTATATAAAAGACTTAAAATGCTACTCCTCCTACAAAATTCTAATGCCTAGGTCCAAAAATGACTGAATGACGAGCCAATTAACTTTCAGTGGGCGTGGCTTATCACAAAAATGCTAATAATTCCAAAACCCTGTGACAGAAAGTAATGAAACTTGGTAGGTCTATTAAGAGTAACATCAAAACTTCACCCCTCCAGTTTTAACCCAATCGAGCCAAGTTGCAGCTTGGCCAGGCATGTCCCATACCTATACAGCACCGAGAGTTTGGCACATTTCAGGGTTTCCTACAGAAATAACGACAATGACCACAGACTCTCAACCCTTAAAAAAATTTACTTCTGAACATTCTGACCTCATGTAATCACACAGAATTAATGTACAATGCCACACATCCACACAATAAAGCCCCAAACTTGGCTGCATTCCAATAGTCAAATTCAATAGTCAAATTCAATAGTCAAATTCAAGCAAGAATGGATCCTTTAGATCACATGAACCGGAAATATTTCACGGGCAGCCATGCTAAGGACCGTTCTAATTTCTTATATTGAGAAAGAAAGGAGCTTCACGATTCCTTTTATCCGTTCTTTCACAAAGGATGCTCTGGACTATCCTTTTCAGAAGGAAGGTAGTATTCGCGCCCAACAAGGCAATGCCGCCAATATTAACATAAGCACCGGAGTTTTCCGGGACCTACCGAATTACCGAATTCAAACAAGAAGTTTTCTTACACTGTTTGGTTGTAGATTGCAATGTTGAACAGTCACGTCAATGGATGTCGCACCATGACGCAAGGTAGAGAAGGAGGTTCAAATTCCACAGGAGACGCTAGATTCCTTGTAAATCTCTCCTTCCATCCTTTCCTTGACCCCCGTCACATTTTCTGGCGAGGTCAAGGAAAAGTTGCAAGGAAAGGAAAAAGGACCTATTTTTTTGACAATCGGAATGCAGCCTATCTATGCTTAAGAGGCTGTCTACCTACCTACAAACTGTGAAAGTGCCTGTAGCTTAGTGGCGTTGCGCTACCATGTAGCAGGTTGGCGGTTCAATCCCCACCTGTTCCTAGCATTTATTTTTGACGCACACAATGTGCATGTTATGCTAAGAATGTTCTTTTCACATAAAAGAAGGTCTTTTTATTGCAAAGGCTAAGAAATTTCACAATATTAACTGTTAGAACTATGAAGTCAGTAAGCCAACACCATCTGATAACGCAACACAAAGAAGAAATTTAACAGTATTAACTGTTTACATGTAGAACAATATTGCAGCAATGTTGCACAGGGTTGTAGTAGGAAGGTTTCTTAGTTTATGTTATACTTGTAACCTTTGTCTGGGGCTTTTGTAAAATATTTCCAAAACTCCATCTTTCACTGTTGAAATTAGAACTATTGGCAGAAGCAAGACATTCTAGGCTGAGCGGTACCGGAGCAAACTGGAGCTTGCGGAGTGGTAACGTTCTAATAATACTCATCACTCTAATTAAATTACGTCCGCTTCCCCTCCTCGCTCCCGCTCACATACCCTGCCCCACCCGCCTTTGAGAATCAGATGCACTCCGTCGACCCGGTATGCGGGCCAACCTGCATGCTCCAGACCACTATCCGCCGTGCTTTGTCACACGTTCCTCACTGGCTGCATACAGGCGTCCGGGCTGAGCTAGGCTTGCCTAGTCTTGTTTTCTAAAAAGTACAAACCCCAATTCCAAAAAAGTTGGGACAGTATGTAAAATGCACATAAAAGCAGAGATTTGTAAATTTTCTTTTACATATATTTAATTGAAAACAATACAAAGAAAATATGTCATGTTTTACCTTATCAACTTATTTACTGATTTTTTGTAAATATACGGTAATTCCGAATTTGATGCCCGCAACACGTTCTCATTTTCCTATTGAACTCTATGGAAAAATAAGTCAGGAGAAACAACCCTTCAAGTGATCCATCCATAAAAACTGCATATCTGGCAGCAGAGTGATGGTGAGCAGAGTGACGAAGCTCGTTTGATACCGCAGACCCTTGATGACTTACAGCCATTTAGCCAACCACGGGTTCCATACTATTGCCGTGTAATTTACAGCTTAAAGGGTTAGTTCGGAATTTTGGACATAATATCTCATTTAACACTCAAATCCACCTCGATAGTCTGTCGTGGTATTTTATTTGCTTTGGGTGCACTGTGGAGTGTGTTTAAGTGCATTTGGTAGTGGAACTGATACCATTAGGTTGCGCTATCATTAGCAATAGCTGGACGTCCATACGAGGACAGCATGGAATCAGCTGAAAATGGTCTCCATCGATTGACAAGATCACGGCTAAGTCATAAATGAGATATTGGGCCTTATCTTACACCCGGCGGTAAGCAGCGCTAACCCAAACGCAAGTGTCTTTGCTATCTTACACCCGGTGCAGGGTTTATTATAGCGCCCAGCGCTCACGTCGTTTAAATACTAAGTAATTTCAAAACAGTTCATCCGATATGGATGAAAATACCCTCAAATTAAAGCTGACAGTCTGCACTTCAACATCATTGTCATTGTATCCTTTCAAACTCAAAGTGCTAGAGTACAAAACCAAAATAACAAAAAATGTGTCAATGTCCAATGAATTATGGTGCTCACTGTATGTAAAAGAGAATTTACAAATCATTGCTTTCCACTTTTATGTGCATTTTACATACTGTCCCAACTTTTTTGGAATTGGGGATTTTTGTATAACAATGGTCATTACTCCAAGGTTACATTAGGGGTGTCAAATATCAGAAAGATCCGAGAGGTCAAGGTTAAAAAGGGTCAATTTTCCCCCGGAATGACCCTTTGGTCTTAATCAAGCAATGTCAATATTAAAAAAATAAAAATAAGAAAAGAAATTCAGGCTAAAATCCTAACCCCGTGCAAACTACAAGGTTAAAATACTAGTCTGTTTTGTTTACTGTTTCTGTCTTATGTCTGTGATTACACATGAAACTCAACTCTTTCATGGGCGAATAATCTCAAAGCTTGTTGACTGTTCAGAAAATTCAAACATACACACTTGACTTGAAGTAAACAATTGTGACGGGACACTCACTGCGCATTGTTCCCAGCGCTTTCCTCATCGATGATTCCTGTTACCACTTTGCCCGCAGCGCGACTGATCTCCCTGCGTGATGAAAACAAACCTGTTATTATGCTAGAATTGCAGAACACGTCAACGGCTGCAGAGTGCTGCCAAAACACACTTTCACTTCCGTCATGCTGAACGCTCAATAAATACACACGCAACCGTAATGGGTCGGTTCATTCAAATACGCATAGCGTAACATAATCCTTGACTGGTTCAGTTTCTCATCCCACGATGTTGGATCCCATTTTGGAGACAATCCAAGAAATGTTCAGGGTGAGAAGAAATGTACAAACTGACCTGTTCAAAACACCATTGGACACTAATGCTTCTTTTGGATGGAAATATTTGTAGTAAACATTCCTCACCACAGCATCTGTAAAGCAGGTTGAAAGTAGTAAACACTGGGTCTGAGCACACGCACAAATAGCCTGGCAAGACGGTGCTTAGTGCTTACACACACACACCAGCAGCCGGAAGAAAAGTTCTGCCTAGCGAGAAAATACAAAAGCAAATGGGGAGGAACTTACCACTGTTGACCATGATGCCGAACTCCTCAAGAAGGAAGTTGATGTTGGTGTCATACTTCATCTCCCCTCCCTCCCCAAGCATTGCTAGGATAGCTCCTCCTCCATCCAGGTACTGCTTCAACACTTCCAGCTAAACAAGAGTCAGGGCACAACGTTTGATACAACGTTTAGGCTAGGCAGAAGGGCAAATATACAGCCTAACTTACACACACCTTGGTACACACTTTTACAAGTACATACTGCCCTGAACTACTTCTCCCCAGTTTTGACGGTTATCCAGTCCTGGGTGGCTCTTAAGGCTTGACAAAGTATTTCCAGTGGGCCTTAAAACTCAGCTTATCCTGCAGTTCGTCGGGCAGTTGATTCGGCCAAAATGTGCTCACCTCAGCAGCCGTGAATTTCTCTCTGGGTCCAGCGGTGATCCACAGCTTTACACCATTAAGCTTCTCCAAGGAAAGCTCATCTTTAACGCTGTGACGCAAAAACTCCAGTGAATTAGTTTGCCGTTATCAAGACCTATCGATCTGATACTGATTGTGCGCTACTCATTTAACGTTCGCTAGCCATTACAAGTTATCGATTTAGCTACAAGTTTACAAGTAAACAATGCTTAATGTAAGTTACCTCTGAATCTTCCACTGCGCCCTTAGTCTCTTCTGAAGTGACTTGTAGCCATTATTGGCCGTGAACAGCTCCCTCTTGGAGGAGTTGATAGCTACGATATTGCGCTGTTCTTTCTCCATACTCCGATCATCTAACCTTAACGTTACAGTTCTGCAACGACATCAGTGGCAATCAAAAAGCAACTAACGTTAGCTATGTTAAGGCCCGTCCACACCAAAGAACGATAACTATAACGATAACGATAACGATGTGAGCATCCACAGTGGCGCTAAGCACGCGCTGCGCGCTCCAGCTGTGTTGGTAGTCTGTAAATTCTGATGGATTTTGATTGGCTGTCAGTGTCTCTATCGCTCATGAAATCGCTCTGAAATGATCCCAACGATATCGTTAGTCACTGTCGTTGTCGCTTTGGTTGTGGTGTGGACTCCGCCACCCACTTGAGTCAGAACGATTTTTAAAACAATATATTTATAGTTATCGGTATAGTTGTCGTTCTTGGTGTGGACGGGCCTTTAGTGATAATTAGTGACCTATTTTTAAAAATTCAACATTTAAGTTAGCTAGTCTTATAACCGCACGATGGTGGCAGAGTTCGCAAATCTAGAATAAAGAAACGTTAGCTAAATTTGCTCCAACCCTTAAGTTAGCCTTAACTAGCTATAGCAATAGCAAGCAGTGTTGAATTACTGTTATCATAGCTAGCTAGTAACATTATACATAATAGTTAACTTACTTGCTATCTAGCTAGCGTAACGTTACCTAGGTAAGTCAACGTTTGCTGTTAGTTACGCAAAGTATCCTGCTAGATTTAACAGTAACGTTATCATAAGTTATATCTATCATTAGCTAGTTAACAAGCATCTTTAACAGTAACGTTATCATAAGTTATATCTATCATTAGCTAGTTAACAAGCATCTTTACCAGTGCTAGCTACTTTACGAATTAGCAATTACACTAGCAGTTACTGTTAACGTAGCGTATCAATCAGGTGCTGTAAATTACCTACAGTGTCGCTATTTCGACTCGAGCTGTAGCAACAACTCGGTTGGAACGAGGGCATCATTATACAAGCATAAACCAAGCTAGCTATGTCAGGATGATTGAGGTAGCTGACGTTAGCTAGCTAACTAACTTAGCAGAAATAAATTTTCTTTTGTGCTATTCATCTTGCTAGCTTTCACTGTACACTCCCAACATCATTTCTCTTTGTGTATATGTAGATAAATTAACAGAAAGACTTAACTTAGATGATGAAAAACATTTGTGCTCGAATAAGAAAATAGCTAGCCTAGATTTGCTCCTTACCCCTTTAGCAAAACATCATCCTCCAAATCTTGACGGTGCATTGTGGGTAAGAACGGCGACCACAACGGTAACTAAGGGAACTTCCAGCATAACAACAAACAGTAGACTCAAAGCCACACAAAAAAAAGGCCATAGAGCTCCGTAGTCCCGCCCCCTCGCCTGGCTGGTCCCGGAAGACTGCCGAAAGCCATTACCTGCCCCACTTCGGGATCTTTCAGTCACGCTTATGATGATATAATGGCATTGTATGGACCAAACTTTGACATATATGTGATAGAAAGTCCATTATATACTCACCACCGCGTTTAAATCAAATTTGAATCGTATAATTAACGGAGTTTGAGAAACATAACTACACTACCCAGAATCCCCGGTCGTACATCGCCCGGCTCCCGCTTTTGCTAGCTAACGCAGTAGCTACCGGGCGGCCGCTCTGCTTGCGAAAGTGGCTAACACTTTATCTTATTATGGAAGTGAATCACCAAGGGCGAGAATCATTATAAGTCTGGCCATGTCGAAAATGTCAGCTTTATGGCTTTAACTTCAGCAGCGGTGGTGAGCAAGTGAGTTTTTGTTTTTTTGAAAACGTGTTTGTTGTTTATTTGTTGGACATAATTTCAAATTACCAATTTTATGAAAAGAATTAAAATGTGACAACCCCTCTATTGGGTGTTTTGAATGTGTAGCTGCCTGAATATATATATATATATATATATATATAAAAATTCAGTCCATTGACTAGCCTATTTTTTCCGAAAAGTGGCACCAGACGTTCGTCTCCAAAGTGGGCGGGGCTACCGAGCTCAGAGACTTGTATTTACTATACAATCTCTGGTAGACTGGACTGGAGTAATTTAGGTCCTTTCTCGGCTCCACCTAGAAATCATGATTTCCACCATATTTGTGAATTCAGATAAAGCTGTGAGTGCATTTTAGACAAGTCCAATGGTGATAAAAATCCGCACGATGCACATCAATTAAAATGCTCACTTAAGCACTCACTTGAGGAGTTTTGAGATCTGGCTTGGTCTAATATGAGGTCTTTAATGCCTTGTCTTTCTCAAGAATTCTTCAATGGCACATATCTCCAGATTCAGTATAGGCTATAGCTCTTGGTCACAGGCTTTGTCTCATACAAAGAAGTATTAATTCAATCACTGCATGATGTGTTTTATTATTATAAAATATAGCTTAGTACTAGTTTCAGGAAATGTATGAAATGCCTGGATGCTCAGAACATAATTTACATGTCCAACATACATAGCCTACACGTGTCCAATACAGTACACAGCAAAATCCAAAACATTTAACTTGCTGTTATTTGGTCCTGCATCAGCTGGCTCTGTTGACTACATTCCATTTGGGAGTGCGTGGAGAGTGTTGAGGAAGTAAATGTGTTTTTCAACAATAATTAACTTTTAAAGCATATAGTGAGTTTTGATGTAGCTACACAACTCTACAAAAGACTGCTCTAGATTCAATCAGATTCTTTTTCATCTGTCGTGCTATATGTGCCCAAATACAATACATAAGAATATGTAGCTACCAATTGATTTAAACATAAACCTTATGGAAAAAAAGACACCATAATAACTGACAAATTCCTGCCATGTTTTTTTTTTTTAACTTCATACCTCTACAAATGGTCTTATTGCCTTAGTATTATATTCAGTCCTCAACTGAAAAAAATTGTCTTAAACATGCATTGCATGCTTCTGACATTGCCTATAGAACACATGTACATTAGGTATCCTATCAAGTAAGTAAGTAAAAAATATACTTCAGAAAGTTGAACAAAATCATGCATTTAAAAAGTAATTAGCTCATGTATGTACAAAAGCAAATCAACAACACTGGAAGGTCTGATCAGATGAATATCAGTTAAGTCCTCCATGCTTTGAGTACCTAAGTGCTAAAAGGACATTTTAAGACAGACCAACAGTTAAATCTCTGGCATCAAAATGCCACTTGCTCATAGTTCCTTGCCAACCTTGAACAGGATTGATTTACGGATGTACACACGGCTTTCAAACTCAAGTTCCTATAAACTCAGTCTATAATATTGAAGGCAAGGTCATATTTTGGTGGTGCAGTGTGCATTTTGAAGTCATAACCTCCAAGCTCCATACCCACAATTTCTCAAAAATGCATCCATTAAATGTAAAGGACATAACATGACTGCTACTTTCTTGGCTAAACAAATCAATGTATTACTTTAATACGGTTTTGTATTTATTAAGGTTTGAATGAAAGAATAATAAAGTTATGATTTTATTTTGGCTTATTCCACACTTAGTCTTCCAACATTCATTAGATATGGGGCTCCTCATGTTGAAAAAAAGTCAATGAAACTGGGAAAATTCAAAACAAACTGATGCTCAATTTGCTTTTATATGCTTGCAAAGAAGGCAGATTAAAAGCTAGATGGATCATTACAGCTTTTTCACCCAGCGCATCTTCAAAAGTGGGGCCAGTCTGGCCAAACGCCCAGTCTCTTAGCAGAAAGGGATTGACCTGAAGGATGTGGGTTGTGATGGTTAGGTTGCCCTAGAGGAAGTTGTCTTCACTTTGGACATAGGAGAAGCCCACAAAAGCACCCGAGCTGCTGCTGGCAAGGCTGGACGAGAGCTCTGGTGTGCACCCCACAGAACTGGACACCATCTCTTGGGTGAACTCTGGGTCAATGTTCTGTGTATCCGCAGGGCCTTTCTGGTGGGAGAGGCGTGGGTACAGATAGGATTATCAAAATACCTGCAATTACCTGCAATAATATCTCATGTTGGAAGGTGCTTCCACTCACCACATTGGGGCTATATGGAGGCGTAATTCTCTTGTGGTACAAGTCATCCCAATTTATAGCAGCAAAAAATGCTTGGTTTTTAACCTCCAGCTGTAAAACAAAAATCAAGAGCTGTTTAAGGATTGCAATCATAATCTATCTGCAGTTATCACAAAGAAGCAAACACTGCATTATGTTCAGGATCAGTTGATGAATTGTATAATATTAGAATGTGTGTGTGTGTGTGTGTGCGTGCGTGCGTGCGTGCGTGCGTGCGTGCGTGTCCATTGTGTTTCTCTGTGGGAGCTGCGTCTGCATGACGCGAGTTTGTATATGTGCGCTGCAGACAAGCCTACATACAAAGTCAGCAATGGCTCCCAGACGGCGATGGGGGTCTTTCTGCAGTAGCCCGGTCAGCAGCTCGCAAGCTGCTGGGCTTCTGCCCCCAGGCAGGCTCAGGGGCCTATGTAGGATGCTGTCGTACATCTCAGATACATCCCGGCTATAGAAGGGTGGCTGGGGGTGGTGGTGGTGGTGGTGGCCGGGGGCAAGAATGAGATTTTATTTAGCATAGAGTATGCTCCTCATCAATTCAGAGGGGTGGAACAGTGGTTAGAAGGACTACTCAGTTAGTCCCAGAACATGTGGAGCTACCACGTACTTCCAATTAGTGAATCATCAACCAATCAAAAGATTTTGCTGCCAACAGAAAAATATATATTCTTGGTTCAAGTGATTGAGAAAAGTTGAGCCGTCCATTGTCCATGGGGAACAGTCAGACTCACCAGGCCGTACAGCATCTCATAAAGCACAGCTCCCAGACACCACCAGTCCACCGTGCGGTCATAGGGCTTCTTTTTCAGCACCTCTGGAGCCAGATACTGTGGGGAGAGCGAGGTTAATACTGAAAAAGACATGGCAGTGCCGGAGTCCGTTAAGAGATGCTCACCTCTGGGGTCCCACAGAAAGTTGAGGTGGTTGACTCTGGTTCTATCCCTTCCTTACAAAGGCCAAAATCAGTAAGCACCACATGGCCCTGAAAAAAGAGTATGCAAAACCCACTGGGCATCGGCACATTCAATCCAGCCAATGACTACATTTAATTAATAAATAATGCTAGGTGCCATATTCAATTGAGTAAATCATACCTTATACATTAATTCATACATCTCCAAAAATATAACCCCAGATGCACACTACAGTTGATGAGCCAGTCAAAATTCAGGTATAAAACTGACAGTCACTTACCATGGAGTCCAGAAGGATGTTTTCTGGTTTCAGATCTCTGAAATGATCAATTTAGGATAATTACAAAATTTCTGCACAGACCATAAATTAATGTGAATATACTGTACTTTCACCTCTATGTATGAATTAGCATGTTTTCATAACATGCTTAACTAAAATAATATCAATATGCATCAGATATGATAATTTATTGCTGCTAAAATATCGTATTGATTGTAAAGGATGCCAAAGTAGGCTTTGCAAGGTACAGTATTCATTCGGTTGTTCCTTAGGGGTCACTACTCTGGCAGTGAACCTCATTATTTTGGGTGAATCATGTCGTGCTCCAGCTAAATAACAAAATCCAAAAGTACATTCATAGAACCACTCACATTCCCCACCTAGCTATAAACTATGGATGTGATGAGAGTACCTAAGTAACTAACTAACATTTATTGCGAACAAAACATAAAATGAACATCCACAACAATCCACTTGTTCATAAGGCAACTGGCTCAATTCATAGCCCTGATGATCTAAATAAAAGGTAAATCAAGCAGAAAAAGTTAGCTAAAATGTAACTAGGTGTGGTATATTTGCAGGTTGTGACTTTTCTTTTACTCAGATTTTGAAAGATTTAAATTTTTCAAGTACATGCAACCCTTGTGTACTAAATGGAATATAGCTGTTAGTACAGTCAGCATCAAGTAGCATATAATGTGACATCAATAATGCAATGCAAACAGTTAATTGTTTCACAATAAAATAAAATACAAATAGTACCAACACAGCATTGAAGGGAAACCTAGGCTGTTCACTATGAAGATTTGTTTATATCCATGTTAAAAACTTGATCAGTTTTTGTTAAAACAGAAAGAATAACAAAGATCCCCTCAACCCTGAGACATTGCAATAGTGTAATATGTCTAACATTTCACCTGACCTGTAAACAATGTTTAGGGAGTGCAGGTAACCAATGGCGCTGGCCACCTCTGCGGTATAGAAGCGTGCACGTGGCTCTGGGAAGCAGCGCTCCCTCTGCAAGTGGAAGAACAACTGGAGAAAAGGTGAAAGAAAGGGAAGGCAAGAAATATTTGAAATCCAACTTTTTCAACTGTAAATAGAAAGCAGGATGATTCACAATGCCGCCAAAATGTTAAAAAAAATGATAACACCAAAAAATAATGGACATCTTTTTTTTTTTTGGACAGTCCTCCAGCTCTATTTTAAAAGCTGTGCCTGTGGCTATGCGATGAAAAGCACAGTCAATTATTCAATGGATTTATCAAATTCATAGTATAGTCAGTACTTGAATTGGCTACATATGGGGTGGGATATTATAATACATAACCACTGTGTGTGCTCTGGACGACAGCCGGTAAACCAGTAGCAGATGCACGACGACGAAATCATGCATCCGCTACCCATCTCCCCTCCCCTCCGCATACCTCTCCTCCGTTGACATAGTCCAAGACGAAATAGAGCTTCTCCGTGGTCTGGAATGAGTAGTGGAGGCCCACTAGGAAAGGGTGCTTCAAGCTCTTGAGCAACACGTTCCTCTCTGCCATGATGTTCTTTTGCTGAAAGAAAGACACAGCGCACATGTCGAATGCCTTCTCTCAAATGTGCGCAGTGGGATATTGGACAATTCTTCATGAAGGAAAAGCCCCCGGTACTTTTAGGGAGGTGGAGATCTACTTTGCTCCAGAACTTCAACGAGGGTTTGTGGAGGCCATGGAAGGCAACTGACTTCACCCTGGTGTTCATGAATTTTAATTTGTTTAGCAATATGTATGGGGCCATTATCATCTTGAAATATGGGGATAGTATCAGGGAACAATGTTTTCCCAGATGTAGGAAGAAGTAAAAGACGGCTTATCAGACCATATTACTTTTTTTCCATTGGACCAGGGGTCGGTTTTGTGCTCTTTACACCATGTGTCTTTGTGCATTAGCCTTGTAAACAAGTGGTTTCTGAATGGCCGCCCTGCCATATATACCAACTTTGTGAAGCTCCTGATGTAGAGATTTTGTTGAGACTGTGTCACAGGGGTGCCAATTCAATTATGTGGTAATTTTTTGTCAATTTTTGGAGGGTTTAGCAACTATCCTGTTAAATGTCTGTTTGGCATATATTTATTTTGTCACTAAAAAAATGTGGTCTCCTAATTATTTCACCAGTATGTTATCTCCTCATTAGATTTGTATTTTCTGTGAACCATGTGTTGCATCTTTCTGAGCACTCAAGAAAGTCTGTAGCTGAGACATTTGCTCTAGCTCTGTCTAGCCTCTACTATGTACATTTTCTTTTTGCACTATGCAATTTTGTATCAATAATAAATAGATTTTTGCTAGACGTCTGAGTCCGGCCGTATACTGCAGAGTACGTACGGAACCTTTTTTCTCATTTGGCATTGGTTGTCATAATTTCCAACGCGGTACCCCACTAGTTTAGCATTTTTTTGCAGTCTGATGCACCTGTAATTAAGGCACTGGCTATTTGGCCTCTTTGACACTCACTGACATAGCCTAAAATCCCTCTTACAGTTCCAATTCTACATTTCACTTATTTTGTCTCAAAACAGCAACTTTATTATCACGCCAAATCACCCTCCAGCACAAAGAAATTACTTCTATCAGATCAAAACAGCATCAAGAACCAGCCCGCAAGAAGAGAAGGTTGCACAGCTAATACAAAATCTCAAGAAGCACTAAAACGTTTTTGAGACATACAATTTCAATTTCAGCAAGTTCCCCTTCCATGCCATGAAGCATTGCTGCAAATTAAGTTATTTTTGGCCTTTTGTTTTTACTTGATACGTGTCAGCAAATTGTTTTATTGTCCTTAAATGCATTGTTTACTTAGATATGCAGTAGCTATGGATGGATCACTTGAAGGGTTGTTTCTCCTGACTTATTTTTTATATAGAGATCAATAGGAAAACGAGTCAGGAGAAACAACCCTTAAAGTGATCCATCCATATCTACTGCATATCTGGCAGCAGAGTGATGATTTGAGGCTCGTTTGATACCTCAGACCCTTGATGACTTACAGCCATTTAGCCAACCATTGGTTCCATACCGTTCCTGTGTAATTTACTGCTTAATCTAGTCCCACCTCCCAATTCCCATAGAGATCCATTCAAATGCAGAGAAGTTATAGTATCGCTTATAGTTATAGTACCAAAAAATAAGATATCAAGAGTCTTTTGATATTGTTTGGTCACAGACATCAGGAAGTCATGGCATGCAAAGGATATGCGATCAAATATTAAGAATGATTACTTTATTCTACATTATGTTAAACTGTCCAATATTTTTTGATGCCTGAAAATGGGGGGGGACTATGTACAAAAGGTTCTATCTTTCATCCGATATGGATGACAATACCCTCAAGTTAAAGCTGACAGTCTGACCTTCAACCTCATTGTCATTGTGTCCTTTCAAACAAAGTGGTAGAGTACAGAACCAAAATAACTAAAAATGTGTCACTGTCCAATGAATTATGGTACTCACTGTAGATACTGTATAGATTATACATATAATGTGTAAATCATATGCATATGAATAATATACGCAATAATATGCATTTGAATTTCACTTAATCCATTTCCATTGTGTAATACTTATTTAAGCAATTAAAGTTTAGTTACCTTGCTCAAGGGTATAGCTACAGTTCCATGTTCAGTATTCAAACTTGTGGCATCCTTGTGTTTACTACTCATGCCCTGGTACACTGCTACCCTTTGTTGCACATTTACAATCTGGGTAATATTATTGCATGGGTTATAATAGTGGTAATTGTGAACGCAGAGGAGTTGGTATAATAAACAATAGCTTGCGTGAGAAAAACCATAGTCAGGCTGCCAGGGTGCAAAGAGTGTCTTGCACTCAATATTAGATTAGATCTTATCTCTTGAGAAGGAATGCCACTGCAGCAGTGCACTTGTTTCCCTATATATTTGCAATAGCTCTTACTCCCCGCGGTTGTCTTTAAGACAAGAGGTTCACAAAATAAAAACGTTTATGTCAATAATCAATTTATGTCAACCGACCTCTTTTTTCTTCAGTATTATCTTCTTCTGCAGAACTTTCACGGCGTAGAATTTGCTGTCCGATTTCCGTTTGGCAAGAAGCACCTGTGACACGTGGACTTTTTCATTGGTCAACACCCAGACTGACATTTCCAGACCAATGTCAGTGAAATTAACCGCCGCACTAAGTTCCTATTTTCCGTGTATTGTACCCATACAAACATGGCTTGACTTCAAATGCTTTTCATGGATATGATATTAACAATGAAGAGAAAAAGTTAATCTGAAAGTGGTGGCACAACAACAACAAAAAAAACCCTACCTTCCCAAATGTTCCTTTTCCAATCACAGCAAGGAAATCAAAGTCTGTAGGTCTGGCACTAAAACACAAGTAGGGAAGACTCTAAACTGTAAAACACCTTTGTGCATTTTGTGTGTATTTAATGATCAGACAACTTTGTGCAAAGACAGATTACCTCTAGAACACTTTACAGGTTTAAACATTATACAAGTGGGATGGAAATCACCAGTGTACAGTCATTGGTGAGATACTGGTTGGCTAATTGAAATATACCTGTTAATTCTAAAAAAAATAAACCATACTTTGTTGGCTGTAGGCACATAATAACAACAATCTGTATATCATCCTGTTGCCTAAATAGTGGAGTTTTTACAGAAAGCTGCTCACTTGGACCTTTTTGGTGGAACATATTGAAATTTAGAGAATTGGAATAGCCTCAAGGGCAGGCCAGTTTTCACCAGTCCAACATGGAAGACTATCTCTATGAAAATCCGACCAATGTTGATGATACTACTACTAATAATAATATTAATGTTATGTGTCCTCAGTGAATGGCTGCTCCTTCAGCGTTTTCTCTTCTTTTAGGTAGCACAGCAGTGAAATAGACAAAACAGAGAAGGGTGTTTATTGGTTCTTTCTCTCCTGTCCTACTTCTGTAAACTTGTAGGGTGGTGACTGCCCCCCTCGTCTCCTATGAGAAGCATGGTTGCTGTGTGTTGAACTGCTGGAAACCCCAGCATAGGGGAACGATCTCAGGATGATGGGGTTAAGACAGGGAAGGCTTTTAAGTAAATTAGGGGCACGCTACTGATGCGCAAACACTCAGAACCATGCCAGGCACCTCCTAATGGCCACTCTCAAACAGTTGCTAAGGACACCGAATAAAGGGAATTCAGTCTAAAAGGAGTCATATTGTCACAATTTTCTAAGCTCTATATACAGCACATTGGCCAACAATCCCATTTTCCAGAGAAAATCCACATGCATCAGCTGGCATAGCAAACAGTAAGTGAAAATGCCAAACTAGTTTCTCATAATTCAGTATCAGAAATGTGATGTTTCTTATGGACACATTGGACATTTTTTGTGGTAAAGTTTTAACAAAATACTGTCCATTTTCAACTTCATCAATTATCTGACCCGCCAAAATGAATGTAATTGATCAAGATGTATAAGAATCCAATTACATTTGCTTTGTGTATACTCCAATCTAGACTCATGCTACCATTTAGCCAATACACATAAGTAAACATTTCCCTCTGTGCCTTGTTGCACAGAGGGAAATATCAGTAACATGATCCGGGAACTCACTGAGGGTTGTCTGAAGGACCCAGGTTGACATCACTTGAAGAGGACGATCGAAGCTAAAGAACAAATTAAAAGGGAAACAATACAGATAATAATAAATATTAAGAATGTGATGAGTGTGCTAGATTTTTAGCTAATGAGTAGAACGAGGATAGAACACTCATTCCATCTTTGTGTCTGTATGTCATTCTGCAGTTTGAGGAGTTCCACAGCTAATTTAGCCAAAAACACTCTACATCTACATCTAAAATATTCATTATCTGCCACTAAATGTACTAAGCCTATAGTGGGTTTCGCCACAAGGGGGGATACGTTCCAGGTATGGATGATTATACAACATACAATGTGATAAAGTGAAAGATAGAATAGAATTATTATTCAAAATCATTTTATTTTTTCCAAAGGGGAACTTCAGGAATGATTATAAGCAGACGATACAGATTGCCAGTCTCAAACCACTCCAATTAACTGTACAATTATAACAAAACGAAGAAGAAAAAAACACACTCGATAATAATCCCTAAAGACTGAAATGGAAATAACTCCTGCATTGATACAAGTTTCATTCCAAATGCTTCAAATCACAGATGACTTTTTTTTTGTCAAATTAAAGTATTGCAATACGTTTTAATATCAATAAGAAGTTTTAATGTCAACATTGTATTACTATACTGTATACTATTACGATACTGTATACTATAAGGACAAAAATTAGAAACACATACTTGATTACAGTGAGCCATTCTTCCGCTCTCTTCCATATGCATGTAATAAACTGCTTCAGTGCTGCATGCAATAAAAGATTATTTTTGACATTAAGTAGGTGTACAACTTCTAATCATGGCGAATATCAAAATGCTTACTACAGGTATAACCTTACAAAACACCTGCAAAACAGGACATACTGGTTAATAAAGTAGAGAGATGCGGAAAATAGCCTACATTTTGTAAATCAGGAATGACGTCTCAAGGACATGACTTCCTATCGTTTCAAAAGTTTACAAATCCTTAAGCTTGCAGAAGAGACGTGCTATACTGTAGTTTGAAAGACTCACCACTTGCATAGCGTTTCCTTCGATTTCAGTAACGTCCAAAGCTCTTCTTGTTTTCTTCAGAAACTCCTAATACGAGTCAGGAAATTGCCTTCAATTAAAATACCAACCATAAAAATCTCAAATCTCCTGGCTAAAGCTGCTGTAGGCATACGTTGTTTTGACTTAACCTATTAAAACATCGAATTACATGCCCCCTAGTCGGCTTTAGAAAGAATTAGCCTGCCAGGGTATAGACTGTGTTTACACCTGCAGATGGGTTTTGTGTTGCGTAAAACAGAGTCAATGTACCAAAGAGCTCAGTAAACGAACTGATTCCCAAAACGACAGCTTCCTCGACTCTGGCCATCTGCATTTAGTCTAACCATTTCGCCTTTCCAAAACTGACACCATTCAAACAATGCAGCCTATAGGCTCCTGTTTTTCCCTTCCTAACTGCCCTGACAGAGAAAAATACTGCACGACGGATTTTTGTACCACGAAAGTACAAATTGACATAATAATAAAACGAGAACTATGCAAGTATTATTGTAACTATTTAAGAAATCTCACATAGCCTACCTTGAAACGACTGCGGAAGTTTTAGAGTAGGCTAGCCTACAACGTAAGCGGAATCTGCGTTCCAGTCCGTCTATCTAATCTTTTTCAAAGCGCAGGTCTAGATTTATTACCGTCATATATTAGAGGTCAGACAGTACAAACCCTGTCAATTGCCTATAGGTACATTCTACGACTTAAAATAAATTAAACTCAGCGTTTACCATCATGAGAACCACTGTAGGCTACAGATCACCTGCGAGCTGGTAATGACAGTTTTTAAAAGCCTAGGCTACGGTGTTTGAAAGAAATGTAAAGAACTGGAAAAATGAAAACGACAGGTCAAATAAGAAACAGAGCTCGTTAATTCCCTAGTCTAATTGGTGATTTAGACCAACCTGGTGATTTGATATCACTTGCAAAATCCCCATGCGATTTAGGCTAATATGTTAATTAGCCTGTATAATTTCCTTACAATCTATGCGGGTGTTTTGTTTGCTTTTAGGCTACCTTCGTAGCCTATGCCCAATATGTATCAGATAAACATTTCATAGGCCTATAGGCTACAGTACAGCTTGTACAAGTGCTTATCAGACCAACAAGTAGGCTATTCGATTAGACTATATGGCTCGCTAAAGTGGGAATGAATTGTTGTTCAGTAGCTATGGCAAAAGACAAATTTTACACTCACCTGGCAGCAAAAAAGATGTGTATAGCCTATAGGCTAATCGGCGAAAAACAGTAGTAGCCTACGCATGCACAAACTGGCAAGACTGCAACTTATTGCGCTAGTGCCCTTAGGCCTATTCGATAAAACGTTGAGTCGTCTTAAACTATACAAATAAATAGCCTATTTCCGGATTACTGAGTTTTACAGTTGTCTCCACCAGATCAGATTATTAGCCAACAAGATTAGGTAAAATTATAAATATCTGCGCAAAATGAAAATTGTAGGCTGACTCTTCTACGCGAAACAGATTACATTTTTTATCCTTACACTAAGTCTCTTGGGAGCTACTCTTCTCGTGTCCTATCGTCCACACTAGGCTAGTGGACTGACATTTAGTTCAGTGACCGATTTGAGAGAGAAAAACGCCCGCACTGCACTGTTCATGGGAATGTGCAGGTGTTACGCGAGCCCCGAGCAACTTCAGCGGGACTGAAATTGTGGTGGGGAAAACATATCAGTATTTATTGCTACCTTGACACCCAGCTGACAACGTTAGCCACTATTGATAGTTCCATTTAAAAAAAAAAAAGATTACAGATCTTGTCTCCGGTCATAAATGAAGCTATCGACTGAATGATTGTCATCGCGACAAGTGTGCCGTTGGCACCTATAAATGAAAACAGCGTAGCCTATTTTACTTCTGCACCCTTTCCCCTCAAAGACGGATTATCCAGCTTTCATGTTCAATAGTCACCCCCCATCGTTTCCTGAATATTTGAAGAATGGATGGTTGGTGACAAGTATAGCCCGGCTACGTTTGACTACAGGTCTACGTTTGCGAGCCAAACCAGCATTGTTAATAATTTTATTATTATTTCTTATAATTTTGAAAAATAATTTTATCATTCATTTACTAACTTAAACACATGTGCTCAACAACCTAATTAGGAGCATGTTGATTCACCTCAGTCTTTAATTTCATCAGAAAATTTGGTTAGCCTACCTCTTTTTATGTAATTTTGTGCAATATAGCACAATAAGCAGTGTGAACATGGGATTTTTATTCTTCATGACATGCATAGCTATTTCTGGCATAATGTGGCGCTTAAACATAGGCTACATAGGGGGTCCCGAGGTTGGGAACCACTACTTTATCGAACTGAGGCTTACGCGTCTCCTGTTTCGAATAACTCCCATGCTCGAGGTGTAAGCGACTGAAATGAGTCGGTGTCGTTACTGTTAATATAGTCACGTCGCAAAATGTTCTTGTTCTGCATCATTAATACTCAGTTCTTTGCAAAGGACAGACTCTTCTGAAAGTGGTGGTGCAGAGTCAATCATTAACAGTGGGTAAAAGGATTTCGACACAAACTAAACTTTTTTTTTTAAATCAGTACATGCGCAGTTGCTCTATGGTCTACATATCACCTGAAGGTATGATTTTTTACAATGTTCCGTGGAGGACTGGTACATTTTGCGGTGACTGGAAAGTTTTTTTTACAAAGGTGTGTGCGTGTTTTTTACGGGTTGGGTTGAATAGGGTAATTAGAGTTGAGAGTGAATTTGACCTTAATGTGTCCCAAAATTAATCTCTGGAGATTAAATACACTTCACAAAAAACGTTTAAATAAAAAATAAAAAAACTTCTTACGCAGTTTAATATTATTCGGATGACTGCTCCTAAAGATTGTCCCGGTGCCATAGCCTACTCCGCAAACTCAATCTTACTTATGATAGTCTCACGATCTGTACCAATTTATATCAATTCAATACAGGCTCCCATTAAGTGCTTAGTGGAAATCAATTTCAAAAGGTGTTTAATGATGCTCAATTTATTTAACAAACATTGCATGACTTACATGATTTGGAAGCACACTAGACTCCCTAACCTAGAATTTAGCAATCCCTTCCTTGTATTAGTTTAATTGCCAATTTATGCACGTTTCTTTCTTCGGCAGTCCTTCGGTTGTCTTTCCATCCTTAGACGTAATTGTGACAACTATATTGTCTAAAGTTCGGGTAGAAGTCTTTTCTAAAACAAAAGGCTTAGGCCAGTTACTTCCATTGTAAGGCTGAAGGAAGTTTAGCTTGCACCTGTCGTAGTTCAAGCTATTTTTTTTGACCGATTCAATGCTGTAGCAATGCATTGATCCAAACAAGTATCACACTGCAGTAGAACTACAAACGTTCGATCATTTAAATCACAAAATTTCTGAAACTGAGTACTGCGTATCTGATGTTGAACAAGCACTGTGTAGTAGCCAGTGTTTATACCACTGTAAACGTAGCATGTAATAACTGAAATATACAGACTAAATTACCTACCTCAATATGCTTCCATGGAAATGTTATCCTTGGAAATTCTAGAAGTGGAAAGTCCAGCGGTCAGAAAGCAAAAGTCCTGCCATGTATTTCTTCCCCACCCCACCCCACCCAGGTGATTTCACGAATTAGTTCTACCTTCTGGTTGAAGAACTGTGGTAATTAGCAAATCCAGGTGATTGGGACAAAATACTGGCCTTTCTTCTGAACCTGGGGTGGATGTTTTGTTTTTTTGCAGGAACACTACAGGTACCAAGACCGGTTAAAGATTGAAGCACTTTTTCCTGTATGTATTCCAGAGAAACTTGGACAGCTTCTGGAATCACATCACGTTCCCATGGTTGGACATTCTCACCATTCACTCAAGTATTGTACAGCAACACAGCTTTCACTACACACAGCCAAATCACGATGCCATTGTTTCTTTGCCAGGTATACCTGGAAGGACTTTCTTAACAATGACTACCAGCTCAAATTCAGATGTATCGTGATTATTTGAGCAGATATTTTACACATGAAGTTGGACAAACTAGCCAAGCACAAAATGTGACCATTTCCTGCTTATTGCCATCAAATAGGGAATTATACAAATTTGTGTATCATGCAAAAAAAAACTGGCACTGGATTAAAATGAAGTCTGGAAAATGTCAACCACTTCAGCTGCATTTTCCTGTACGATTCAACAGTCCCACCTTTTGCGGTTATCATGCCTCATATTAAGAGGGCTTGAATTGTGCTGAGGACGCAGGAGATAAGGCAGCACGTTCTCAATAGCTGCCTAACAGACAAGGTTCACAGTAATAAATGCCATTTATAGGACCTCTAAGATTCAACCTGTTAAAAGGTATGGAGAAAAACATTTGAGCAGACTTGTTTATGACAGTATAGGTAACTTCTGTATAAGCTAAATCAGGCCATACAGGAATATACAAGATTATGGTGCCCTGAAATGGGGGGGGGGGGGGGGGGGGCATTATTAAAGGGAATTTTATTAAAGTGCATTTTTTGTATAAAAATTCCCTTTAATAAAAGCTGAGAATCCACACTTTACCACATGTAAATAGATTGATTATAAATGAAAATTTGTGGAGTAGAGCCAAATCAAGGGGGAGAAAAATTATAAAAAATAAAATCGGTTCCAATCATTATGGAGGGCACTATGTTCTCAGGCCAGATTCATGCAGGGAATACTGTAAGACACTACAACTAGCAATTAACCAAGTATGTTTATTAAACTCATAAAATGTTACAAATTAAAGCGAACAAAAAACTGAAGACATTTCTTTAAAATCCATTATAAACTCACTGCGTTCTGCCCAGCAAAATAATAATCTACACATTTCTCATAATAGCACTGAAAACAGCAATGAAAGGTTGACATGCTTTTTACATGGTTATACACTTTGTCAATTAAGTGATTTGTGTACACGGTAGCCATTCCCAATTATCAATGGCCAAAGTGCAGAACTTATTTTTAAATCTTTCTGCGTTCAGACAATCAAGGATTGCCTCCTCTTGACATGTCATATCTAACATTAAAAAAAAGGAATCTAAGGAAGCAAAAACTACTGTACACTAAACATTTTCAAATAAAGCATCTGCAACAGACACCAGAAACCTAAGGCATCTTATTTGATAGGGTACACATTACCTGAACAGAATTTCAACTAAGATAACCAAACAAAGAAATGTTTGTCATCACATCATGGTTTACTGGGAAATCAATTTTGCTTTTAGATGCCTTAATGAGGGGGACCAAGAACCCTATAATACTACTGGTGTCCCACAAGACAGGACCCTGAGAGCAGTCAGCCGAGAGGGACACCCGCAAAAAAACAAAGTAAAACAGAAAAGCAAACCAGCAAGCCAGGCATTCTCAATATGAAAATGTAGAGAATCTCAGAATATACAAAATTTAATCAACAGTTCCTTGTGTATCCACGATTTTGAGCAACGCACCAACTTATAGCCCGGTCTTCTCATGCAAAGTTCAAAATATTTAAGGATTTTTCAATATTCAGTAGAAAACACAGCTTCAGTACCAAGTGCTTTGAGAAAAGACTAAATTAAGACTGATCAAATCTTGGGAGCACCAACCGATCAGTGAAAACCAATTTGAAACCACTTCTTATTGATTGGAATAGCTCTGCTAAGCTGGGTACTGAGCACAGGGTCTTAGTCCTGGGAGGCCGATCTGGAGCGGGAGCGGGAGCGGGACTTCGAGCGTGACGGAGAATGGGAGGGAGAGCGTTTGGCGGGGGACGTTGAGTGACGACTGTCGCCCTGCGGCGATGGGGAACGGGAGGCGGACTTGGCACGCTCTCCCTTCCCGTTCTCCATGGGGGACGGGGAGCGGCTGTGGGACTTCTTGCCGACGGACTTCTCCTTGGACCGGCTGCGGGAGTCGCGGTCGGACTTTGCTTTTGAGCGGCTCTTGGACCGGGACTTGCGGTTGTCAGAGCGTGAGCGAGACTTGTGGCTGGTGGAGCGACTGCGAGACTTCCGGTCGCGGGAGCGGGAACGTGACTTCCCGTTGCCAGAGCGAGAGCGCGACTTGTGGGCGGGGGACTTGGAACGGGACCGGCGCCCGGATTGGGAGCGGCGCTTGCTACGAGAGCGGGACCTGTGGATTCAGAACGACAGGCTCAGAACGTTCCATTCTCACACTGAGCTGCAACCGATTCAAAAGAAGGCATATGACAAACGGCCCACGACACCAGAAAGATGAGTCTTTACCGTGAATGGGATCGGGAGTTGCTACGGGATTGGCTGCTCCTGCGACTCCTGCTGCGGGAACGCCGCCTGCTCCGGGACCTGCGGCACAGGAAGAACGTGGTCAGAATCTCCTCATCTACAACCCCACACAAACGCACGCACCACTATCCTATAGCACGCATCCAGGTACCACAAACGGATGAACAGCGACTGGGGCAGATTAACATTTTGACATTTACATTGAAGCAGATGCTCTTTTGCAGAGCGACTTAAAACAAATGACACATTTAAATGCAGAATTGGTTGTCCTTGCATTAGGAGGTTATGTTGAGGGAGCGGCGGAGATGTTGGGGTGCAGGGTGAGGAAGAGCGGCGGAGATGTTGGGGTGCAGGGTGAGGGAGAGCTGCGGAGATGTTGGGGTGCAGGGTGAGGGAGAGCGGCGGAGATGTTGGGGTGCAGGGTGAGGGGTAAAGTGAGGTCGGCGCTCACCGGGACCGGCTGCCAGAGTAGGAACGGCGCCGGCGTGGCTTGTCCTCCACAAGGCGGATCTTCCTGCCGTTAATGTCGGCGCCGTCCAGCTCGTCCAGGGCTCTCCTCATATCCGAGGAGGAGCGGAACTCGATGACGCCCTCGTTGGTTCGTTCCTTGTGGGCATCGGCATACGTCACCTCCCCCGCTTGACGCATAAAGTCCTGCGCATAGAACAAAATTTGTCATCAAATGGAAAGACGGCAAACGATACAGCCCAACTGACAGCGTTTAAAAAAAAAAAAATAATAAAGTGGAACCAAGTTAATTGTGTCCCATGCTCTCCAACTGCTAGCAAACCATACCGTTAAGAGCTGCCAAATTTGGGAAGAAAGTTGACAGGGTGTCAATAGCATGCTAGCTTAGATAAATATCTACTAATCATTTTGACATGAATAACATTCATCCAAAAATGTTTGCTTAAAAAAAGTATTATGCCCAATTGTTCAGAAAATGACAGTACTAGTCTGAAGAGCCAAGCGTAAAACATGGCAACAAGTCTATTTCTTTCAATTTACACCTTTAACTGTTAAGATATTGGCTCCTTGGCAGTTTTTTTTTCTTCTCAGTGTGATCAGGTTGAGCCAGTGGCACATTCCATTTCAATCATGTTGTAAAACTTTATTCAATGTACATGTCCATCTTGACAATGGCGGGCTGAATATGTGCAGACTGGGCCCCTGGAGCTCACCTTGAGGTCCTGCCAGCTGCAGCGACTGGAGAGGTTCTCCACAATGAGACGATACTCTGTGCGGACAGGCGGCCCGTACTTATCCCTGCCAGTACGGCTTCTGCTGCTGTAACCACTACTACCTTTAAACAACACGAGAGGAGACAAGTCAGCATGGCAGAGTGACATTCTCCACAAGGGGGGGAAAACAATGGGCGGTGAAAAATAAAGGAAGGCGCTAAAGTTAGCAGGATTGGGCTTTTTTTGTTTTTTGTTTGTTTGTGTGGCTCTGGTCCATGGCTAGTAGTCCCTGTGGACTCATTTGACCAGGACGTTTCAGCATTAGGCCACCTTCTCCGTCAAAACTCAATTCTGAAGAGTAATTATTGTAGCATGGAAGCCTTGGCAGAAATATTAGACCATCTCCAAGTCAATTACCAGCTGTGGACTATAGTCAACAGTAAGATGATCTCTGGGAAATACTTGCATTCCTGTTCTTCGCTCAAGCCAAACGGCAGCAATGCTTGCTTCTCAGTTTGAGATTAGCACACCTGTGTAACGAGCCAGATAATTCACAAATGTGACAGATCATTTAATATTTAGTCACTTCAGTGAACGCAGAGTCTACTTCTAGAAGAACAAACAGGTAAGCATTTTCCACACAATTGTCAAGTTGTTGTGAAAAATAAATTAAAAAAATAAAAAATAAAAAAATGTGAAACTACCAACACGGCATTAGTTGCTTACAAAGCTTTACCACTGCCTGTCTAATTACAGCAAAACACAGCAATTGAAGCCGACTGCTCTTTTACACAGCAGATTAGATGGTGGCTTTAACCTCTCCATTATTTCTTTCAACATAAAAACCAATGGGATTCCTCACCATCACCCTGGTCTATTCGCAAAAGGTTGCTGTCATCATGGCTTCCGGTTAGGTCAGCCAAAGGGTCAAAGGGCAAACGTCACACACACATTGTAAGGTGAAAGCCAAGGCCAAACGGGACAGGCAGTCATCTTAGCCTCAATGGACTCGGACTCAGCCTCAGCCCGCACTGGACTCTTTCAAATTGAAACATCAAGGACTTTGTTAATGTTGAATTCAAATGGTATATAAACATTGCATCTTAACAAGTCATATCCACCTGCGATTTACGTGACAGCTGTGCTCATTTCGTATTCTCGGTGACTAGGCAATGGCTAGGCAACAAATAGGAACCCGGATGGAGAATTTCAAGCACAATATAGTAAATTGGTACACACTACAAATGTGCGCCACGGGTGAAGTCAACACAGCTGCCAAGTACACACACTTAACCTAACATTTAACCATCCCACCCCACCCTCCCACACTAATACAGTCCAATCCTGGTCCATATGGGCAGCCACAACATGGCTGCCTCCTCATCACCCATGCAGGAAACCACTGTGTAATTTATGGCAGGAAGTTGGGGGAAAAAAGTCCTGGCCTGGCAAATTCTTCCACACCTTCTGAATTCCTGTAAAAATAACCTCCTACACATGACCTATGCGACTTGACCAAAACATGCCAGTCTGAGGGGGGGAAAAAAATAATTCAGACTTCTGACCAGCACACTTTCCTAGTTTGGTTTACAGATCGTTTCACTGGACCTTACCATTGTACATGGTACAGTGTGTATGGAGAAAATTAGATCTGTTCTCAAACCGCAGGATAAATGAAGGAGATACTTTCTGGCATTAGACATGCCAAAGTAATATCCACAGCTAAAACGACACTACGCTGCCATTTTCCTTATGGCTGAGACTGTACTGCAAGCACAACAGCAGACACAGAAAGGTTTATATTCTATAAACGGCTGATGAACACATGCAAGGGAATTGAAGATTCCCAAGGTAAGTGTATATAGGAAGGTAAAGAAAATCCCTTGCACGTCTCATCTCTAAACCTTAGGAACAAGATGGGAGGGAAAAACTTTACGTTACTATTTTCTAGTAGTAGACTGCACTTACTGCGGCCGCCTCCCCCATAACCCCCACCGCCGCCGCCGCCGCCGCCTCCGCCTCCGCCTCCGCCTATGCCTCCGCCTACGCCTCCGCCTCCACGTCCACCGCCGTCGCCGCCACCGTATCCATCTCGGTCCCGCCGTGGTCCCCGGGCATGCTCGACAATGACTCGCTCGCCACATAACTCCTTGCCATTCAGCTCATACACTGCATCATCTGCATCGCGAGTGTCCTCAAACTCCACAAAGCCATACCTGGAGGAAAAAAGTATCAGAACCGATCAATCATGGAAATGCAGACAACTGACAAAACAGTCACATAGAATGACAATGCACAAAATATACATTTGATCAGCCAGGATTTAAGGTACAGGTAACACCTTGTCAACTCAAACAGCTGTATAAAATGAAGAATTATGCTTTAAATCAAGAAAAAAAACAAGAAAGAGTTCCCCTGGTGGGGCTAAAGATTTGGTACTTAACAGATAATTTTAGGCAAAAAGTACCGAAAATTGGCACCGGATACTTTTTCGATACTTGGACAGTTTTCGGACAGAATTCGGTCGGTGCTCAAGTATTGATGTTCGATACCCAGCCTTACACACATTGCGTACAAAAGTTGCTAAATAAACATCGAACATACAGTAACGTTAAGTTACTGCGAATCAACACGACAACGTTTATAAATCAATCTAGCATAAGCCAACAATCCCATTGATGTCTCGGCAAACATCACATGGCGGTACTGGTGATGGTCAAAGGCCGTTCTTGTTAGGCCATCATTGGCCAAGGCCAACCAGCATAAGCAGACTAACGTTAGATACAAGTTGTACACAAAAACAATGAAGTTACCCAACATGTGACGTTAGTTGCAAAGTCATTCCGCTAAATAAAAGTAATTCCAATCTCTTTGAACAACGGCTGGATTAACGCTACTGGTTAATCAACGTTAGGTGGTATATAAATACAACACGCTCAATCAACTAGGGTTTAAAGTAATCTGTAAATTTTTTAAAATTCAGCTAACGTTAGCTGGATTTCCAGTGTCTCAAAACCCCCCACTTTCAGCAGTATTTGTTGTTCTTGTCCCTCTAATTCAGTCCCAGTTTGCCAGCACAGCGCAGCCAACTTTCCACACATGTTCTCTGACCCGATTACACAGCCATCGATATTAGGAAGCCAACTATTGATGCAACTCAACGTTTTAGCGTTGAAATGCACTCAAATTGGCTACTGCCATCAAACTGTTCATGACTAGGATTGTATTGTCTAAGTCGACCATGTACAATTGGACCGAAAGCTATATTCAAACAAAGCACAAGGTTCCGAAATGCTGGCCCCCACCACCATCTAGCGAGCACTACAGTACTGCTGTCCCAGACCTTTTCCGCAGCGGCCATTTTGTCCACGCGGCAATGTGACTAGCCTGCTCGCATCAATATAACGTTACCAAGTTTACCTACATAAGCAACGATCATTAACATGGAGCCATACTCGTAAAACCAGACACGATCGGTTAGCTTATTGATTTCCGTATTTTGCGTTTATTTTTTTCTAAATTACAAATGTTAGCTAGCAAACAAACGCTGGCTAACTGTTAGCTAGTTGTGCTGGCTATAACACTGTTCGTGGTCGGCCTTACCCATTTTTCAAGTCGACTTCTAAAAGCTTGCCATAGCCGCTGAAGAACCTCTGGATGTCCTTCTCCCGGACATGATAGCTCAGTCTGCCGATGTAGACGCGGGGCATGTCGTCGATTTCCCTGTCCTGTTTTAGTGACAATGTTCGTTATGCAAGAAACAGGCTTCAGCACACGCCACCTTGCTCTCGCATGAAGGATCTACAGAAATGACGGTATACAGTATTTATATCGTAACGTCACGCTGCGCAGTGACATCTCTTCCGGCCTCCGCCTCCGCCTCCGCCTCCGCCTCCTCCTCCACTTAATGCGTTCACTTAGTTCTGTGGTTCAACCAACCAGTATCTAGCAAAAAGGTGCAGTAGCCTAGATTATTACTTGGGAAAAACAAGTTATTAAAATGAGCAACATGGTATTATGTTATTTCATTTATTTGATAGTTTTGCCAATATGTTTCTCTATCTATCTATAATGGCTTTAATTTAGGGGAAAAAATCATTAAAATAAAAAGGTGAGTATACACTAGTCTAACGTTAAATAAGAATCCCAACCAACATTGTGAAATCCTGACATGCTTAACACAGGTTTAACCCATAGACTGGTTTAACCCATGGTTTAATCTTATTTTATGGGAAGTATTGCAAATGTAGACATTATGTGGAGTAGATCACTGATCACAGATAAATGTAAGCAGAACATATTACAATGTCTGTTCAACTTGAAATGTCAGTTCAAATTTCTTTACACTATAAAACTTAAAATACTAAAAAAATTCATTTTCAGAATGCTATCTGTTTAGCTGAAATGCATCTACCTTTGCAAAATAAATAACTAAAATTATAAATAAGTTTATCACAGCACTGCCAAACTATATAACAGCCATTACACATCTGCTTAACACAAGTTGGAATGAAGTAACTAGGCCACAAAACAAAATTAAAGAACAGAAAAAATCCTCAAATAATAAACTACAATAAACTTACTTTGGTAAATTTATCGGTGTGCACAATATAGTTTTCTTCGTAGTATATACATTCGTGTGGCTCGGCATACAGGACCGTGTATATATGAACTTTCTTACAAATTAGAAGTTTACTGTATTTTTTTGTGTATAAAATTTGTTGTGCTCCAATAATAATGGCAGTCTAATATCTGGTGCTTTTTTAAAATGGTGTTACAAATGAATGGTATGGATTTTGAAGCCATAAAATACTGAGGTTTTTGAAAGTTAGAACTACAGCTACCATAAAGAAATTGTACCCTGAAATCAGCTGTAACACAACCTCAAGCTATTAAGATTATGAAGCCAGATTTTTCCTGTAAACCTTTTTCTGGATTTACTTCACAAGCAGTTTATATTCTGTTGCTTTGTTGATGTAATAACAGAGTACAATACACTTTCCAAAGTGCACATACAGCAAATTCCAATACCACACACTATTTTAAAAGCCAAATTTACCAATACCTGCGACCCTTAAGCGCAGACAAGCCATTTGTCAATTTAGAGGAAAATACTGATTTGTCCTACAATTTGTGTCAAAATTTCGGGTCAAATAAAACTATGGAAGCTCTCGGTTTCAGTTGGAAATTGAGTATTATAGGTGATCCTTTCTTCTGCTGGGAGGCCAGAGCTGAAAATTAGCAAGTCCTTGCCCTGGTACAATGGAGGAGAGGATACACAATAAAGCAGAGGAGTCTAGAGAAATATGCATGTGTACAGACATGGCTGAAATTTGCAGGGATGTGAGAAGTGGGCAGGAATGGGATGAGAATGGAAATGAAGGCTGTAAGGAGGAAGATGGGAGTATTCCAGGTCAACATACCAGACAGCCAGAGACCAGATTTGACTGGACAAAGTGGTGAAACATTTGCATACCAAAAGGCAGGGGAGAAAAGGTAGATTTGCATTACAGCGGCATGAAAACATGGGACACTGGTGGGAGAGAGTGAGAGACAGACCTGACGTAAAGACAATGGGCTAACGACAGCACTAACGACAGCACTTGCGTGCTCACATCAAGGTATGGGGCTGTGAGCAGGCATCTCCTCTTGCCTCTTGAGACAGAGGTAGAAACTGTACAACATGAAGTCGGATAACCAGTTTAAGGTAATGGATGAGATTCCCAGCTGAACTAGGATAGGGAGGGAGATATATAGTGAATTTGTGATCCGCTATATCTAGAGCAGTATTCAATAATGAGATACTTTTTCTCACTTTGCATATTTCTGGGCTATGATACGACACACCCAATCATCCTAACAACTTCAGGAAGTTTACTTTTCATTTGTTTGGCAAATTCTGCACTTCAATAAAAACAACTACTGAGATAAGATGATGAATTCCTGTGATATGTTTAAATGAGTCCTTAAACCAATTGTACAGGTATAATGTTGGGAAGGTTTTCAAATGGTAAGCAATTGATTAATGATTATATCTATTGTTGTAGTGCAGAAAAATAACTCAGTCAGTACAGACAATGAACAAAAATATGGAAAGACCAATGTAAAGTTATATAATAGGGTGCTGGGCCACATGTGTCCAGTACAGCCAGTGTACCAGTGCCTGGAATTCTGCTAGAGGAACACAGCACTAATCTTCCACTGAACAACTACTTGTATTCTGTGGACAGGTAACTGTCATCTTCAGCCTCCCCTTCTCCAGAATAGATGCTTTAATTGGGGTGATGTCTCAGTAGCAAAGTTTGGGAACCACTGGAAATTTGGTAGTTATGGCCACTGCAGACCAAGCTGACTAGGTGACCAGATGGTCAGTTCAGAAAGTCTGCATGCCATTTGTTCCTTAGTGGTTGTAACATTAGTTCAACCACTCTACGTGTATAATCTTAATCAGCCACTGTCGAGTAGCATTTAACTGCCAAGCCAATACAGTTCATGAAATTAACAAATGCCATTATTCAGTGTTTTACAATAATTTATTTTCAATTTCTTTAAACGTTCATGTGCATTAGTACGTACCCGTACACTATATTGTATTGATATATTATACAGTTGTACACAATGTACTGAAATCCAAATGTCCTCATTTTCACTTTTCTGAGAAAGCCACCAAATGGTTTGAATCCTACCTTAGGACAATAGTGGGCAAGATCAATGGTGAAAAATCCACACCTGTGCCATTATGCATTTCTAATTGTAATGTTTTGTTCCCCTTATTTTTTTTAATTGAATTTAATATATTTTTTTGAAAGCTTCCTGGGGACAGGTGTTGTGAACTAGCATCTCGCTACAAATACTACAGTACTACATCTGATGTTTGTTGCATGTTGTACTGATGTTACTATAATAGCCACATGAAATAAATGGTGGCAAACATTAACTCATAAATTATTCATTAGTTTTATTTACAAAATACCAGGATTAGCAGCATAATCAACAATTCAAATTATTTTCAATTTCAACACCTAAACAGAAGCAATCAGCTCATGTAACACACCATATACTCCTTCATACCCATAATAATTGGAAAATGAAATTCAAGTATCTTCCAATATCAAAGATTAAACTTTCTTTTCAACAATTTATACAAAAATCTAAATTTAACTAAATTAAAAAATTGCAGTATTTCCGTAACAGACCATTTACACAGCCGGGGTGGGATTATGCTGTTCAATTTGACATGCAGGCATATGTGATGTGGTAAATTCAATATCAATATGGGAACAGATATGTTGAAATAGGTTTATGTGAAGTTTGGAGGCGTTGGGGAGGATGACTAAAAAAAACATAGTAAGCATAGGGTGACAATATACAACATATAGTTAAAATTAAAACAGTACTATAATAACATACATCATTAAAATGGTAAAATCAGTGAGTAAAATAAATAAAATAAGAAAAGCTAGTTAATGGCAAGATTAAAAAAAAAAAAGAAACGAGTCCTTAAAACTGTGTACAGTATATTTGCCTGATGATAGCAATTGGTAGTGCATTCCAAGCCTTTGGAGCGTAAAAACGGAATGGTGCTTCAGAATATTTGTCATGTTTCATTCCTGGAACATTAAGTAAACCAGCAGCTGATGATCCAAGTGCTCTTCTTAGAACATACGTTGACAATCAGAAACGTATGATGGTGCTAAACTGTTACGAGCTTTTGTAGATGAGTAGAAGTACTTTAAAATCAATCCTAAAAGATACTGGGAGCCAGTGCAAGGAGGCCAGAACAGGAGTGATATGTTCAGATTTCCTTGTTTTTGTTAAGATTCTGGCTGCAGCATTTTGTACAAGTTGTAATCTTACAAGCAACGTCTTTGGCAGTCTTGTCAAAAGTGCATCGAAATAATCTAGGAGACTAAAAACATATCCATACGTCAGCTTCTTAGCAACTTGCAGAGTGAGGAATGGCCTGACAGGTGCTTGGTTACATAGTCTATGTGAGGCTTGAAACTTAATTCGGAGTCAAGAATGACACCAAGATTTCTCACTTCTGTTTTGACTTGAGCAGCGAGATATCCAGGTTTGCTTAGTGTAAAAAAAAAATCAAATAATTTTATCCATTTGCTTGAATGAGTAGAATTTCAGTTTATGAAAGTTTTCGCTCATCCAATAAACAATACTAGCTAAACAGGTCATCAATCGAGTTAAGGCATCAGGGTCATTTGGTGAAACAGATATACATGGATATCTGTTTCATCCCCCCCATTTTAAGGCACCAAAAGTGATTGGACAAGTTAAACTTAGTCATCATATTTAGTCGCATATCCTTTGCATGCCATGACTTCCTGATGTCTGTGACCAAACAACATCAAAAGACTCGATATCTTATTTTCAGGTATTCTTACAAGCGATACTATAACCTCTCTGCATTTGAATGAATCTCTATGGGAATTGGGGGGTGGGACTAGATTTAGCTGTAAAATACACTGGAACAGTATGAAACACATGGTTGGCTAAATGGCTCTAAGTCATCAATGGTCTGACGTATGAAACAAGCCTCAAACCATCACTCTGCTGTCAGATATGCAGTAGTTATGGATGGATCACTAAGGGTTTCTTCTGACTTATTTTCTCCATAGAGTTCAATAGGAAAATGAGTCAGGAGAAACATTTTCCAAAAGACATTAACAGCTGGAATGATGCAGGAATAATCCAGTGACATTGCACCACAATCGTTGGCTAACAATGGTTGACTAACAGTGGGACATTCTGTGTGAATTTTAACAAAAAATTCCCTTGACGTCTCAGATTGTCCTGAAATATGAGACTTGTGTCACAAATACATTGTGAAAATTACAATTAAAATGCCCATTTTGAGTCATTTTTGGTCCTATAGGTGCCTCCTTTAAGACCCTGTAATCTTTTCACCGTACTTGGTATAGACAATTGTGTATTATAATCAGAATTCCATAAGATATTTGTTACATTACTAATGTAATTTATTTTATGGAATTTAAATGAAAAACCAAAAATATTACATATTTAGGCTGTTATATTAGTTCAAATAAGTAGCAATTATTAAAAGATAAGACAATATAAAAAATTGGGAGATTTGCCAATCAATCTCATTGGGAGAATAAATTGTTAGATTTGGATGCTTAAATTCTTGTATATTTATATATTCAAGTAACCTCACCAAAATTTTTCAAAATTCTTAATTCAGTAATTACATCATTTATGTGGGCAAATAGATGGGCAAGAATTACAAGAGATGCTCAATTTACCAAGAATAGAAGGCGGTTTAAATGTTCCAAAATTTGAGCTGTATCAACTTGCCTCTCAGTGCTTTTATCTGTATCATATAATGCATAACTCATAAAAGATGAAAAATTGATTCGTGCAACTTTTTTCAAAGAATAAAAGTAACTAGAAATAACCGCCTTGCGGTTGTATGCCTCCACCAACAAGTCAAGTTGCAGTTTACATCCATGTCTGTCTAGTGAAGACTTTAAAGGAATTTAATTTAAAAGGTATGAAGTGTATTTATTGGCGAAATGGAAGTTATCACTATATTGACATGTATGATTCCAGTGAATAATTTCCTTTGTAAATTTACAGTCTTTATGTTTATTTATTGAACATATATAATTAATGTGATTTTGATTTATTTTCTCAGCTACAGTGGTAAGTAAAATATTATGATGTCACAGTGAAGTTGACCTTTGAACTTTTGGATATAAAATGTCATCACATCCTAATTTTATCCTATTTGACATTTGTGTGAAATTTTGTCATAATTAGCGTAGGAATTCTTGAGTTATGGCCAAAAACGTCTTTTGTGAGGTCACAGTGACCTTGACCTTTTTAAAAGACGAAAAAGCATTATCCGATAATGCAACCAACAAAATAAGTTTAAATATAACAGGAAAAAGATTCTTCATTTACAAATAACTTACAAAATAGATTTCTCCCATTTTATCTTTTTTTTGCAACATGCATCAGGCAGGCAACGAGGGGTCCATTTTAAGTTTTTCTATTGAGCAAAGCAGCTGAGGCTTTTTCCATGGCTTTTTTTGATATATGGTACACTCTTCTGAGGGAATATCGGAGGGATTTTTTTTTGGTCCAAATTCACACGGAATGTCCCAAGTCCCTATTTGGTGATTAACTCAAGACTGCAGAGCTTCTCCAGGCTTCTAAAGGTCCTACTGAAAGCTAACTGGTCTTAAATAGTGCACAATGAACAGAGGCCAACATTAGTATCCCAACATTTCACTAGAGTACTGCACATTGTTTTTTTAAAAGTCCAATTCACAATTTTAGAAATTCTGTGAACGGGTTTCAAGGGTCTCCCCGCTTCTACAGTTTGCTCTCCGTCACAGTTTTGACTCTCAGCACTCCTTCCTGGGCACAAGTGGCAGCCAGCACCCCATCCTGTCTCCACAGTCGGCCCTGAACCAACCCTCTGCTGCATCCTAAAGAAATGACACAGAGCGTGTGCATTAAGACAAGCATCCAGTATATAGTAAGACTGAGGTGGGTGCTCAACAGGACTCACCTGCCCAGGGACTCTCACACTCATACAGCATCCAATCATCTGCCCGAAAGGTGCTGTGGAACCACATGGCATGGTCCAAGGACGCAGAAAATTGCGCTCGGTAGTCCGGGTAAGGCAATAAAGCAGTGCCCAGAAATGAGTAGTCCGAAACATAGGCAGCTACACAGCAGTGCATCGTCATGTCTCCTTCACCTGCACACAAAGGTACCCAGTTTCTACAATATCATCATTGCTACCCTCCACAAAGATGAGCTCATTTTTACTGATGAAAATCATCAAAATAAAATTGATTGTTCATTGTGATGCACTTGTGATAATATTTACAATTAGTCTGAACCAATGAAGTTGCAGATTGGAAAGCGAAGCGTTGTACCTTTGAGCCAATTTCACAATAAAAACGATCATAAATGTCTTCCACACTGAATTTGTCAAGTCACTACCTGGAGATCGTGTACGTTACCAATATATCCTCTGGCACGAACCCAGAATAGTTTCTTTGGTTCCACGGCGACACGTCTGTAAAAATCGGGTGGGTTCACTGGCTTGATCTCAATAGGAACTTCGTTAGCCAGCAACTTATTAAGCCCTTGCTTGGCATTCTCAGCGAGGTCTGGATGACTGTTAAAAAAAGACAAGTCTGTGAAAAATTTGAATTAAAGCTAGTGACAGTATTAACTAAAGCCATCTCGTCAACTCATATGGCATCTCTAACCATCATAGAAGTTACAGACTATAAGGACGTGACATTGCGAAAGATCACCCGGAAGAGGTTGGTTCGTTACCAATAACAAACTGCTGGGCTCTAAATCTTACAGAAAAAACACACGTCTCACAGTACTAGGTCGGAAGGATGCGCACCTTAATGATGACGACAACAATAATACGCTGCCTTTATGCAGTGATTTTCATCATGTCAAAACTCTTTACAGCTCATCCTGTAGCACCCACCTTAAGTACTGTTGGATGAGCTCCTCCACTGTCAACAGGTCTTCTGGAGGAGGCACGGCAGGCATAGAGAACTGGTGCTGCAAGGGACTGGGCTGATGCATGTGGAAGGAAGCCTGACAGATCAAAATGGGCTGTCCATGTTGAATGGCCTTGACAGAGCGCACACAGAAGCTCCGTCCGTCCCGCGTCCGATCTACCTGGTACAGCACTGGCACCTTGATGTCTCCTGAGGGAGAAAAATGGGTTGGATTTCAACATTAATTTTCAGTAACAACATTAAGGCGGACGATTTTTACAAATGCTTCACCAAAAAATACAATTAAACCAAACACCGTTTTAATTCACGGTCTGCTCACCTGCTCGTACAAAGTAACAGTGCAGGGAATGGGCAAAGAAGTTCTCGCTGACAGATTTGGCAGCAGCAACTAATGCCTGCCCAACAATCTGACCTCCAAACAGCCGCTGTGAGCGGGGGATCCAGTGGTGCTTCCCTCTGCAGAAAACGTAGGGAATTGTGGCTCACGCACAGGCAGGCTAAACAATAAGTTACGATGACAAAAAAGCCTGGTCTGTAAAAACGGCTGGTGCCATAACATAGTAATGGGTATAACATCAGCTCCCGTAACTTATATGGGCAAATGCTAACTTAAAACCACGTGTAACGTTATCTGGCAGCCTAAAGTTAATAGCCAGGCTACTGATACAGTACATTTCAAGTGTAACGTTCGAAGAGAAAGTAATTAAACATGAATATCATTACAACGTGAGATAAGATTGCTAGCTAGCCAACTCCCTATAGCATCTACCTAACGATCTAACCCTACAACTAAATTCCAAACCTGTGTTAATTTCTAAAGACACGTTGAATGTAACGTTGCTGACGCTGCTAGTCTACGTAACGTTAGGCTTTTCCCAATAATACTTCCGCAGTTCTAGCGTTCCTGTTTTTAAGCTACCACTGTTCCACATAATGAGTTAGCTACCTGTATAGGTCTGTGTCGAGTTTCTCTAAATTCATAACGCTAGTAACTAAGACGCTTCGAAGGTCCGGTGCTTCTTCGACAGAGGAAACCTGGTTGTTTTTGGAATTCATATTTGTAATGGACAGGCTCGATTCAACACGTTCTCTGCGGCGTTTGCCGGTGTCTGTGCAAAATTTTTTATTCCTTCTTTTTCTTCTTCTTCTTTGATGTTTAACAGCAGCTTGAATCCACATTGTTGCATTACTGCCATCTCCTGGAGTCAATGAACTCCTACAGTGTCCTGAATGTTACACTTTTCCTATCAGTCCCGTTCTCCGAAGGTAGCTGACCAAGCATCTTCTGCCCTGTCCACTAGCACCACACTGAAGTACGTTCTTTAATCCTGCTCCTGTTATCCCCAATCTTCCCATTTCCTCCATCATGTCCTTCCTTTCTGACCTATATTTATTGCAGTTGATGATAACGTTCTACAGTTTCTGGTGCCTGACAATGTTCACAAACACCGATTGGATGTTTACCTATAACATGGAGTGTGCTGTGTAGATTGCTGTGTCCTATTCTTAATCTTGTTATTACTACCTCTTCTTTTCTGTTTCCTCCCATGTTTCTTACTCTGCCTACTCTATTTTGAATTGAATGTAAATGTCTCCCCCTTATCTCCTGATCCCAGTGCTAGATGCCATTCTTTATTGATATTTTCCCACACAATGCCCTTTCCCTCTGATTTTGATAATTTAATATTGATTTCAACACTTCCTATTTTGCCTGCTTCTTTTGCCAACTTACCTGCTCTCTCGTTTCCCGGGATACCTGAATGCGCTGGGACCCACATGACTGTAACATTTTCCCCTTGCCTAACTATTCTTGAGTTGATAAACAAGATTTCATAAAGGAGATCCTGATGACTTCTGGCTGTACCTGTCTTAATGCTTGCGAGGGCAGACACAGAATCACTGCATATCAATATTTTGCTGCACCTAACCTGTTCAATCCATTCTAATGCCATCAACATGGCAAACAATACAACAGCATACACAGTCACTCAACCAATCAGATGTTCTCTTGTTAATTTCCACTCCGTGACTAGGCACAGTAACCGCAGACCCTGTTGATCCTTTGATCCATCTGTAAAAATCTGAACACTACCTTTATACTTACGGTCCCTATAGCGATAATATTCACTAATTAAATCAGCAGTCTTCATTTTCATTTTTATTTTATTAATACAGGGAAAAAAGATAATAGTACATACAAGTTCTAAAATCTTTGGGCCCTACTCAGTACATTACTGGTTTACAGAGGGTTCCCTGTCCTACAGCATAGAAAGAAAGAAAAAAAGAGATGAACAGAAAATGAGAAAAAAATAAAAAGACAAGAGTAAAAAATCTATAGATGTGCAGTAATTAAAATGTGAGAAATTTCAGAAAGAAATATGTAGAAACAAAGAAAAAAGTAAAAAGTGACTCTCCTTCTCCCAGCTTGTCTGCAGCACCCTTTTTGTTGGATGCCTATCTCCATGCCCCCTTAGATTGGCCCAGTAATTGGCCACCAGTTGTTTCCGATGCAACCACAATGGCATTTCACCTGCCTCAACCTGCAGTTAGAACTTCCCCACACACTAGGGAAGTTCTAACTGCTCCTAAACACACTCTTAGAGCCCAAACTTGTATAATATCCAGGTCTGCTAGCACAGATTGTACTGCTGATCCATATACAATACTTCCATAGTCTAATCTTGATCTCATTAAGGCTACATAAATATATTTCAGAGATGCAATATCAGCCCCCCTCTCCAATCCTGCAAGACACCTCATGACATTTATCACTTTTTTACATTTATTAACTACATATCAAATATGCTCTCTCCATGTTAATCTCGTCTCAAAATACACTCCCAAAAAACGAAAACTCTCAACTTTCTCTAAATTATTTCCATACAGTTTCAAATGACCTTCCCTGAGTTTCTTTCTTGTAATGAACAGCTTTAGTGTTTTTCCACTTTGTTCCCCACTTTTCAACTTGATTCATTCCATCTTGCACTTTCTTAAAAGTGCTCAACATTTCTCCCTCATTTCCACAAAGTCCCGTCATCTGCAAACAATGATCTCCCCATATCCATTGGAATATTTATAAATATATCATTTATCATAATGGAAAATAAAGTTGGACTTACTACACTCCCCTGGGGTGTCCCGTTTTCTACAATATATTGGCTTGATACCTCTAACCCTATCTTCACCTGAATAGTTCTTCCATCTAAAAAGTCCATGACCCAATGGAACATTTTCTCTCCGACTCCCATTAAGTGCAGTTTGATTAGAAGCCCCTCTTCCCATAACATGTCATAAGCTTTCTCAACATCAAAAAACACTGCAACCACCTTCTCTTTAATAACTTGAGCTTTCCTTACTTCGTCCTCTAGACACAACATTAATGGATCCATAGTATTCCTTCCTTTCCTGAATCCACTTTGGTATGTAGCCACCATACCTCTTTTTTCCAAGAAGTACATTAACCTCTCATTTATCATACGTTCCATTCATTTACAAATGTGTTATTTGCAATTGGTCTATAGTTTCCAGGCCTGCTGGCATCTTTTCCAGGTTTCCTTATTGAAATAATTATCGCCTCCTTCCAGGTCCCTGGCATTCTTCCCTCTTCCCACAATTTATTATACAGTAACAATAATTTCTCCAGGCTTCCTACACTTAGATGTTTTAACCTGCTATAACACATTTCATCTTTACCAGGTGCAGTCTTTCCTGCTTTATCTAGTGCCCTATTTAATTCTCCCATACTGAAAGGAACATTTCATACTGAAAGGAACATTTTGCCCACCATCACTACTATCTTTTCTACATAAAGCCTCCATGTTTTCAGATTTAGTTCTCTCTACCTCTTATTCCTTCTTCAGACAAATTATTGGAGCTATGCACCATAACAAAAGTATTTGCCATTAACTCTTTTCCTTATTTGTTACTGCAGTCTCATTTCCATCGGTCAGAACCGGGTAACTCCACTCCGTCCTGTCCCCTCCCATCTTTTTTTTATCATCCCCCGTACCTCTCCTACCTGAGTTGTATTTCCGATTGTATCACAGTACTTTCTCCAATGTGTCCTTTTTGTCTGTCTTATTGTCCTCCTTACTACTGCCTAGGCCTGCTTGTACTGGACGGCAGTGTAGTATAATGGTTAAGGAACTGGCCTTGTAACTGAAAGGTTGCAGGTTCGATTCCCAGGTAGGACGCTGCTGTTGTACCCTTGAGCAAGGTACTTAACCTGAATCGCTTCAGTATATATCCAGCTGTATAAATTGATAATATATGTTAAGTCGCTCTGGATAAGAGCATCTGCTAAATGCCTGTAATGTACTGAATCAAATGTTGAAAATTATAGTTCTTTTGACCAGTTTAAATGCCTTATTTCTTTTTCTCACTGCTTCCTTACACTTATCCTCCCACCATGGTACTACTTTCTTCCTTGTACTGCCTTCACTTTTAGGAATGGATTCTAATGATGGCCGTTATTATGCCTTGCTTTATTTTGCTGTCAAGTGTTTCTATGTTCATTCCATCATTAACCTGACTTAGATATCTATCACTTCCTTCCATAAATGTCTCCCAATTAGCTTTCTCAAGGGTCCATTTCCCACCCGTGTTCTCTATGGTCAGTGAAGTAGCAATATTTATCCTGCACCAAACTGGGTAATGACCACTCCCTATAGTTCCTTCTTGGTACACTGTCCAATCACATACTGCTGCTGTGTTGTTCGATACAAGTGTAAGATCAAGCACAGATTCCTTTCCTGTATTAACATCTTATTCTTGTGTTACTGCCATCATTTAAGCATATTAAATTATTTTCATCTAGCAACTCTTCTATTACCTGACCATTAAGTGTCTGTTCTGTCACTCCCCCAAAATGTGCTGTGTCCATTAAAATCACCACACCAAACCATGTTACTACCATTCTGCCCTTCTATCTCCTCAAGCTTACGTACCTCTAGTCTTTTGCATGGATTATAATAATTCACAATCACTAACTATTTCCTTTCTGCCCACACTTTCACTACCACATACTCTTGTTCATTTCCTATACCCAGTACTCTGTAAGGAATGCCTTGCTTTACAAAGGTGACACATCCTCCTCCTCCTCCCCCCTCTCTCCTATCTTGCCTCACTGCCACATAACCATATAAAACAAAATCCAAGCTTTAACCAGGACTCTTGAATACACACAATGTCTGGTTACTAATGTACTGGTAGCCTAAGCCTACTAACTATATACTGTTTGAAATCTTGCCCATTAGCAATCAGGCTTCTCGCATTCCACGAGAATTTAAATTATTAGTAATATCAACCCACACATGCTGTCTCTAGACTTGACTGTACGCTGAGTTCATCCCTTACTTCTTCCCATATTAAACCAGTCATACCCAAGTGGTGCACTGCAGCTATCACCATAACCTGAATCCTTTCTGTTTTTGATTTGATCTCAGATGTTGCGTTTATCACTCCTGCTATGAAAGTCACCAACTTCCTCTTCTCTATCCATGCATTCTTCTTATAGAATCGAATAGAATTACTTTTATTTTCCCGTTAAGGAACTTCAGTTGTAGCCCCAGCAACAACAAAAAAGACATAGACAGTGGGGCAGACCCACAACACACAAACAAACTTATCAAATAAAGACATTCAATAGAATCATTGCATTGATCAAACTAATTAAGTGAATTAAAGTAAATTAAAGTAATACAGCCATGATTAAAAATAGCCCCCGCTATCCCGAGATGTCCAGTGTCATTAAGCAGTCCAACACACAAACTCCGCCTCCACGACTCTCTTCCATACACGCAGCGTTGCGGTCTCTGTACACCGTCGAAACGGATCCACCGAACTGCGTCAGCCTTCCCAGTCGCTGCCTCACTCGTCCCCGGCATTATCCTCTCCTTCTCTTCCCTGGTGGCCTTTGAAGATTGCCTGCAGTCCTCGATCAGTCCCGACATCTTCAACTCTGGTGAAGAGCGGAAACTTTGTTGCTGCAGATCCAACGGACATTCCATTCATTCGGACGACCACAAACAAAATTATATCGACGAGACAATTCGTCAATATTATCAAAACGAGCAGCACGAGTGCCCTGAAACATCTCCAGCCCACTTCCCCGCACCACAACAGACACACAGCGCATGAAAAAAAAACAAAAGACAAAAGCCTGACACAACAAAACACATTCAAACACGAACACAAGAGACAGCTGGACGACATGTCGCCATTACAGCGCCACGTGACGCTGTTATCTCGCTGTTCTTTTGCTGCCGCTTGACCTTTGTTACATCCTCCCTCCTCATTCTGTTTTTCCTGTCCTGCCATCTTAACTGCCTCAGCATATGAGACTTTTTCCTTCCTCCTTATCTGTTGCACCTCCACCTCTCCTCTCAACACTGCACAGCCCAAATAAGCCACACTGTGATTCCCTCCACAGTTACAACACTTCGGTCTCACTCCCTCTCCACACTTCCCATGTTCATGTTCCCCCACCACATCTAGCACATCTTCTCTTCCCTTTTGCAGACTTTAGCCGCATGCCCAAATTCCTGGCAGTTAAAACATCTCATTGGCTAATTCCCCAAACTCTGTATTTCATGAATCCAAAGTATAACTCCTTTGGGAGAACCTTTGGTTCAAACTCTATCGAAATGGTCTCAGTCTCTTTTTTTCTCCGCTCCCTTTGTCATTCTTTTACCGCTTTTGAATAAACTATTCCGCAACCTCAAGTTCTCTACCAGATGCTTCATACTAACTGTAAGAGGTACTCCAGAGATTACCCCCTTGCACCCAGCGACCCTCTGGTCCCCCACTCTTTGTACTTAGTATTTTCTTTGCCTTCTCCATCTGCACTTCAGTGTTGCAACCTATAAGCAAGTTTCCATCTTGCAAAACTCTCGCATACTTCACTTCTCCAACTTGTCCTCTAATGATTTTTGTTAGCTTCAGCGGATCGACTTTATTTACAGCCACCCCCTCCCTCAAATCTCACCACTACATGAGGGTTGGAGAAAAGTGTAAATTTGTATTCTTTTTGCAAAATTCTTTTATAATATATGTGTTACACTTTATCTGAGATACATAAACATACTAGATGTACAGTGCAATCACATGTACTTTTTTCAGAATAAGGATGAATTTACTGACTGCTCCTAAATATGTCACAACCGAAACATGGTGTAAAACCTGCTTTTGAAATAAAATTACATACCCAATTGATAAGTTTAATTCACCCCTTTGAAAATGACATTTTGAAAAAAAATCTTGACTGCTGTTGAATTTGAATCAATTACCCTGAATTTTTTAATCAAATAAAACACTGGATTAATTAAATTTAGTGAAAGCTCCATACAAATGTTCTCTATAAAAGATTTGATCAGATTTGATCACATGAATTTGATACCTAGATTCTTATTTATGAGATTATATATACCCTCACCAGCACAATATCTTGGATATTTGATTGATTATTCATATTATTCAAAATTTTAACAGTTGTGACCACATTGTTGCGGTTGTGACATCTCTTACTGAAACCTGAATTCCAAAGTTGGGACAGTACGTAAAATGCAAATAAAAGCAGAAAGCAGTGATTTATAAATTCCCTTGTCTATATATTTAAATGAAAACGATATTTAAAAGATATTTCATATTTTACCTTAGCAACTTCATTTATTTTTGTAAATATACGCTAATTCTGAATTTGATGCCTGCAACACGTTCCAAAAAAGTTGGGACAGGGGTATAAAAAAGACTGGGAAGGTTGTGGAATGTTCAAACAACACCTGTTTGGAACATTCCACAGGTAAATAGGTGAATAGGTGACAGGTCATGCTATCATGACTGGGTATAAAAGGAGCATCCACGAAGGCTTTGGCATTTACGAGCAAGGATGGGTTTGCCACTTTGTGAAAAACTGCATGAGCGAACAGTCCAACAGTTTAAGAACTGTGGGCGGCAGTGTAGTATAATGGTTAAGGAGCTGGCCTTGTAACCGAAAGGTTGCAGGTTCGATTCCCAGGTAGGACACTGCCGTTGTACCCTTGAGCAAGGTACTTAACCTGAATTGCTTCAGTATGTATCCAGCTGTATAAATGGATAATATGTCAAAAACAAATGCTAAAAAGTTGTGTAAGTCGCTCTGGATAAGAGCGTCTGCTAAATGCCTATAATGTAATGTAATGTAGAACAACGTTTCTCAACACACAATTGAAAGGAATTTAGGGATTTCACCATCTACAGTCCATAATATTAGTAAAAGATTCAGAGAATCTGGAGAAAACGGGCAAGGCCGTAAACCAATATTGAATGCCCGTGACCTTCGATCCTTCAGACAGCACTACATTAAAAACGGCATGCTTCTGTAATGAATATAACCACATGGGCTCGGGAATACTTCAGAAAACCATTGAAAGTAAACACAATTTGTCGCTGCATCTACAAATGCAAGTTAAGACTGTACTAAGTTTTTAGACTCTAAGTTTTACTACCCAAAGCGTAAGCCATATATCAACAACATCCAGAAACGCCGCCAACTTCTCTGGGCTCATCTGAGATGGACTGACGCAAAGTGGAAACGTGTGCTGTGGTCTGAGTCCACCTTTCAAATTGTTTTTGGAAATAATGGACGTCGTGTTCTCTCGGTCAAAGAGGAAAAGGACCATCTCGATTGTTACCAACACAAGGTTCAAAAGCCAGCATCTGTCATGGTATGGGGGTGTGTTAGTGCCCCTGGCATGGGTAACTTGCACATCTGTGAAAGCACCATTAACGTTGAAGGGTACATATGCATTTTGGAGCAACATTTGCTGCGATCTAGACAATCACTTTTTCAGGGACATCCCTGCTTATTTCAGCAAGACAATGCCAAGCCACATTCTGCATATGTTACAACAGCATGGCTTCGTCTGCCTGCAGTCCAGACCTGTCTCCCATTGAAAACATGTGGTGCATTATGAAGCCCAAAATATGACAATGGAGACCCCGGACTGGTAAGCAGCTGAAGTCTCAAATTAAGCAAGAATGGGAAACAATTCTGCTTTCAAAACTACAACAATTAGTGTTGTAGTTCCCAAAAGATTACTGAGTGTTGTTAAAAGGACAGGTGATGCTGTCCCAAATTTTTTGGGAGGTGTTGCAGGCATAAAATGTAGAATGAGCTGAATAAACAATGAAATGTAGAATAAAGTTGATTAGTTAAAACATGAAATATCTTGTCTTTGTACTGTTTTCAATTGAATACAAAAAGGACTTGCTTTCTGTTTTTATTTACCTTTTATACACTGTCCCAACTTTTTTGGAATTGAGGTTTGTACATGTGCATTGATTGTCTCACTATTTATTGTCTTTAATAAGAATTTACGGACAAGTGTCACCAACCGAAACAGGCCTGTCAAAACAATACCATTTGTTTCGGTAGTGACTGTTTCGGTTGTGACAATTTTGGCTCATTTCGGCCACAAAACAAAAGATTTAGCAAGCACATGGTTAGCAACCACTTCTCTGTGCAGATGCACCTTCCTTTTAATCAAATCTACAGTTATGAAATCAACTTTTGTTCTCTAATATGAAAACTTGGGTGTTTGGGTGTGAAAACCACAGTTTTAAGAGACTAATTTTCATACTTTGAAGGACAATTATATCAAAACGCTAAAACCTAGCTACTCACCATGTGGCCTTGATTCATATGAAGGCTGTCTAATTTCCTGGTTAAAAAAAGGGGTGTGTGGCTACAAGCAGGTTCACTGCACAGACTCAAACAGTGTACGTTTCGGTTGTCAATTTTATTGGTCAATTTCTTACTTTTATCAGAGAGGGACAGCAATTTGCATGACCTTTGTAGAATGGTCCATATACAATCAGTGTGAGGGGAATCTATATACCATGAGCATTGTACAATAGGTCAGGGGTCCTCAATCCTGACCCTGGAGAGCTACAGGGTCTGCGACTTGTTTTTCCCCACTAGCAACCAAACCTAGGTAAAATTAATTTACTTTGTAATCAATTGGTTTATTTTGTCAATTAAGTGCTGAGAAACCACAAAAACCAGCACACCCAGTGACTCCCCAGGACTGGGGACCCCAGCAGACCCTGTGGCTTTCCAGAGCCAGGGTCGGGACCCCTGGTGCATATTCCTGTAAGTTGCAGGAACAGAGCAAAGGATCTCATGAACCCATTTTTGATCAGCTCCCATGTCCCCCCAGATTCCCCCCAGATATTTATACATTATAATATGCTGTAACATATTACACTGCTTATGACATCACAATGTCTTCCTCTACAACACTGTTATGACCTAACAATGCTATCCCAGATGATTTCACATTACCGTTTTGTGATTTCATCAAAATTAATTACTTCTTTGTATCACTTCCAGGTTCTTTAGACTACTTACCACAAAATACATTACCACATTTTAACACTTTCACCTTCTTTAGATCCCTTTATACCACATTACCACATCATACCATTTCCACCTTTTATTTACCACCTCACACTATACCATATGATATTACCATCTTTCTATACCATTCTTTTCCAGCAATTGATACCACTGTGAAGCAACCACACCTACAATTTCTTTAGGAATTGTAATCTAGTTGAGTCTGCTGCCTCTCTGTCATTTTTTTTTTATTGAATATTTATCATTATATAGTACAAAATCATTTCTTGTTTTTCAATTTTCAATTCAAGTCAAATCGTTACAAAAGGATACAGGAAGAGCAGTACACACATTCACACACAAGGGGCAAGCAGGTTTAACATAACATAAGGCGAACATTAGAATACATCCTCACAAGGGATACAGCAGGCTACATTTCACAGATGCCGTAGGATCAGTAGGCTACATTGTAGGAGTGATCAGTGATGAGTAATACATTTTTAAATCATTGTGGAAATATTCAAAGTTTGGGACAGCTTAGGACCATTTTCACTTATGGTTGAAATATTTACCTAAAAGTATAAAAAGATTCATGAGAGACACCGTAGATTTGTCTATATCAGTATTCTCGTGAACACAGATGGTTTCTAGCAAGTTCAGGCTTAGACTATTACAGTTTTGAAAATACTAAAAAAAGAGTAAGTCATTTCTCCAGAAATCACAGAACAGAGGACAGTTTTAAAAAACCGAGGTTTCTTTCACCTTGGTGATTACAAAAGGAGCAACTCAAATCAGTAGGCTATCAGGAAGGAAATGCTAATATATTACTTAACTGGATCAATTTTAAGTAATATTTCATAGTGTAGGCCTACTTCTCTCGTCTTAACCCCTTTGTGCAGAGGTTTAATTTTACCCATTTTCGTCTGTTTTGTACCGTTCTGTTTAAAGCTTTATAACTCCAGATATCAATGTAACACAAACACCAATAATGGCTTAAATTAAAGAAGACCCTGGTACCATTTATTATCATGCCTTAAATTAAATTATTTTTATAACTCAGATGTAAATTATGGGCAGTGAATGCACAACCCCCTGTGTAAAACAAACCACTCTAGTTTACAGTGAACACCTGAGAGTCAATTATTTTAATAAGGTTAAACTTTACATTTTCTGGTTTGCAAACCACCTGTCTGCATGTGTACAAAATATGAAAGTGATATGTATTAATGCTCAAATCCTATGAGGCAATTTGAAATGGTGTACCTTAGTGTCCAAAAATCTATCCAAAACGAATAATTGTGCATCATAGTAATTCAGGAGATAATCAAAAATTTTCAACAGATAAACTCTTTTGACTCGTTGGAAATACAGTCAAGCTGGAAAGTCTGCACACCCCTTTCACATTCTCCATGTTTTATTACGTTACAGACATATTCTACAATAGATTGAGTTCATTTTTTGTCTCAAAATTCTACACAAAATAGCCCATAATGACAAAGTGAAAACAGGTTTTTAGACATTTGTGCTAATTTATTAAAAATCAAAATGCAAAATATCATATGTACACAAGTGTGCACACCCTTTGATATGACACCCAAAAGTGAGCTGAGGTGCATTTTGTTTCCACTGATACTGCTTGAGATGTTTCTACAACTTAATTGGAGTCCACCTGTGACAAATTCAATTGATTGGACATGATTGGGGATTGCCAACACCTGCCTATATAAGGTCCCACAGTTGACAGTGCATGTCAGAGCAAACTCCAAGCCATAGGGTCAAAGGAATTATCTGCAGACCTCAGAAACAGGATTGTGTCAAGGCATAGATCTGGAGAAGGGTACGGAAAAATCTCTGCAGCTTTACAGGTCCCAAAGAGCACAGTGGCCACCATCATTCGTAAATGGAAGAAGTTTGGAACCACCAAGAATCTTCCTAGACCTGCCCGCCCGGCCAAACTGAGCAATCGGGGAAGACGGGCCTTGGCCAGGGAGGTGAGCAGGAACCCGAGGGTCACTCTGACAGAGCTCCAGCGTATCCTTGTGGAGATAGGAGAACCTTTCAGAAGATCAACCATCCAGGCAGCACTCCACCAATCAGGCCTTTATGGTAGAGTGGCCAGACGGAAGCCCCTCCTTAGTAAAAGGCACATCACAGCCTGCTTGGAGTTTGCCAAAAGGCACCTAGAGGACTCGCAAACCATGAGAATCAAGATTCTCTGGTCTGATGAAACCAAAATTGAACTTTTTGGCCTGAATACCAAGCGTCACATCTGGAGGAAACCAGGCACCGCTCATCACCTGGCTAATACCATCCCTACAGTGAAGCATGGCGGTGGCAGCATCATGATGTGGGGATGTTTTTCAGCAGCGGGAACGGGGTGACTAGCCCTGATAGAGGGAAAGATGAATGCAGCTAAGTACACCGAGATCCTTGAAGAAAACCTGCTCCAGAGCGCTCTGGACCTCAGACTGGGGCGAAGGTTTACCTTCCAACATGACAACGACCCGAAGCACACAGCCAAGAGAACAAAGGAGTGGCTTCGGAGAAAGTCTGTGCATGTCCTTGAGTGGCCCAGCCAGAGCCCAGACCTGAATCCAATTGAACATCTGTGGAAAGAGCTGAAAATGGCTGTGTACCGACGCTCCCCATCCAACCTGACGGAGCTTGCAAGGATATGCCAAGAGGAATGGGCAAAAATGTCCAGAAACAAGTGTGCCAAGCTCGTAGCCTCTTTCCCAAGATGCCTTGAAGCTCTAATCGCTGCCAAAGGTGCAGCAACCAAGTATTAGGCTAAGTGTGTGTACAGATATGTAACCCCTAAATAACCTATTTTTGTCAGTAAAATAAAATTGCATATTTTCTAAAAACCTGTTTTCACTTCGTCATTATTGGCTATTGTGTGTAGATGTTTGAGGCAAAAAATGAACTCAATCTATTGTAGTATAAGTCTGTAATGTAATAAAATGTGGAGAAGGTGAAAGGGGTGTGCAGAATTTCCGACTTGACTGTATATACGCTAATTCCGAATTTGATGCCTGTAACACGTTCAAAAAGAAAGACTGGGAAGTTCAAAAAACACCTGTTTGGAACATTCCACAGGTAAACAGGTGATGCTATCATGACTGGGTATAAAACGATATCAAAAGACTCTTGATATCTTATTTTCAGATACTCTTACAAGCGATACTATAACCTCTCTGCATTTGAATGGATCTCTATGGGAATTGGGGGGTGGGACTAGATTAAGATGTAAATTACACTGGAATAGTAATTTCCCATGGTTGGCTAAAAGTCATCAAGGGTCTGGAGGTATCAAACAAGCCTCAAACCATCACTCTGCTGCCAGATATGGATGGATCACTTGAAGGGTTGTTTCTCCTGACTCGTTTTCATATTGAACTCTATGGAAAAATAAATCAAGAGAAACAACCTGACCTCTAAATGGTACAAAGCAGGATTACTGAATTAGCTGGATAACTGCACTGAGTAAAACTTCAATAGTTTCAATCGTTCCCATGCCATGTGAATTAGAGACCAATTTTTTTCCCTCCAATTTTCCCTTTATAAATTTTAATGATTTTTTTTCTTCAAAATAATGCCTCCAAACCAACTTTAATTTTGTCATAGACATTATTGCTCAAATTTATGACCGATAATTTTTCCAATTTTCCTTTGTAAATTTGAAAATAATTTTGCTTCAAAATAAAAACACAAAAAATTTAATAGCTTTAGTGACGTCACCAAGATGCCTCAAACCAACTTTAATGTTGTCATAGACATTATTGCTCAAATATATGACAGATTTTTCAAAAATTTCCTTTGTAAGTTTTACTGAAATATTCAGAAATAAAATAAAATAAATAGCTTTCATATCATGTGACCAAGAGGTGTCAAAGCAACTTTTATCTCATTGGAGACATTATTGCTCAAATTTCGACCGATGATTTTTCCAATTTTCCCTTCGTAAATTATTAAAGAAACCAAGATGCCTCATGTGACCAAGATGCCTCAAACTAACTTTAACTTCATCATAGAAATTATCTATTTTAACATATTTATTTTAACAATACAAGTATTTTGTTTAAATTATCAACATTATGTACATGATTTGGTGGTATTCTACATCCATCTATAAGAAAGTCTTACAGTCACATTAACGGGATCCCCCTAAAGACGTAGCCTATACTACTTACCTTTCTGGTCAGAGTCACTCGTTAATGATCATTTCTGAGACCGTCTTTAGTTAAGAAGCCTTTGCGGAAACACCTCGCAAATGAAAGATGCTTCGTAAGATGACTTTTACGAACATTTTAGGCTAAAGCAGGCTTTGGGAAACAACACCCAGTTGGCCCCTGAAAAATGTGAATACTTAGATTGAGGGGTTTTCATTAGGAATAAATATTCCTTTTAAATTGACAAAGAGACATTTCTAATGTGCAGCTCTTATGCGCCAGTTATACACTGCCTGGCCAAAAAAAAAGTCGCCATTGCACCCGTCATGCGTAGTGCCCACTGTACAAGCCTCTGGAGGCAGTGTTATGATCTGGGGTTGCTTCAGTTGGTCAGGTCTAGGCTCAACAACGTTATGCAGCAATAACATGAAGTCAGCTGAGTACCTGAATGTACTGAGTGACCAGGTTATCCCATCAATGGGCATATTCCAGGACGACAATGCCAAGATTCATTCAGTCCTGACCTTAACCCCATTGAAAGTCTTTGGGATGTGCTGGAAAAGACTTTTACGGAGTGGTTCGACTCTCCCTTCGTCAATACAAGATCCCAGCCAAAAATGAATGCACTCTGGACGGAAATAAATGTTGTGACGTTGCATAAGGTTGTCGAAGCATTGCCGCGACGAATGTGCGCTGTAATCAAAGCTAAAGGCTCTCCAACGAACTATTAGCGTGTGCGACTTTTTTTTTGGCCAGGCAGTGTATGATGTCTGTATTGGACATTCAGATTCCTAACTTGCGTGAATGCACCATATTGTCGCAGACGAATTGATGCGCCGGCTTTTATGACCTAATTAGGCTACTCGCTCTGTAGGGAACTGACAGGCAAATCACTAAAAAAAATCATAAAATAAATAATTTCAACAATAGCCTATGCATTCAAACAGTCAAACGCAAGTATTTTGAAACGTTTATGTTAGAAGTTATTAGCCGTTGAAAGTGAATAGGCTATCAAACGAACAGCGAACATAATGCTATCTTTACCGCTGTTCTCTATTCCGCGTAGGCAATCATCTCACATGGACGACTTCATTACGCACGAGCACATGCAAGTCTCCAAGTCGAATAAGCGTGTCCTCATTCCGCGCGTGCATGTTCCACGAGCAAACCCTCATTCCGCAAGCACGCCTTCACTTCGAATGGTCTTCCTTCCGAATGAGCATCTTAATAAAGGCATTAATCGCCCCCCATACTGTCATGTCCAATTGCAGTCCGTGACAATGGCGTTGCTGACTCCCCCATGAACCCGATCAGGACTGCGAACCCACCAACACGGTTATATTGAGAAGAATCGAAAGTCGTGCAAAATGTCTAGTCTTAAACATGTCTTCTTCCCATGAGGCATCGCCCTTGAAGGATTTAGCCTAGGCTACTCCACATCGAATGCTTAATTCTCTGGCGAGATTTGGCTACTTTGTTTCCGCTTAGAACTGTTCTAAATTCACTATTATAATGACAGTCTGTGACATATATGGCCTATGCCTATATAAAACTCTTTTTCAAATCCTACAATATATTGTTGCCATATCCGCTGTTTAGCCTCTTCTGCTTCTTGTTATTTCAGTTGTTTCTTAAAACTGTAGAAACCATAGCCCATATTCGCGCACTGATTTTACCATAGAGTAGCAAATAGGAGCGTCATTATTTGGATTGCACGGAATGTAGGCTAACTGGTGCCCAACCTCACATAGGCCTAACAGCCAATCAGAGAGCATGGAATTCCTGCTCTCAACCAATAATAAGTGTTTCTCTTAGATTGCGTTGGCATTTGGTCACTAGTCTTGCCCTTGAAACATAAGAGCTTCGAAATATAACAGCGCCATCTTGTGTCATAATACTGCATGTTTTGTTTTATGTATAGACGTGGGGAATCTCTTACCCCGATTGACCTTCCCGCTCTCAGTCAGACAACTGTATATGCTTGGGTACAATATGTGATCATTCTTTAATCCGCTCCAGTTTGGTGGCTGCGAAATACCGTTCTGGTGTACGCTGTCGACATCAGTTTAAATCATTTGAAGGGTTTGTGGTTAATGGTTAATTTTCAAATAGGGATAGGGAAAGTAGCCTGATATAGGCGACTGAAAGTTCTGAAAATAGCCTACATTTTTTTTACATGCGCTACGAAACTGCTAGTGAGATATTATCAACGAATTTTCGGTGGCTTCGTTTCGAACATGATAGGCTAAGCCAAAATAAAAGTATCATAGGCTATTGCATGAGAAAGCTCAATTCATATAAAAATTACGCGATTAAATGTGAAACCGCTTACACCAAACGGAAACGGGCGGCTATCAGGATTGCAGCACCATTGGCAAGACTCGTCATTCTTTTGAGTTGCCTATCTTTAGTTAAAATGCGGTAAGATAGGCTAATGATTTCACCAGTTTTCAGTAATTAGGTAAACACTTCGGCTACATATTTGTACATTAATCGCAACATAAGCAAATATGAACCTAATATGGTATAATAATCTCATCAAAAGGGGATTGCTGCGTGTAGCCTATTATGTTCATCATGCCGTAGCCTACATTTTTAGACAGGAGGGAACAAAACCCCCCCGCTGACGTCAAACTGTGTACATCTGGGACGTGTTTGTGTGACAAGACCACAGTACGACCACTATTATCAGCGGTTGAAAACTGAACCCGCTTCTAATAAAGACAATAGCAAAACGTGGTTTCTGGAGCGGTGTAACTAAACCACAGGTTGACTGCGGCTCAACGCTAATGGCCATCAGTCCCCCATTATCCAAATGAAAAGACACGAGAAAGTGCATAACCACTGGAAGTGGTGCTATTGTGGTGGGAGTGCTGAAACGCGTCCCGAACCCACGCAGGGTTTCGCTGGCGGTGACGCTTTGGATCACGTGGTCCTGGATACGCACGCCGTATATCTTTTCCTTTCTCGTTCGGCTGGTCATGTCGACTCGACATAAACAAGACCAAAGGGGCCATTGTACTGGTTGTGGTCACTGCCGAGTTTATACCAGTACAACCGGCGCAGTCGAAGAAATAGGTTCGACTCCCTGGTCGCAACAGGCATTGATTGGAGTTTCTTTTTGATGTTATTTGTATGCAAATTTACTGTGGATGGTTTACATTTTTTTTTTGGTCACAGATCATCTAACGTTACAAGGTAAGCGTACTTTTCTAGTTGTTCGTTTCGTGTGCCCACATTGTGTATCGACTGCTTCCCTCCCCAAAGTTGCTGTAGTACTTGGCCAGCAAGCTGCCCTATCCTGATTACCTATACGACGTTGCAGACAGACAGGGCAGTTTACATGAAGTCGCCAATGTATAAAATGGCGACAGTAGTTGGGGGGCGCGGAGTAAAAAAAAATTTGGGGGAGGCGAGTAGTCCCTGTTCTGGAGATATATCACAGTGCCATCAAGACTATAGCCAACAAGTCCAGAAGCGAGTGGCTTGGTAGTGGAATCTGTCAGGAAAGGGTTAACGCACCAGTTTTGTTACAGTTTCGCGAATTTACACGGACTTATATTTGCTTTGTTGCACACCACCTCGTGCTCTTTCAGTTGTTACAAATGTTCATTTTTTTTTTAACGTCAGAGGGGGCTCCGACCAGCCCTGCGCCCCCGCAGTTGAATATAAATTATCTTTATGTTCAATACTATAGATTTCAAAATGAACAAACATTTGGTACGGCGTGGTGATTAGGGACAGATTAGCTACTAAACTAGCAAGCCCGCCCGCCCGTGTCAGTAAAACCCACGTCTGGTTCGCTTGCTAATATGCGATTTTCATGTAGGCTAGGCTACCAGCCTAAAGGTGCGGTGTGACCCTTTTACTTTTAATGTTGTAGCCGTTAGTTAATGTAACTGCTTTACTTTCTCCACAATTATACTTCGGATACCAAATCGCACGCTTCTCTTATTTTGCGCGATGCGTTCTGCTGGTAGACTACTTGACCAGTGATTTTGTGGGATATTTTTTGTAACGAAAACATCTCTGAAGTTTATGATGCATAGCTTTAGCATCTGGTATGCGTGATTTGATTTTGTGTTCCGGGAAACCGTGGTAAGATTCACGGGAACACATCGCTCCCCGAAGTGGGTGGATATTCGCAGCTCTGCTCTCAGCCATGCAGTCAACACGGAGATCTGTGTTATAGAAACAATCTCACCCAGTAGTGCAGCTTTTAAAGTAGGCTTTTGGTTTTCGAACAGTAGCCTAGTTATGTACCTATATTATTAGAAAACAATGAATCACAATATGTGAATTCCAAATAAGAGCTTTCCCAAGTCTCCACACATTTCTCCAAGACCCGTTGCCGCCTTTTGTGAATGCTCAAAAAACCAATCGGAGCTCTTGTAATCGCGTTTGGCACTAAGCCAACCCAGCGCTACTGTGCTGCATGCATGCATGCATGCATGTAGTCGCCCCGGTCCCCCTTCTTCTCATGAGATATCCATGAGGGAACCGCCACTGTGCACCACTGCCCAAAGCGCGCACCCCCCCCCCCATAATATGGAGTACTTAATTTTGACTTGCTCTCCAGTGCACAGGTTGTTTTTTTTAGGGGGGTGGGGGGGATGAAAGGCGGGCTGAGTTCCTCTGTGCTTTGAACACTGTTTCCCAAAGACCGTGTTCTTCCCTGGTTCTCTTCCAAGGTCCGAGGTAAAGGAAGGCGGCCAGGCGTGCTTGCTGTTCAGCTGCATCTCCTCGGAACCAGAGCAATGCACAGTCGCTACAGTTTATGGCGACAGCAAAGCATGTTTGTGTGCATGGAAACGGCCCCAAGAGACAGGACGGCATCCTGTGTCTTAAAGATCATAGTCACAAAGTTGGTCTTCACCGCGGTGAAGTTGGTTTTGAGGAGTTTGTCCTTTTGTCATCTTTTTAGTGTAGTCTCTTTGCTCGGGGCTGCCATACAGACAGCATGCATTCCAGCCCCAGCCATTTAATGCCAACCAGATCCCCTCCCCAGCAGTCCAGAATAACATCAATAGGCACCCCTGATCCCCCCCCCCCCCCGACTGGCATGAGAGCTTAGCATTTGTGAGAATGCTTAATCGGAGTGATCACATTTCTATTTTATTATTCCTTTTTTTGTAGATTAACTTTCGCTTGGTCAGTTATCTCTACAGCGCTTTAATTGGAATGTGCGCACAAAATGAGGAGTGGGTGCTGTTCTTACAGTGTTTGCACCCCCTACACACACACACACACACACCCCCAGCTGTAATTTCAGTGCAAAACCCTTCAGTGAAGTAGAAGAAAAGAAAAGGGGCGGGCTGCCCCCCCCCCCCCCCAGGCCCTGCAGGAGTTTGGCATAGTGGTGCTTCACTGGGTAAGAGGCTGTGATGTCAGCCATTTTAGGTTGGACAGCAAAACGTGTGGTACGTCGCCATTTTTCTTTCTTTCTCTCTTTCTCCCTTTTTTCTTTTTTTTTTTTGTGTTCCATTTTAACAACTGAGCTGAGGGTCTGGCATGCCGAGAGTAAGAAGAGGGGTGCTCTCCTCTCATCGGATGCTGTTTTTGTGAACAGACTTGGCTTTTGTACCTCAGATTTCAGCCGGTCGCGTAAAGATTTAAAATTAAAAAAAAAAAAACGGACGAGGGCCTTGATCAAATGAGTATTCAGGCAGGGTTTGGGTGAAGCGAGAAGGCGAAACATGGTGAGCGTGTTCTGAGAACGAGAGAGAGAGAGATTTTTAAAAGTGTCGTGGTATAGAGAGGAATGGCAGGGGCGGCAGCCTGCCCTTTTTGGCCCCGTATACTCAGAGAGCCTAGTTCATAGGGCCCACAAGTCCAGGAGTCTGGAATTTTCCAGCACTGGCCACACCTAGAAGGTGTGTGTAAACAGCATTTCCACTTGTCTCAGTACAGAGCTGCCATCGGGGCTGGTTCATTACACCCTTTTGCACTGTAGAGCTGGAACCAGACTGGCTCATTATACCACTCCAGAGCTGGAACAAGGCTCCTTCATTGTGCGCCTTTCCCACAGTAAAGCTGGAACCCTGGTCCCAGGTCTTTAACAGATGACATTTGAGGGGACTCGTCTCAAATCTAAGTTAACTCGTCTCATTTCAGTCTCAAATCTAAGTTCAATTTCAGCCAAAGGATGTTAAGAGGTTTTGTTGAAGTATTTATGATTCTGAAAGTGGGATTAATAAGAGATTTACATTTTACTTTCTGTCTGAAGGACAGAGGGCAGAAGTGGAAAATGATTAAAAGTATGTTTCACTTCTGGTTCTGGAAGGCTCTGCTGCCCACAAAAAGGCTCATGCCTGGAGTCAGGATTAGCTCTACCATAATCTATACCTTTTTATACATTTTATGGATTCTTGAAATACCTTGGTTTTTTAAATTTAGTTATGATGTTGCTATTTACTGTTATTAATTTGGGTTGTAAAGTTCTGGGAAAATTTCCCATTTTGAGGTGATTTTGGAAATTGAAGTAATTTTGGCACTTTATACTGTTAACAATACTTTTTTCATGAATCGTAAGTATGTCTTTGTTTTTATGTATTGGGCCCTGTTTGAGGGGTCACTGCAAATACTTTGCACACATTGTTAGTGAGAAAAACCATGGGTTTTTAGGAAAAGTCAACATTACATTAATTTGGCAGACACTTTTATCCAAAGCGATGTACAATAAGTGCATACCGAAGGTCATTGAAGCAACTACAAACGGGTGAGATAAAGTGCATTTCTATCAATGTAGAAGCTATCCATATACATGAATATTGAGTATAGTACACACAGTAAGCTATGGCCAAGTCTTAACTAGGCTAAGTTAGTAAGACATGATAAACTACAAAATCACAAAACAAGAATTAATGTACAGGATTACAAGCAAAAAATAAGAAACAAGTGCTTTGAGTCGTTCGTAGAGAAATGGGGAGTTCGTTCCACCACTGGGGAGCTAGGGTGGAGAAGCGCCGCAGTTGGGACGAGCGAGAGCCATTGACACGGAGGGCAGGAAGTGCGAGTCGCCCTGCTGCAACAGAGCAAAGTGGTCGAGGTTGAGCTGGAGACCACATGTTGGTTTACCACAACGTGAACACATTTATGTTTATTAAATTAAAGGCATACTGAACTTTGTTAGAACATAATATTGTATAGCTACCTGGCCCTGATATGAGTCATAATATTCACGCTCATTTTCATGACTTGCTCTAGTGGTCAGCAACTGGCCAACGGAGAATGACGTTTTTTCTCTCTCCATTCACTCCCATTGCTTGGCGAAACGGGTCTGAGCACATAAATGGATGTAAAAAAATTTGGATTATGCCGATATATAAAATCACGACATGCAGAACCGAATGTTTGAACAGATAAATAGCTTCATTCATGATTTTACACTTTTTCCACAAACATAGGTTTGGAAGAAGATCTGGTCATTAGCTTATTAACTTGTTACGTTCCTGCGCCTGTAACGGTCCCCCACCCACTTCCTGAAGTGTACCTTAGTAAACAACAAACTCGAGCAGCACAAAGAAGTTGGCAACAGTTGCTAGTTCTCAGAAAATAGTTCTTCAAAATCAAATCAATCAAAATTTGTTTAAAAAGTTTCAAACGTTCGGTTCTGGATGTCGTGATTTTATATATCGGCGTGATCTGCATTGTTTGCATTCGTTCATTTATGTGCTAAAAGTGTGCTTTTGAGACCTGTTTCGCCATGCAATGGGAGCGAATGGAGAGAGAGAAAAAACATCATTCTCTGTTGGCCAGTTGCTGACCACTGGAGCAAGTCATGAAGGTGAGCTTGAATATTACGACTCATATCGGGGCCAGGTAGCTATACAATATTATGTTCTAACAAAGTTCAGTATGCCCGTGGTTCTCAAACTCGGTCCTGGGGGACCACTGTGTATGCTGGTTTTCATTCCAACCACAATTGCAATCCCAGAATTTTAACAAGCTGTTAATTTTTCTTAATTAGGTATTTTTCATGTTGAGGGATTTACCCTCTTAAGCCACATTATGTTAGCAATAGCAAATGCCATAGAATAAAAGTTCAACAATTCACATTGTGCTATATTGCAAAAAAATTACAAAAAGAAATGTTTTGGCTGATCAAATTAATGACTGAAACTATAATTAAATTTAACTAAATTAAAGAGAGGTGAAACTATAATTTTGGAAAATAATGATGAATTGAAATACAAAGCAAATTATAACAAGCCAAACCTGCATTGTGTTAATAAGAAAAAAATCATGAAGACGCTTAAACGTGTTCAACTACCTAATTAGTACCAATTGACTCATCTCAGTCTTTAATTTGATCAGTTAAAAAAAATGTAACTTTTTTTTTTTGATAATTGTTTGCAATATAGCACAAGCACAATGTGGACATGGGGATTTTATTCTTCATGGCATGCATAGCCGTTTCTGACATTATGTGGTTTAAGAGGGTAAATAATCCCTCTAACATGAAAAGCAACAAATTAAGAAAAATAACAGCTTGTTAAAATTAGTAGTATTGCAGCTGTGGCTGGAACAAAAACCAGCATACACAGTGGACCCCTAGAACCGAGTTTGAGAACCACTGCAGTATGCCTTTAAATAAGGAAACCTAATGTAAAAATACATTTTAGGAATTCCTTCCATCTAAGACACAGCAAATTAGATAGGCTTATGTAGAACCTCATCTTTTGACTAAAATAAGGTTCATCAAAAAAAAACACTTGCTTGACCTAGGCTATCTATTTATCTCAACCACAGCAAGTTAATCCTCAGCAAGATACTGAAGAATCTGAATCCTCCTCAGATTCAATTTGTGTGGCGTCATCGTTAATGGGCTCAAAGAGTTTCAAGTTTGACCGAATGACAACCAGTTTCTCAACACATTAATTTATCAGCCTGTTGCACACACTACTGTGTGTTCCACCAAACAGGGGCCAGTTCCTCTGATGCAGCTGATCAGATCTGATGAGGGGATCTGGAGAATAATTGAAGCAACAGGGGATGTGGCTTCACACTTAGTCCCTTCCACCACATTGATGCCTTGATGTGTTTGGCTACCGTCCGGATGGCGACATGCACTCTACAGCCCTTCCTTGCTGGTAAATTTAGTCAAACCTATAAGAACATTCCCCTGATGTAGATTAACGTGCTGTGCAATGGTAGTTATGGTATATGCCACAGACACCTGCTCTCCAGAAAGGACCTGGGCCTGCTCAGCACATTTTGTTTGTTTTCTTCAACTTGTGTTTTATTAGATTTCCTATTATGTTAGGGACTATATGACCCGAAATAACTTTTTGTTTGGAACTTTTAAAAATATTTACCTGTAATGGCACCTTAACACAAATGGCAGTAAAATTCTAACATAATGGGAAGGTTAAGCATGAGATTGAAAATTCCCAAAATTACACCAGGGAAAGTTACCTGGAAAATTCCCCCCCCTTTTGAAACCTAAGGGTATCGTACACTTTATGTGTACATGGTTACTTCTACCATTATTTTAGATGTAGGAAAAATAAAAGGTCTTGTGAGAGGCCTAACCTGTTAAATCATGAGTCCCCAGCGCTGTCACGTGCCCTGTGGTCCATGCCAGTGCCAGGTGTGGCTGGCTATCCCATAAAGCCATGCCCAGGGAGGGGGGGGGGGTGGCTTTCAGTCCCCAGGGTTTAACGTGGCTCCTCGGTTACCTGCGAGCTTTCCTAGACCAGTTGGGCGTCAACCGTAGCGAGTTCTGCTATGCTGTCAGACACAGATGGGCGGACAGGCTAGCGATCAGGGTGGGTAGAAGATGCATTACTTCAAAGGGCTGCTGTGTAAGCAACTTTGCTAATGATTAATGTCTAAACGAAGGAGAACTTTACAGATGGATGTCTCCCGAGAACAAACGCACGCAGATGTAAGGGTAGCCAGGCATTGAGGAAATTGAATGATGTCAAACGGCAGGGCCGTGGATAGGTGGCATGTCCACTTTCTCCGGTCGTTGGGTAAAAAAAAAAAAAAAAAAAGCCTTCATGGTTCTTGTTAAGAGTAGAAACTCTGGCTTTGCTAACATGGGAAACGGGGGGAAAAAACCTTTCGGGTGTGGAGCCGATCCTCATATCTGTAATTTGTTTAATGGACACATCTGACAGATCTCATATTACTGCACTAGGCTTTGTGATTATTTTGTTTCTGTTGTCTGTTTTTTTTTTTTGTCCACATTATTAAATCATCTGTCAAGCTTTGTTGTATACCCCCCACTGCTTGTCACCTTTGCAGTTATTTTTAAAGTCATAATCTGTCTTGTGTTTTTGTGGGAAATGGTGTGTCTGGAAGAACATGTGAGCGTCTGACAGCATCTGTCTGGAAAGGGTGTCTGTGTGTGTGATGCGAGAGAGAATCCGCCCCTGTTCCCCCTGTCTCGGTGCGCTCGCAGTTCTCTTGCACCCCCCGTTATCCCACAATCCCATCTGATTTTGGAAGGGCTGGGCTTGCGGCCCTTTTCTCCATGATCGCAGAAACTTGAGCAGCCCCCCCCCCCCCCCCCCCCCCCGTCTGAAAAGCGAATCGGAATTTCATTATGCGATCAAATGGTTTCGCGGCCAAGTAATCTATCACTTGGTTATTGTCTGTAGCGGTAACACGAGGGGTGGGGTGGCATATCATCTGCTCTTCACAGAGAGCTTGAATTGACTCACGCAATCTGTGTAACCATAGTTGCACTATTGTGGCCTGTAGTGGGCTCCAGTGCTCCTTCTGTCCTCTCTTCTTCCTTACTCTAGGAGACTCCTGTTGCTAACAAGTTTGTGGTCCTACATGCACAAATATTAGTGACGAAGTGCTGTCCAATGACAGGACATCCAGTTATCAGTGGCGACTTATCACCAATGTTTTCTTTGGCCGCAGCCGTTTATAAATGGAGGCGTTACACTGGAACGTTCAGCTTTTCCAGCCGGGAGACGCATGTGGTATTACGAATGTGGAGCTGTTTATCTGCTTATTGTATAGAGTATGTGGTTCAGCTTCCAATCGCCGCACCCCTTCAGGAAAACGTGCTCGAGAAGCAGGAGACATTCATTTTCCAATCGCTCCAATAGCTTCACCGCGGTGACTGCTAAACCGCACGGCCCTGCCTTCCAACCTCCGACCTTTTCAAATATCCGACGGTGGAGTGTGTTATTTTTATTCAAACTGCTGTTTTAAATGCCTTTTTCCCCTGACCAGCCAGGACTAATTGGAATTTTGAGAGCGCTAATTTTTAATAAGCCAAGTTAAATTGGGAGAGGAGGAGATGGGTGCGTGCTTCAGCTCCAAGGCCATCCAGTTTCCACGGAAACAACTTGCACCACTCAAGCAGATAAATTATTCAATCTAGGAAGGGTGGTGCTTTTTGTGTGCGCGTGTCCTTTTAAACAACCGACTCCGCTTTCTGAACACATCACAGTTTCATGCATATGGTTTGTGTAGCCTAATTTCATGCTTTATTCATGCTACGTTTATCACATTTATCATTAATGATTTTTCACAACGGCATTTTCGCCAGAGTGAGACACGTTTGTGCTTAGCCGTCCAGACTCCACCTGCAGTTATGCGCTGACGAATGTCTTGAACGGTGCTTCGACAGTGACCTTAGCGCTCTATTGCCGTGGGGAAACCAATCAATAGCCTAGCACTAACGCACAGAGATTTACTTCTAAAGCTTTTGGAGTAAAGACGACCACCTGATGGCACTCGTCGCCTATTTTATGTGTTTGGGCTTGGGCGCGTCCCAGGTTTCTTTCCTTCGGAGACAATTAATTTATTAACACGTGGATTAAAGTTGTTCAGAGTATTTCTTTATTAGCCGTAATTCGAATTACGAACATCACACAACTATTTCAAATATTCTACGTGAAATATAGCGACAACATTTATTTATGGTGTATGAAGGAGGACCCCACAGAGCGCAGTGAGGTTTTATGTTCCTCCAGTACGGTTCAGTTAGTCAGTATTGGGAGACGTGTTGAAATATCAAAGTAGTTGACATGCGTATGCATACTGGGGAAAGCGGCTTTCATTCAATCGCAATCCATCGCTGATGAAACGTACGTTGTCTGTGGATTGACGCGTTTAGTTTGCCCTGCAAGGTTCGCATGCTCGGCCACGGCTAGTTCAAACGGGACTTTGGCTCAGCTTAAAGGGGTAAGATGCAGGGCTGGTGACGTGAAGCGGCCTTTTGTACAAACCTTGGGCAGAAATACGAGGTCTTATTGAGACGCCGCTTGCATTCAGCTCGTCCCCGGAGCATCGCCGTCTCGTGTTCAACCGCGTCTGGCGGGCCCATAAAGCGCTCTCTTTTCAGAACCTGACCTCGTTCTGCTTCCCAGAACGTTGGACGTTTATTATTCGAAACTAGTTGTGCAGACAAGGAGAGCCTATTAGCACAACCTCAGCTGTTTCGGTCTTTTCTGAAGTTGCCGCACCAGATACCCGTGGGTTGAGCGGACTAAAGTAGGCCTACTAAATACGCATCAAATCCTATGTGCAAAAAAAGTTAAAGAAAAACCGTCAGCTGGTCTCTGTCACACATACAGTATCGATATGACTGCCTGCTACTCTCTGCTTCATATGAGGCAGAGTAAGAGACCGTGTGGAACTGTGCAGCTTGTCCCTCAAGTTCAGATGAGGCAGAGTAAGGGACCGTGTGGAACTGTGCAGCTTGTCCCTCAAGTTCAGATGAGGCAGAGTAAGGGACCGTGTGGAACTGTGCAGCTTGTCCCTCAAGTTCAGATGAGGCAGAGTAAGGGACCGTGTGGAACTGTGCAGCTTGTCCCTCAAGTTCAGATGAGGCAGAGTAAGGGACCGTGTGGAACTGTGCAGCTTGTCCCTCAAGTTCAGAGTCCAGAGCGGTAATCTCTCGCTTGCAAATGTGTCTTTAACAGCAGCACTGATGCAGAAGATCCAACCACTCCTGACTGAACAGATTAAGGTAGCACACAAGGACACGCATTCACTCGACGCACAGTGTCACACATACATACGCAATCACTTTGTGTGTGTGTGTGTGTGTGTGTGTGTGTGTGTGTGTGTGTGCGCACATACCCAAACATGCATAAATCCACATGCACGTTCCCCCCACACACAAACAGCCCTCACCCCCCGAGTTCAGACAACCGGACCAGGCTTTGCCGTGACCCCTCCTCAGCGCGCAACCATCCAGGATTAGCACATAAGATGGCGCTGACCTACATTTTTGGGCAGTGTAGCAGCACTGAGGGATGGGGGTGGGGGGTGGGGGGCTAGCCCATTAGAGGAGGGGGGGCTTGAGTTTGAGTTTAAACTCCTCTAACCGTAGCGGTGGAGGAACCAGGCTCATAACCGGATGTGTTCAGGATTCAGTCTCCAGGTGTGGGGTTGTGTGGCTGTCATTCTGTTTAACTAAGAGCGGGAAGGAAGGTACACCCATATATTAACCCGGCACAGACCAATGGAGAGTAACGCCGATACGTATAGGAACGGTTTTTTTGTTTGTATTTATTGAGAGGGGTAAATCGCAAACGTTTCTGGCCGCTACCCGTGGCGGGGACGAGTGGCATTGTCACCTGTTCTTTGGAGCAAAATGTGCCCCTCTTGAAATCCCTCTGAATACATGCAGACAAAATGTGAATCTCTGCCTTCACTGTGATTGAAATTACTACATTTTTACAGAGGAGAGGGCAGCTGGTGCAAAGACCAGCTACACTAAATAAAGCAAAGAAGAGCTACAATTCTGCGGCGAGTTTTGGGTAAGTGGGGGGGTCACAGGTTCCATTAATTCAGAGAGGGCATTAGCACTGTGCCACTTTGCCTGATTTGCTGTGCTGAACCTCCAGTGAACCCAAAGTAAAGGGGTTTTTAGAAAGTTCTGGAAGTGACCGTGGAGGAGTATTTGGTTAAAATTGGATTTGGTCTTTTTGATTGGTTAAAGGTGCACTATGCAGGATTTTTAGCCTTTCTGTGGTCCTGTGTTTACAATCAAGTCTCCTCCTCTGTTCTAAACACCCCGCCCACTCCCCTCCGTTGAGGGAGAGATTGTATAGTACGGGCAAGAAATGTGAAAAATGTCAAGCGAAGATAAGAAAATAAAATTTTTAGCAACATGCATTGTTCTATGTGGATGGTAACAGTAATTGGGCAGTGTTATAACAATTAACTGGATGCTTTTGAAATAGTTTTGAAGTCATCAGCTCCCCACCATCGACCCCAGCTTCATTCATATACTGTAGGCTACGTCGCATTGGATAAAAGCGTCTGCTAAGAAGCATGAATCTGGCTCATTGTTACTGCCGTCTCGACTAACGCAGTTATAATTGGGATTCTTTGTTTCCAACGTAAATGTTGGCAGTGGTTTCAAGGGTTTTAGCCTACTGTTTTCCTGGTGCGAGAGTGGATGACAAAGGCTACAACCTCAAGCTCCCGCTCATTAAAAAAAACACTCCTAAGCAGAAATTACACCAGGTTGAGAAAATCAGAAGTTTTAAAGACTGATTTTATTTCATTATAGGCCTATAACTGTATCAAACCCATTTGCAAGCTTGTGATCTCGGGACCCGCTTTCTGTTTTAAACTGTGGCAGTGGAGAAATTCAGCCAGCTCAGTGCCCTAAATGTCTGGCTGAAAAAATGGCGTGCTTGTTCAGTGTGGCTAATGGTATTCTGAACATTAATTTAGAACTGGGATGTAAAGAACGGAATCATGTGTGGAATAAGTAGCCTAACATTAGTAGACCATAAATTGTCTATCGTAGCTAGCTAATACCATGTAAAGTAAATGACTTTTTCATGAACTTATTTGTATACAAATATTAGGCTCTGTAGCCACACCCACCCCTCCCCACACAGAAAAGAGCTCCAACGCCCAGAAACATCCCGAAAACATCTTGGAATAATAAATACAGGCAGAGGAGCAAGGTTTCTGCATTTTTTTTTAAACAGAGATTGCTAGTGCTTCATAGATATGACTGAGCATGGCTATTTTATAATATTTTTAAAGTAAAAAATCCTGCACCTTTTAAAGCCTATGATGGACAGCTCTCACTTTCGCTCAGCCAAGTTGACACTCAGCGTCTGTTTGTGTGTGATAAAGTGTTGTGCTATAGCAGGGCACAGCTTAGTTATGATGGTGACACCTCTTATTTTTTCCTTTCTCTCTCTCTCTGGCAAAGGGTTGGAGGTGCTTCAAAACTGGACAAATAACCTAAAGTGTACAAATTCTCACTGACCCAGTTAATATTTGGTGCGAAGTACCAGAACGAAAGGCCAATCTTGAGCATACTGACCAACTGTATTTTTTTGGCAAACTGGAGGCAGCCAACAAACAATGTGGTTCTGATGTGGAGAACAGTGATGGTGGCAAAGGAGCAGGACCCAGAAGAAGGAAGTCTGGTGTACATATTGCACAGAAACATGAGAAGTTATAGATTTTTATGAATTTTTTGCAAAGCTGTTTTCAGTGGCCTTTTTTAGTCTTTTTTTAATTCTCTCTCTCTCGCTTGCTCGCTCTCAACTGTGAGCCCACGCACCACACACAGGGCTTGTAAACAGCAGTGAGGAAATCATGTTACAGCCAGAGAAGAGCAGGGCTCCCCAGAGTTGTTTACTGCAGAATGTAAATGGATAGGGAGAAACAAGCATGGCATTATCCCAAAGCCAACATTAGATTTAACCCGGATCATTTGCACACACTGATTTCATGGTCAGCGCTTCATTGTCATTGTTTTATTAAGTAAAAAAAAAAAAGCACCCTTTTTATTGTTATTGTCAACTGTAGACTTTGATCATTATTTGCCCTGTCGATTCCCCTTTACCTTTTTTTTAGTGTTCAGGCCAGTCTTTTCCAATTTTTCTTGGAAAGCATATTTGTGTCTGTTAAAAGTGCTATGTAAATTCATTGAATTGCATTTATTTTTTTAAATCTCATATGTAGGTTTCCAGTTTCCAAAGGCATCACCTGGGCAGTAGAGGGGGTCGCCAAAAAATCAAGGAGGAGCATGAGTCACTGCCACCTCTTCACCACTGTTCCTCGAACCTGAGGCCCCCCTTCCGCCTGGCAGTCACCCCCGTGCACATTTGAACCTCCCCAATCATGGCCAGCAAGAGGAAATCCACAACCCCATGCATGATCCCCCCAAAAACGAACCGCCCCCCACTGGACCGGGACTCTACCCCCCCAGACCCCCCGCCGCCCCCCACCAAGAATGGCGCGCCCCGAGAAGGGAGGGAGGGACGAGGACGAGCCCGTACCCTCCGCTGTAACCGCCATTGTGAGAGTGCTGGGCTCAAAGGACTGCAGCCAGTCATCCTGGTCTGAAGAGGGCGCTGTTGCACAACAAGGAGGGGACTCCTACACCTGCCAGCCTTGTCGCTTCGAGTCCCGGGACCTCAACCTGTTCCTGGACCACGTGTACAGTGGGGCACCCTGAATTCCGCGCCGACCCCACTTTCCACTGCAACGGACTGTGGGGTTTCCTCTCCCAAATTTGAGGGGCTCGCACTGCACAATGCGCGAGGCGCACCCCAGCTTGGGCGCGGCAGGCAGCACCACTAGCGCCGCCCTGCAGGTGAGGCGACGGGATCGGCGAGTTCGGGTGGAGCAGAGCCTGGTCAACGGGGAGGGGACGCGGGAGGCCGAGATCACCATCACAAAGACGCCCATCATGAAGATGCTGAGGGGGAAATCGGAGCACAAGCGCATTGTGGTTGTCCCATGCTGGGGCGGTGGAGGAGCCGGGCCAGAGGCGGTGAGGAAGGACCCCCCAAATGGCCATGCCCCCCACCCACCATCGTGCCTCCCACTGCCAGCATCGTTCACAATGGGACCCGCCCCCCAAGGCCCTGCCTCAGCTGTCGTCGGCCATACAGATTGTGAACGGCTCGGGTGCCCTGCCCCTGCTCAAGACCGCCATCAGCCAGGTGGTGACTGTGGTGCAGAACCCGCACCCCCGCACCAGTCTGCCCCCATCACAGTCCTCCTCCTCCTTCCTCCTCTTCCTCTTGTTCCTCCTCCAGCACCTCCTCCAGGAACCTTCCCAAGGTGATGATCCCGCTAAGCAGCATCCCCACCTACAACGCCGCCATGGACTCCAGCAGTTTCCTCAAGACGTCCTTCAGCAAGTTCCCGTACCCGACCAAGGCGGAGCTGTGCTATCTGACCGTGGTCACGCAGTACCCCCCGAGGAGCAGATAAAGATCTGGTTCACTGCCCAGCGGCTGAAGCAGGGCATCAGCTGGTCGCCGGAGGAGATTGAGGACTCCCGCCGCAAGATGTTCAACACCATCATCCAAGCGCCGTCCGCTGGCCACTTCGCAGCCGGCACAGGCACGCCACGCCCACCAGGGCCCTGCTCACCGCACTTTCACGGTCCTACCCCGCGCCGCTGGGCTCAGGGGGGGTCCCGCACATCCTGCAGGGTAGCCTGGTAGGGCAGGGGGGTATGATTGTCACCCAGCCCGTGATCACTAATGGCCTGCAGGTGAGCAGTGCCCCCGTGACCCTGGCCGTGACGCCCCGCCCCCAGCCCCCGCCCCCAGACACAGGCCCGGCCAGCCGCCGCGGTGGGGGCCGATAAGGGCAGGGCCGTGGGAAGCAGCAAACCGAGTCCCTGGAACAGCCGTTGCCAGTGGCAACGGCGTCATTAGCAGCAATAACCTTACCAGCATTATCACCAGCAGTATCTGTAGTAACAGCACCAGCAACGGAAGCACCAGCAACAGTGGCACCAGCAACAGTGGCACCAGCAACCATAGCAACACCAGTAAAGTCAACCTTAACAATGCTGCCATTAAAGCCAATGGCGACGGCTGCGGTAAAATGGGAGATTCGGCAGCCGTGGTGGCAGTTCCACCCATCCTCAAGGGGGCGCCCAGTTCTCGAACCCTCCCCAGCAGCTTCCTGGACCCCAGTTTCTACAAGAGCAAGAAGTCCGCAGAGCAGCTGGGGACGCTGAAGCAGAGCTTCTGTGCGCTGTGAGTTCCCCGGGCAGGATGAGGTGGAGCGGCTCACCAGGCTCACTGGCCTGACGGTGCGCGAGGTGCGCAAGTGGTTCAGCGACCCGCCGCTACCACACAACCGCAACCTGAAGGGCCCGCGGTCAAGCACGGGCGGGGGCCCGTTCGCTGGCGGCGCCCCTCCTGGACCTCACCGACAGCCCCTCGTCCTCTTCCGGGAGCCCCCAGTCGCCCCTAGCGACTGCGACCAGTGGCGACGGCGAGCCCGGCACGGCGGGCCTCCCCCCGTCTCAGATGGCGGATTTTACTGCTGTGCGCTACAAGGAGCGTGACCCCCCAGCAGGTCCGCGCCCTGGAGGCGAGCTACGCCCAGGACCCCCTGCCCTCCACTGAGGAGGTGGACCGACTGCGCACTGAGACCAAGATGACCCGACGTGAGATCGATGGCTGGTTCTCTGAGCGCCGCAAGAGGGCCACGCCAAAAAGGAAGAGAGGGGAGGGTGAGCAGGAGGAGGATGAAGATGACGAAGAGGACGATGACGGAGGTGAAGGGAAGAGTGACCCGGACGACCCCTTGCAGGGGACGTCAACGCAGCAGTTGCGCCAAAGAGGATGAGCTCAAGGCCAACCCCAAGGTCAAACCCCATCAAGATCAATCTGAAGATGCTGAAGGTAGGCAGGTTCACTGGACATTTTTATTTCTCCTTATCACTGTGATTTAAAAAGATTAATTTTAAGCTTAAAACACTCTGCAAATACAAATTGTCATTCAGTACAGTTTTAACATGATATTAACAGTACTACGTTCTGTTTGAATCCCCATAGACACAAAATGGAGGAAAATGTGCAAGAATAGATGCATGTGTACACAGTTATGTTAGTTAAGCATCATTGTCACGTATTAAATTAACTCAGATTATTAAGTGTCTTAGGTTTTTAGGTTTTATTTATTTGCACAATAATAAGGTTAACAAAACAAAAAAAAGAACAATACAATAAAAAGTACATCATAAAACAAATATCTGTGCAGGTGAGGAACAGAAACCCGAGAGGGTTTATAAGATCCCCTCACCTTTTGGGAAACATAGGTGTATAGATTAAGTATATTATTGTATTATAATAATACATACAGTGCATTCCGGAAAGTATTCACAGCGCTTCACTTTTTCCACATTTTGTTCTGTTACAGCCTTATTCCAAAATTGATTAAATTCATTTTTTCCCTCAAAATTCTACACACAACACCCCATAATGACAATGAAAAAAAGTTCTTTTGAGATTTTTGCAAATTTATTAAAAATAAAAAACTAAAACTTCTCATTTACATAAGTATTCATACCCTTTGCTTTAACGTATTTTTAAAGTATCATATTTCATATTTGGTAGCATATCCTTTACATGCTGTTACTTCCTGAAGTCTGTGACCATCAACATCAAAAAACTGTCCATATCTTATTTTCAGGTACTGTTACAAGCGATACTATAACCTCTCTGCATTTGAATGGATCTCTATGGAAATTGGGGGGTGAGACTAGATTCAGCTGTAAATTACACTGGTACAGTATGGAACACATGGCTGGCTAAATGGCTGTAAGTTATCAAGGGTCCTGAGCTATCAAACGAGCCCCAAACCATCACTCTGTTGCCAGATATGGAGTAGATGTGGATGGATCACTGCAAGGGTTATTTCTCCGGACTCATTTTTCCTATAGAACTCTATGGGGAAAAAAGTCAGGAGAAACAACCCTTAAAGTGATCCATCCACATCTACTCCATATCTGGCAAAAGAGTGATGGTTTGGGGCTCGTTTGATAGCTCAGACCCTTGATAACTTACAGAAGTTTAAGAAATACGTTATAAAATAATTTAGTGAATGGAGGAATCATGATGCTCCAGAATCATGGAACAATTTTGGAGTAAAACAATTAAATAATGTAGTCCTTTTTCCAGTATTGCCTTTACTATTTTGGGCAGCTGGTCTGTATAAAATGTTTTTTCTGTAATAATTAAGGACAGAGATTGACAAGTCATACAAGATCTTTGGGGTAAATGCTATTTCAACTGCTAGCAGTATAAATAACCATTTCAAATGTTTTTGGGTTGCAGTATTCCATACAATAAATGAATAACTCAGCAGATGTTTTGTCATATTCTAATGCATTGAATAATGGTTTAGGAGTTCAGTTTTTCACAGACATCATACATATAGTACTGTAGCTTTAGAATTTTTCAAAAGGTTAGCTATGTTACCTCTGCTTTCCGAAGTAGACATGCACAATAGACCAGAAGTTCCTTCATTCAGAGGTCAGACGTTCATTCTGGCTTTCTTTAACCCCTTCACACGGATGCCAAATTTGGGAAGTCCTCACCTATTTAGGTACTGTTCTATTTGAAGCTTTATATATTCATATTTATTTTGATATTTAGATAAAAATAAAGTGCCACAAATGCATGGAACTTTGGAAAAATGCAAGGAAAAAAAAAAAAAAAATTTTCTTTATTTTACAATGAAATACTGAGAGCTACAAATGTAAAACAGGTAGAATATACATTTCCTGGATCATACACTCCTTGTCCACAAATCTGAGGGTGATATGCAGAACTACTAAAGATCTATGATGCAAAATGTAAAAAATACCCTGTTGTCCCTTAGTGTCTCCAAATCTATCGAAAATGGTTAAATTGTGCACTGCTGTAAATCATAAAATAAGTAAGGAATAAACCACGACGGGCTGTCCCGTTATTGGAAAATAATGTACGACGGGCGTGGTGATGATTAATGGAATTACAATAAAATACTTACTTTGTTTAAAGATAAAGAAATGTAGAAATATAGCCTAAATATTTATCAGTTTTAACAATAAATTGGACTGGACCACACACAAAAATTTTTATTTAATTTTTTTTTTAAAGTAAAGGTAACGCAACTTTAGAAATAAAAAAATAAAAAAAACATTTTATTCACACGCATACATATACAGCCAGTGTACAAACAAGAGGTAAATGCCAGAGTATACATTAATCAATTAGCCTATATCGCAACTTTGGAAATTTGAAGACTGATTGTGGGAGGGGATAAGATAGGTTCTCTCTTGTCCAGGGTGTTGATCATTTTTTTTAAAACCTTCACACAGTCTTCATCGGAGCCATGTCTTTTGCTAAATAAAATGCGATGATTTCGGTTGTCTCCGTTTGCCTTCGAGAGCCTGCTGGATACGGGGATATGGTGAACGAACCCATAATGGTTGTCTGTGTCGCAGAAAGAGTAGCCTAGCCTAGGCACCAATACTGGGCTGTGTCTGATCAGAACGCTATCTACTGCGCCCAGTGTACTAGCATACTGTATCTACTGCTTACTGCGTGGCCTGCTGTTTAGTGACATGCAGTAATGTTACGCGAAAAATATCCTCCATAGCCTACTATTATCACTGAAAACCTGGAATAAGTATCATGCTGGGTTATTACGAACACTCAATTTACATCGCAGCGGCCAAAATCGTAATTGCGATTAATATACAATGGCCTATTTGCTGCTTTTCGACTACTTGGCTAACCGTGCCTTGGGAGACGGTGTGTCTTTGGGGACCGTGCAGATAGGTTTGCAGAGAGCTTCTGTTTGCACGTGGTCAGCATGCCTTTAATGGGATTACTAGGGTGTTCCCACTTCCCATGCTAATCGCATGAATAGGCACGCTCATCGAATTTACGAACATTCGGCATTCATCATCTGATACACCTGGGTTGTGCATGTTTCATGAATCCCCAATTGGCTTTTCATAGGAACCTTTCTTAAGAACAAAAGTGGGAAGAATATAAGAAGTTTAAGAAGTTGTGACTTTAACCGCTGTATTTTTTTCTGTGCTTCCTGAAAGGTGACCAAGCCCGAACCCGAGTCTGGCGTGCAGTCCGAGCGCGAGACGGACAGCCCTAAATCGCCGCCCCCGTTCACTTCTGGCCGCGGAAAGAAGACGGCGGAGCAGCTGCACCTGCTTCGGCAGGTGTTTGCGTCCACGCATTGGCCGAGCAGCCTGCAGTACGACCAACTGATCGCCCGCACCGGCCTGCCCCGCCCTGAGGTGGTGCGCTGGTTCGGCGACAGCCGCTACGTCTACAAGAACGGCCAGCTGAAGTGGCTGGAGAGCTACCAGCACGCTACAGCTGCCGAGGAGAAAGGGGAGGAGAAGAAAGACGAGGGAGAGGAGGAGGAGGAGGAGGAGGAGGAGGAAGGGGAGGAGGGCGAGGGAGACACTACAGTACTGAAGGACCAGGGAAAGCTGGATAAAGAGGAGGCCCCGGTAGCAGGACAGGCGGAGGACAGCGCAGAGGGGCAGGGCCAGCGGCTGCCCCAGGCACCAGAGAGCAGGAGGGCGGAGGAGGAGGTGGTTGAGGAAGAGGAGGAGCAGGACCAAGGTGCTGTGAAGAAGGAGGCGGAGCAGGACCAAGGTGCTGTGAAGAAGGAGGCGGAGCAGGACCAAGGTGCTGTGAAGAAGGAGGCGGAGCAGGACCAAGGTGCTGTGAAGAAGGAGGCGGAGCAGAACAGGAGCAGTCCAGCCTGTGGGCAGGTGGAGGGGGAGGGGGGGACTGCTCCAGTCACTACGGTCCAGTTCTCCAAACCCAGCCCCGGTGGGTCTTCACAGGACGGGTCCCTAGGTAAAGCCCATCCACCAGAACCAGAACCGTGAGCTGAATCTCAGTGTGTGAAGGCTGTGCAGGCAGAGAGCACTGCAGCTGTGCGTCTGCATCGCGTTAGAGTTTGTAGGAAAGGGAGGGGGGGTAGGGTCACTTGTCAGTGCCCTGGTGAGAATTTTGTAACACTTTCATATTCCTTATCCGGCACATTTAAAAAAAATTTTTTTAAAAATATTGAACTTATAAGACATAGCTGCTTTAGTGCAGGAAAAATTCACCCCATTTTGTTAAATAACTGTTCATTAGGGCTATTGAACTCTATGGCAAAATAAGTCAGGGGAAACGACCCTTAAAGTGATCCATCCATATCTACTGCATATCTGGCAGCAGAGTGATGGTTTAGGCTTGTTTGATACCTCAGACCCTGGATCACTTATACAGCTGTTTAGCCAACCATGTGTTACATACTATTCCTGTGTAATTTACAGCTAGTCCACCCCCCCCCCAAATTCTCATAGAGATCCATTCAAATGCAGAGAGGTTATATTATCGCTTGTAGGAGTACCTCAAAATAATATATCAAGAGCCTTTTGATGTTGGGTCACAGACATCAGGAAGTCACGGCATATAAAGGATATGCAACCAAATATTAAATATGACTATTTATATTTATGTTAATTACTTTTGGTGCCCTAAAATGGGGGGGGGGGGCGCTGTGTAAAAATGGCTACAATTTCTAAAGTAGAAATAGAATTAAATGGTAATAGTAGTTTGTAACATTATCAATGTCTTGACTATTTTTTTATCAATTTAATGCTACCTTGGTGAATAAGTATCAATTACTTTCAAAAACATAAAAATGTCTCAGTGATTCCAAACTTTTTGAACGGTAGTGTGTGTGCGTGCGTGCGTGCGTGTGTGTTACAGTGTATATAGACGGGTGACAAATTAAAGGGAAAAAACAACATAGTGTCTTCGTAAGGTCTTGGGCCACCATGAGCCGCCAGAACAGCTTCAATGCGCCTTGGCGTAGATTCTACCTCTAGTCTAGCATAGAGTCTAGTCTTTGGAACTCTACTGGAGGGATGGAACACCATTCTTCCAAAAGATATTCCCTCATTTGGTGTTTTGATGATGGTGGTGGAGAGCGCTGTCTTAACACGTCGGTCCAAAATCTCCCATAGGTGTTCAATTGGGTTGAGATCTGGTGAATGCGAAGGCCATAGCATATGATTCACATAATTTTCATACTCATCAAACCATTCTGTGACCCTGTGGATGGGGAGCATTGTCATCCTGGAAGAGACCACCCCCATCAGGATAGAAATGTTTCATCATAGGATAAAGGCAATCAATCGGAATAATCTTGTATTGATTTGCAGTGACCCTCCCCTATAAGCGGACAAGTGGACCCAAACCATGGCCAGGAAAATGCCCCCCACAGCATAATAGAGCCACCGGACCCCCACACTGTAGGGGTGTTTCCTTTAATTTGTCACCCGTCTGTATATATCATGGGAGGGATTTGCGGTTTCCTTATTCTTTTTATTTTATTGATATTGTGTAGAGTGCTATATGCCTGTGATTTATAATCTAATTGTTGCTCACATTTACAGTTTGTGCGCATCTGTATTTCAGGACTGTGAGGTGAGCACGGAATGTGGCTGGATGACGCTGGTTGCCAGGGAAACGAAGGGCGGCTGGTTTTCTGAAAGCATTGGGGGGGGGGGGGGGGGCGGGGTGTGATTAATATGACAACAGCTGCGCATGTGATGGGATTCATAGACGGACTTAAATCCCTAAAAGAAAATCCCTCCCTCCTCCACCTAACACCATCATCTGTCCAAAAAAAAAAAAAAAAAAAAAGCTGGAAAAAAAACTGAAAAAAATTGAAACGGGGGATAGAGCTCTATTGACGATTGGGGTGGCTTTTGTCAGACCGACCCAATGTTTGGGGGCGCGCGGAAAGGGGGAAAGCCAGCCGACATCAGAGAGAACACACGCACAAAGGTTGTACGGATCTCGACCAGTCACACCAGGGGATTATGGGAAATTATGTTGGGATGTGGACTTCTGGTTAGAAGATGTTATAGGAAATGTACAGGGAAGGATGAGGGCGTGAGAAGATGAGCGAGAAGACGTTTTGTTTGTTGTATTTCTTACTTTTATAGCAAACCGTACATCAGCACAGCCTTGAATTCTATTTCTTCTATTTCTCTTATCTCAGATTTGTAAAATTTAGGTTTATAACTTTTTTCTTCTGTAATCAATTACTGTCAGTCCAGATATATTTGTTTGTATTTAGCGGATCAATCCCATCGATTTTTGCACTATAAATGTTGGATCTATCGTATCCAGTGGAAAGATTATGCTGAAATCGTGTTAACCAGAAGGAACGTTTGCCTTTCATTGTACACAGAACAAGCAGCAGATGAACACTATTGCTACACAGATCACTCACACACACATACAAACACACACTCTGACACATCACCTTATAACCAGCCTGTCAGTTGTCATAAAAACAGTTTGATCAACACATACGTGTTCAGATGTTTTGAATAGCCTATGTCTAACAGACAACAGTGATAACATGTTACTCCACCAAACTGGCACTGTGGGGTAAAGTCTTGCAGGTGTATAATAAAGGAAATGATGACCAAGCTTAGCGTAGCCGACTACCGACAAACGACCTGCCTTCTGCATTCAACTAATGGAGAGCTAAACCTTTTTATCAACAGCCTTCCTTAGTCAAATGAATTCAGTAAATCAGCATTTTTCAGTTTTTTTTTCTGGAAATTGCAAAATTGTTCAAAGTGAAAAGGAAGGAGCCTTGCAGTCAACAATACCATGCATCAAGTGGCCTTTAAAAAAAAAAACTGCACCAGCCCGTTAGAGCTAAAATGTTAGCCGTCAGGTTCGCAAAATTCAAATATTCCTGGACTTGCAGAATTATATTATGACTGTGTACGGCAATTTGTCAAACTACAGTTTTACCAGAATTATTCATACCTAGCCGTGTCGCTTTATCATTTTTACGTCTGGATCTTTGCAAAATAAATGAAATGCAACAGTGTTGTCAGTGTGAACAGCGCTTCCTTCCTGTGCAGTGGCTTTTATATCATTTCAGTGTCTTTACCCGGACTCAACACTTCCTTTTAGCCCTTGTGTTGTCTTATTCTGTATGCACCTCAGGTCCACAGGGTTAGAAATGACCCATCCTCACCAGAACCCTTGTGATAAAGCTTCTTCAAACACTATTTCTCATGTAGAAACAACCTGTCACTCAATCGGTGAATGAGTGAGGGGTAGCTTAGAACGTCACAAAAATGGACAAAGCACATGGGGAGAAACACAGCCCTGGCGCTACCTCGCTAAGCTACCAAATCAGAATGGGAAGCGTCAGCAGGGAAGCTAATCCCACACATTGGGCTGGAAGATAATTTATATAAAAATAATAGCCTACTTTTATTCAAGTCCAAGTAGCCGGAATTCTTTTCATCCTCAGACCAAATTGGGATCGTTATATAGCCGGAATCATTTGGATACACAAGCAACAGGATGATTTACATAGATCAGCATCCCTTTCCTTTGGGCAGTGTGGCTGGCTGGTCGGTCTTGAGTTGGGTTTCCTTCCTCCACATCATTCTGCAAGTCATCTGTGCAATCTTGACCGATCTAGCCCAAAGTGTCACAGTATTTCTACCGGTTCAATATATCAATAGGTTTCACTCTAACCACAATCCTTTGATCTAAAACTCACTTTTATGTTCTTTCCACATTTGAGATTATGGGGACATCTGCTGGCTGAAGACAGCACAATCAAAGGCTTATCCAGACAATTCTCAAACAGGTCCACAGTAACTTGGGAGGGGGGGGGGGGGGGTTAATATGTCCCCATTCATTTCTGTCATTCAGCTTCAACAAACATGTTACAAGAAGTATGCTACTCTTGTACTTAAACATGCTACTTCATTAGTAGGCTACGCTATTACTTGCCCAAGGTATAAGGACCATTCTAAATTTAAATATTTGTTCTAGTTACAAGATATAAATCCATTACAGATGTATGGGAGAGGGCTAAATGGGGCAGCAATGAACCATTTACTGACTGAGGGGGGACTAGTGTTATATAACTTGTCTTGTGGATTTATAGTTGTTTGTAAACAGGGTCACTTCTCTTCTGTAAAAGTTGACCACCTTTTCGCTGAGGTAGTGATGTACAAAATGGAGGCCTACAGGGTGAACAGCCCAGTCAATAAATCAATGCAATTTTCTACAAAACATCCAACATAAAATATGGATAATTTTTATAACCTATGTCCAAACGACGCATACCAACAAGCATTGTACATGGAACTAATGCAGTGCTTAATCTGTTTAAAGGAGCACCATGCAGGATTTTTACCTTGAAAATATAAAATAACCACACTCAGTCCTATCTATGATGCACTAGCAATCTCCGTCTATGCACTCCTCTGCCTGTATTTCTTATTACTTTTTACTTCCGATTTACTTCCTGAAATTGTAGGATGAGTGTGCTCCTGAATCCTCAACAAAACCCCAGAAATAAGGGTTTCATCCTGGGATTTTAAGAGCCCCCATTTGTGAGAAAAAGTCACCCACTCAAAAGCTTTTTGATGCAAAGTTAACTCAAATATGCACCCTCATAAGGGGTAAAGGGATCATATTGGGTAACGGCCATGTAGTTGGCGTGTTTATAACTCTAGCTAGCTACATTACGTTACCGTGAGTGGGCGGGGCCGAGGACGGAGACTTCTTTGATTGTAAACACAGGACCAGAAGCAAGGCTAAGAATCCTGCATAGTACACATTTAAGTTATTTTTCCGTGTTTCTCACGACCCGCCTCAACCCTCTTAAAAACTCACAAGTGGGATCCCACCCACAGTTGGAGAACTAGTATTCAGTAGCAACATTGGTAAAACATCACAGGTAGCAGCTACAGATATAAAAGCGATCAAAGCAGAATAATTTACCAACTTGTATCCACAACGAGGGTCAATCCATTGTGCAAGATCATACCTTTCCCCACACAACTCCTTCAGGTTGATTATACACAAAGACCCAACACATCAGAAGTTGTAGGGTTTTATTCTTAAATAACCTACAAGGAGCAATAAAGAAAAAAAAAAAAAAAAAAAATTTTTATGTTATTGGAAGCTATGGCAGGAGAGGTTGATAAACTGGTAAAGGTATGGTCAATGAAAGGGAGGAGCAACACTAGCCTATGCTAAGAATCCTCCAAAAAATAAAAATAAGTAGAGAAAAAAATAAAATGTTGTATTTCCCTCAATCCATAGTTAGAAGAAGAAAAAAAAAAAAAAAGCCCTAAAATGGTAACATTTTAATTTCTCAGTTTTTGGCAAAAGTTGATATCCCTCTAACAGGTTTCATCTTACCTTAAAAGGTTTCTTCACTCCTACCCAAAACAGTACATTAAAATAGCAATTTCTTCAAGTAACAGATATGGGAGTTTTTTCCTCTTGGAAAAGTCACTGAAAATAAAAGGGTTAAAATTGAATGGAGAGTCAGAACTATGCAGAAAGACGATCACAGGATGTGAGGTACACGTAAAGTACAAATATTGGTTCACATTTACACTGAAGGAAAAAAAGTCCCTGATAGAAACTGCAAAACAAAACAAAAAAACAGAAAATTCACATTCTTTCTGCCAAGAGTAATATAAACATGGTTTTACCATCTCCTACATCCCAGCGTCCTCATTCATCTCATGGACTGAACTCCACACAATTAAAAGTTTAGATAAAATGAACACTTCTTACCTTTATTTCATTTTTTTAACACATCACACGCTCAGCCAAACACACAGCTTTTACGGTCAGTTCATCACTGAGTGGGCTTGAATCTCACTTTCTTACAAGGCGTGGGTGTATTGTAAGGACATCATTAATTTACCACTTTTCTATTAAAATATAGAATTCATCAGTAATTGGGAGGGCTAAAAATGGACCAAGAGAATAAAATCATAAAACGATTAAAAAATAAAAGCAGTTTTGATGACTACAGTAGCTACAGGACCACAGAGTTCAAAGGTGGCAGGGACACCATCAGGTCCCTGAGGGATCAGTCACAATATGGGGGAGGGTGGGCACAGACCGCTGTACATCGAGACGGTAACCTCCCTCCTTTCTGTTTTTTTTTTTTGTTTTAGTTTTTTTAAAACCCCTTTTTATTTACTCCTCCATCTCTGTCCTTCTTCAGGCTTGCTTACCACTGGAATCAGTTATGCTAAAAAAAAAAAAAAATTCAATGGAAAAAAATGTATCTCAAATGGGGTTTAAAACTCATAATCATCTTCTGCCATGTCAATGGCCCAGGCAAACTTCTCCCTCTGCGTTTTGTTGTAGATTTTCTCAACAGGAATACCCCACTTTTTACACCTGAGAGAAAAAGGGGGAGAGAGAGAGGGAGAGTAAGTGAGATTTTCCAAGAGAGGGGTTGCAAAGTCATTCTTAAATCAACAGCTTGCCAAAGCTACAATCTACAACCACAAGCAGCACTTGAACGGTCCACTAATTTCAAGCTGGCCTAAAACCAGTTTCCAGTAAACCGGAAACATTAAGGGTGCGATTTTTCCCCCCAGATAAATTCAGAAACACAGATTTACTTTTCAAACTCCAAATGTCTCTGGAACCCACTAATGTTTGGCTTTATTGCTGAACATTCTCTTCTGTCATCGGCTCTGTGTGCCTATGGCATACCCAAGTCCTCTGCCTCTGGATGAGACATATAGGGTCTGAAAAAAACCCCACTCAGTATTGACACATGCAGTGTGCGTCTCCTTGAGTAGTGTTAGGCACAACATGAACCAGAACCCCCCTAGCTGTGCCAACATAGATTTGAGTTTCAGATCATTTATATGAAATGGATCCATCCACAGATATCCTATAGACTGAGAAAAGTCAGACAAGACCATCTTAGATAACATTTTCAAAAAAATGAACGGACAATAAAGGTGCATCCGTTAGCACGTTAAACTTATTTGATCATACGGCGAGGAGTTTCCAAGGATAAGCGAACAGTCGCACAGATCGTTACTCATCTCCACTCTTACCAGGCCACGGAGATGCGGGGGTCCAGGTAGTTGAGTTTGGAGGTGCCCAGGGCAATCTGCTTGTTTTCCTCGCGATCAGTCGCCTGTACCTCCAGCTTCATCAGCTGCTCCTCTATCCTCTGCAAAGCCTTCTTTTTAGCCTCCACCGCTCTGAGAGGGGGGGGGGGGGGTCATTCTTTAGTATTTTTGAGATTTCAACATTTAAAATGGGGGGCCTCAGCTCAGGCCGACCTGTGCAATTAACTGCTTTAAACGATCGATTAAGAGCAGAGTAACAACTAAAACCAGCCGACCCCTGCAGGTCTCCTGGACCAGGCTGTTCGTAAAAAGGAATTCCTGACAAAGGCTTGGAGACGGTATGATGAAATAGTGGCTTTTAATACACTTTGTAACAAGATAAATATAGAAGTTATAAAATGTTTTCTTATTTTTCCAAGAGTTGATAAATGTGCGTGATCTCTGTCTAAGTTGATTGATGGTAATCATCGTGGCATGTACAGTGGTGCTAGAAAGTATTCATACCCCTTCACTTTTTGCACACTTTATTGTGTATAGGCTCTCTTGGAAGGAGTTGTGGGACTCTATGGGGAAAAAAGTCAGGAGAAGAAAGCCTTAAGTGATCCATCCACATCTACTCCATATCTGGCCATACAGTGATGGTTTGGGGCTCGTTTGATACCTTAGACCCTTGATGACCCTTGATGCCATTTCGCCAGTCATGTGTTCCATACTGTGCCAGCGTAATTTACAGCTGAATCTAGTCTCACCCCCCAATTCCCATAAAGATCAATTGAAATGCAGAGACGTTATAGTATTGCTTGTAAGAGTACCAGAAAATAAGAGTCTTTTGATGTTGATGGGTCACAGACTTCAGGAAGTAACAGCATGCAAAAGATATGCGACCAAATATGAAATATGATACTTTAAAAATACATTAAAGCAAAGGGTATGAATACTTATGTACATGAGACATGGGTTGAGTGAGTAGATTTTTAGATCTATTGAGTGTAGATTGATGGGCAAAAATGGCAATTTTATCCAAATAAAATTGAATCTACAACACAATAAAGTGTGCAAAAAGTGAAGGGGTATGAATACTTTCTAGCACCACTGTAATTGGGTCCGTCGTCTTTTAGCCGGGCCCCGGGTTCCGCCCCTCCCCCCCCCAGGCTGGTTACTCACTTTTTGGACTTCTCGTCTCTCCGTACCTTGGCGTCTGCCTTGGCACTCTTCAGCTCGCGCTTGGCATCAAACAGCTGGTCCTTCTTGGCATCGATCTGAATGTGATTGGGAAGGGGGGAGTGGAGGAGGTGGAGGAGGAGGAGGAAGAGGAAGAGGAGGCAATATCTTCTCTTAAAATGAGCTTGCAGTGCAGACGGAATGCAATGAGCAGCACCCACAACACGCCGCTAACCTTAGTCTGCAGGTTCTGCATGGACTTCTCAAAGGTCTTGGGCGGGGCTCTCTGGTGGTTGCACAGTATGGCCACGGCGCGGTTGGCCCGGTTATAGGACAGGATCTTAGCCGGGATGTTCTCTTCAGCTGGAGACCACAGGGAATCAAGAATATATCGTTAAAACCAGCTTTCGGCGTCTGCCACGGGGCTAAGCGACATATTGAACGTCGTCTACTTAACATTTATAAATTACTGCATTTATAAATTAAAGTTTAGTTTAGCTAGCTTGCAAATCGGAGGTAGTTTAAGTCTTCACTTGCTTTGTGACAGAGCAATAATTCTTGAACTCTTATGGGTTAAAGCTGAAAATATGCTTATGTTTTGGTTCTTCCATAGTTTTTTTAACATGATGCTGGTTTGGCTCATTACCATGGTTTCCCTCTGTTTTGAGGTGTCCATATTTTCAGCAATGGACCCCACTGATTTCACCAGTCAGTCTAAAATGTGATCGAGTCCCGTGATGGACTTTGAAAAGCAACGTTAGAGTCTTCAAAGCAATTGATTGGTTTGAAAAAGTAACACTTTTTTGATGGATTTTAATGGAGACAACAAGGATGCTATGCATGCTATCTGTAACTGATTTTAACCAATTCTTGTGCATTGCTGTGGACACATTTTTAATGGTTCAGTCAAGTCAATTTACAGTAGTCCCCCCCCCTCCCCCATTTTTCAGTGAAACCATAGTCTCCATCACTAGGCCTGAAGCCCTGCGTGAAGTATTCTAGTGCTGTATTGAATCTACTTGTCTTTGACTCAGCTGGGACTCACGGGTAGTCAGCTCTTTCAGCTGCTGTTGCAGGGTGATGGAGGCGTTGTAGGTACGGAACACTTTGGCCGTCAGTCCGTCCATCAGCTCCTGGAGGTGTTTGTTGAGGATGGAGGTCTGAAGGGGGGGGGGGGGGGGGGCAGAATAAGGGATTAGGGGGGTCACTGATTCTGGGACTTGGTGCAATTTAAAGAGAAGGCTCAAAACTCAATTTGCACCTTACAGTAAACCACTGCATAAACAATACGTATTGTATAGTGTACAAATTTGTTCCTCCCCAGCATGCATATCATAGATTTGCAGACAAATTATGAGCTGACTTCATTAAAAGGTGAAATACTTGACGTGCATTCTTTTGTATGACAATCCTGGTTTTTATATTTATTTGTCTGGAATCTAACCAAGCACCACAGGCATGGACAACCATATGGTGTTTGAGAATCTGGCAATTATTTCTTATTCAAATATATAATTATAGCTGCCAATATCATATTCCCCCACTTTCTGATATAAGAAATCTCACTGAAAGAAATTGTGCATTAAGTTATACAGGAAAATTAGTAACATCAATGAGTCATCTCTTATTTTACACAACATTATTAAGCCATTTTGTCATATTCAAAAGCACTGAACATTTTCATTTGGATTGTCAATTTTGTTTCAGCAGATTTGTGGTGAACATTCCAGGGAAAAATGGCCGCTGTGCACCACCCACGTGGGTGCTACACATTGTGGTGGTGGTTAGTGTGAGCTTCTTCCATTCTAAAGGGCTTAGACTGTAAAAGTATATAGATACACATATACACACACATACTATTACATACAATAATAAAGTTATATAAATTATACAATTTTATACCCAGTCAGCACACCGAGTTCAGCTACATAGGGCTGACGTAGGCGCTCTGTCACGCTCAGTCTGCTCGAGATAGTCAGGAAGTGGAGGAAGTTTGCCCATTGGGAAGATGGCTATGTTGCTTATTACCGCTGCTCTATGGAATTAGATGCGTGTCAAAAGTATAAAACAAAACATTGCATCAAGTACCAAACAAAACAAAGTTTGCACAGGCATAGAAAAAAAAAAAAAATACTTGCAATATTTTTCATTTTTCTTCCAAAGCCAATTCTTAAGTTTTACTCTTGAAATCACTATTTTTCTTTGCCATATTAATTTCTTTGCTCTCAATCAGAAATGTTTTGCTTGGTACTTTTAACACAAATCTGTGTCCAAAGTATCTTTTTTTTAAATACTCTTGACAAATCTGATTCCATAGCAGAGCAGCGGTAAGCATAGCCGCGACATCTTCCCAAACTACCTCCACGCGATGTAGTGACCATCTCCTGCAGACGGAGCGCGGCAGAGCGCCTATGTCGGCCCTATGTAGCTATGCGGTCTGGGTATATACAGTCCATAATCCTTATTATTTTCATCACTTGCTCAAATGTTCCACTACGATTGGTGAGGTCATAGTGGAACATTGAATGGTTGTGATGTCATAATGGGAAGCCTGAATAGCTGTGATATAATAATGGCACGTATGAATGATTATGTTATGGTGTTCCATTTGAATGCCATTTAGGTCACAATGGGACATTTGGAGACTCACGTTGAGGCGGTCAAACAGGTCATCCTCTGGTTGCTTGTTCTCCATGAACAGCTGCAGGTTCTTAAAGACCTATGAGAAATAAACAAAGAAAAAACAGGATTAGCCCATAGTTAGTGGCACAGTTTTTGAGACCATATACAGGTAAGATGGAGCCAGTAACCATGGTTTTATATCTATGAGCCAATCATCAGCTATCTGGCTTCTGAGACCCGATTATGACATCACAGTGGGTTAGAAAGTACATTACACTTTGCCATAGGTTCCTATTATAGCTGTACCCAGGTAAGATGGCTGCCAAATTGTTCCATTTCAGAATTCCAAATTACTATTACATTACATGATATGTCATATCTATGGTTCTATATCTATGATTAGCCCATCCTCGAACGTGACCGGGATGCCCCCCCCCCCCAAACGGTGGGACAATAGGTTCCCCTGGTCCCTGCGGACCGAGGAACGCTTTCCAGCAAATCTGAATTAAGAGTTTTTACTCTCAGTATTGAGCCAGAGATGAGTAGCACAAATCTGACAGCAACAATCACACAGCATTAACGGCATTAACTAACCACAATGTGTGGACTAGGGCTGTCACATTATATTCGAATATCAAATAGAATTTTGCATACCAATGCCGGTTTCGAAGATGAATAGGGAAATTCTATATTTAAAAAATAAATAAAGTATGACGATTTGCACACAAGCTAACGAGAGGCATTAACAAGAATTACCAGTAATGAATGGGGGGGGGGAGGTGTTGGGTAGCACAAAATACCCCCACCTCACCCAGCTGGCAAGAAAGTACCTGAGCGTTCCCGGGATCAGTGCGGTCGGAGCGCGTCTTCTCGACAGCTGGGATTGTTGTTAACAAAAAGCGCTTGGCTCTGGAAACTGAACGTGTTGATCAGCTTATATTCCCGGGAAAAAGATTTGTCATAGGCTAGGCCCATAGACAAATTCTATTGTTTACGAACAATGTTGCAGCTGGATAATGCGCACGCAGACTTGTTGCAAAAACTGCAACATTCTAGCTTTTTTTAAGCGTCTGCCGAATCTGTGCTTGCAATCCAACGTTAGCTAACTCTTGACACGCTAACGATGCTAACACCGGTCAATGGCGTTTCCCATTATACATTAGCTAGAGAATGCCAACTCCCTATAACTATCGTCCAAAGTATTTGTAACCTTATGTTGCTTACAGATGTGGCAATTAAGTACAGGAAAATATCTGATATGAATTGGGCACTACACAGACAAATGATTTCATCAGTCTAATAGTTCAGCCACAAAACTCTTCCATTTGCTTCAAATGGTCCCTTTTTAGACTTTTTTTAGGTACCTTTTAGGTATTCTGTAAAAGTGAAAACCACCTTTCTGGCTGTGCCGATTCTGACTGCCAACAGCACAACAAGACATTATTGATGGGTGTTTTGTATGTTATTTGTTAGGCTCATAGCTATTCTAGCCTCTGCCAGCTGATGCATTATGAAAACAACAATAATGGGGTTTTTTGCAACCAGTCTGCTCACGCATCAAAATGACGTGACCCAATAGAATTGGTCTATTGGAACAAGTCACATTTACAAATGTGTATTGTAGCCTACAGTACTCATTTCTTTGTTTAGGTTGTAGCTTACCATAAAACATGCCAATTGTTTTTGAAAATATAGCACAATATTATATAGACTATGTCTTCATATTTGGCAGTTTGCACAAGAAGATTCTACCGACAAATTACTGCATCTGTTGTAGTACTCTGTTTTCTTGTGGATACAAATGGAAAAACGTGTAAGCATAGTTAGGCTACCGGCCGATGGTCATTTTTAGCATAGAAATTTTAAACTTTTTTTGCCATACATATTCGAATACAATTCGAACGAATCTAAATGTTTGCTCCGAATATCGAATATGCTTTTTTGGCTAAAGTGACAGCCCTAGGGTGGACAAAACAATAGTTTAACACAGCATAGAATGCACAGTTTAACCGTGCTGCAACACTGCAAAGGATGCATCTTTGATAACACCGGACGCCTGTATGCAGCCAGTGGCAATAAGAGCCAGCTGTATGGTCGGAGAAGCCTCACGCGTGAGCAAGGAACGCGCGCATGCCAAGGGGTCAAGACTGGGCTTTCGTTTTGAAGCTCACTTCCTGGTTGGGCTGGGAGCGGCAACTGTGCCGTTGCTCACTAGCGCCACTGCGGTTGGCTCCAGTATAGGTCTTTCACCATGCAAGTCAATGGCAGCAATGTGGTCAAAATACTCAGTCAATAAATTTTTCCCACAAAACAAATTTAATTGCAATAGGTGCCTTTCCTTCATCTAATGCCTCTGCATGTGCTGATTTTTTAAAAATATTGTGTGGTTTGGACAGGGTATTAACATTTGTTCAGGACCAAGCAGAGGGACAGGTTGAGTCCTCTTCAGCTCCACGGAGCAGACGCAGTTTGTACAAACTGGACTTTGTCTATATTTTCATACAGTCTATGGTGCATGCGCGCAAATGTAGCAAAATCCCGGAGGCAAGCCACGTGAGAGCGAAACCTGTGGCTTGAAAAAGGAAGTGTGCATGTGCGCGAATGCCTGTGATGTGAGCACTGGATACAACAATCTCAGCGACAGAAAGCCCTCCCCTCTCTTACCCTCTTCTCCACTGGGACCTTGTTGTAGTAGCGGATGGAGTCCTTTCCCAGGAAGTCGAACTCGACCACAAACTCCTGGCCGTCCTTCTCCGGGGAGAGTTTGATGTGCTCCACGCGCAGGGAACAGCAGCCCACCGTGTCGGCGGTCTCGCCCTCCTCCTTCTCGTTTCCGGCTCTTAGGGCCAACTGAATTAGGATTACAACACAGGCCGTTCAAAAACAACAACAACCGCCAGCACAACCGTGACCTGTGAACCTTTACATTTAGCAGAAACACTTATCCAGAACAACATATACGGTTTTCATATTTTACATGCAATCCATTTATACGGCTGGATATTTACTGAAGCAATTCAGGTTACGCATTTTGCTAAAGAGAACAGCAGCATTGCCCCCACCTGAGAATCAAACCTGCAACCTTTGAGTCACAAGCTACAATGCAAAACATAAGTGCAAAGGTCAAGGACCAAAGTGTAGTAGTATAATCAGTATAGTCCCAAGAGCGACAGCAAGTGCACAATGACAGACTCATCCGTCAATTACCCTTTCTAACATTAAGCCAAGTTTTTACAAACAAAACTACCCAAATGAGCGTTAAACTATGATCCTACACAGGATCAAAGAATACCACGCTCCAAAAAAAACAGTAAAAGAAGTCACAGCTAGTCAGGCATTGCGGCCAGTCCCACACAGTATTGCTTACGCACTCGCTCCTATTTGGAGTGTGGGACTGGCCATAACACCCAATTAGGTGGGACGAAAATGGAATATTTTGGTTTCCAATCATTACACTTGTCATTCAAAAAGCTATTTCTGGAAAAATCGTTCTAAATCATCCAGCTGTCCTGCAGTGCTTTGGCACAGATTTTAAAGGCCCACTCAGTAATTTCAAGTGGATGGCAGTACCTCCTGAGGATTATGGTTCTCGTAGCTTTTAAAAAAAAAAAAAATTTAATAAATTTTTTTATTGTAACCAGCCACAATACAACAAAACCATTTCCAAGTCATGGTTTATTTGGCTAAATGTTAGCCAACTATTCTTGGCCGAGAGATTATCTGACGAGTGAGCACCAAGTAAAAACAACGAGTGAGTGACAAGTTTGTTTCCATGGTGATGAGCTGCGCAAGGACTACAAAAAAGATTAGATATTAACAGCAAAGAAGAATGAAATGCGTAAAAAGGAAGTAGCGTCGGCCCGGCACTTATTTTAAATACTTATTTTTCTGTTTGAAGTGCTTTTCATGGGGATCCTTATCGTTATTTTTATTAGGATAATAATTCTATACGAAAGTACCACATCTCCGTCTTTTTGATCATTGTAAGCAATTAGCATTTTTCTGAGGGGACCTTTAAGGATCAAAAATGTGATCATCTTCTTAACTGAAGATTCTGATGCTCATGTAACAATCACAACCGTTTGAATTTTTTGAATTTTGAAAAAAAGATTCCAAAAAAACCGACTCTTCAAAGGGCTAAAGATCTGGTCTCAGAACTGAACAGATATGCACAGCAAAGCCCACGCCTGCTTGGGGTGAGTGGGGTAAAAAACGGGGGTTATTCAGGGGTATAAACTCAAAGCCGTGCCCTTGGACAAACACACCGCACACACGCTTGCATGTTTGTTTATTCTTTTCCTTAGTGACCTTGCATGGCACAGGTGATGTGGGGTCCTGTTTGAGTAACGGATATAGAACAGGTGTTCCTGTCACTGCTGACCTAGCTGCTGATATGCATATCCACTCAAACACAACCCCGACAGACAGAGCACACACCTTCCGTTTAATAACACAATCACCTTATTTATCCACAATAATTATGGAAAAATATACTTGTTGGTTATTATTAATATATTTTACATCATTATTATCATAGAATTTTCCAAATGAGCTGGCTTCCTGGCACTGGCAGTGTATGCAGTTGTGGACACACATCATCCTCACCTTGTCGATGAAGTACAGAGCGACGGACCTCTGTCTGATCCTCATCTCTTTGGATTTCCAGTCATCCCGGTACTGAGCCCGGATCCGGCCCACACACTTCTTCAGCCTCCGTGCAGTCTCATACTTCTGCCAGTCCTTCTCTCCCTGTTACACACACACACACACACACACACACAGTAAAGCAGGAACGTAAACACAGGCAGATAGGGAACGTAAACACAGGCAAATAGGGGCTGTGTCCGAATCGGAGCCCCATCTACAGCGTCCTGTGTCCTGTGTACTAGCATAATGTGTACCGTTTGCTGCACACCATAGTACGTGACGTGCAGTATGCCAAAAATAACCTCTGTACTATTTCCCAACCGTACTTTGGAAGTGTTGCAAGACGTCCCGCCCTTGCGCGGCCATGCTCACGTGTCGTTGAAGGAAACCGCAAATCATATTTATGGGACCAGGATGGTTGTGTACTTCCTGAAAAGTATGCTCACAAAAGTATACGACGAAAACCCGCAAATAAGCACATCATCCGGGAATTTTAAGTGCACTACGTTTAGAGAAGGTTTTGCCTACTTAACTTCAATAGTATGGAAAGGCGCTGATTTGGACATAGCCAGGATGCGAGGTTTTCTAAGGCACCGCAGCAGAATCCCAGCCTGGCCCCACCCCGCAACATACAGGCCCACCCTGCCCACCTTGATGCGGGAGCTGGGGTTGAGCATGATGTACTTGATGGATCCCTGGATGTTCTCTGTCCAGGACACCAGCCATGTCACCTTGTTGTCATGGCGAACCTCTTTCCACCTTGTACCTGGTGGTGGCTTGGGATGTTTGGAGTCCCTAGGGGGGTGGGGTGGAAATTGGTGTTAAGGTTGAACAGCTGTTCACAGAACACACCCTATTTCACACCTTCCACACCTTCCCACACACAGACAAACACACCACTTAGTGCTTAATTTAAGTAACTGGCTGGCTGAAGAGGACGTGGGGCCCTGCTTCCTACTACCGGCTGACTTGTGTAGTTGTGGGTTTTGTAGTGGCAAATTCTCAAGTGGTTGCTACACGGGGAACTGAATAACATAGGGTACAATTGGCTACCAAATTGGGAGAAAACATAAAAAATCTGAAACAAATTATTTTATTTTTTTAAATAAAAAAATAAAAAAACTAAAACAAAACCACACACAAATACAGACATAATCACACAAACACACACAAAAAATCACACACCCTAAACCCAGCCAATGTGTGTCAAAGTGTAAACTGATCTGAGGTCAAGCTCATCAGTGTGTTGAACGTGAAAACAGATCTGAGGTCAAGCTCATCAGTGTGTTGAACGTGAAAACAGATCTGAGGTCAAGCTCATCAGTGTGTTGAACGTGTGAAAGCTGATCTGGGTTCAAGCTCATCAGTGTGTTGAACGTGTGAAAGCTGTTCTGAGGTTAAGCTCATCAGTGTGTTGAACATGTGAAAGCTGATCTGGGTTCAAGCTCATCAGTGTGTTGAACGTGTGAAAGCTGTTCTGAGGTTAAGCTCATCAGTGTGTTGAACGTGTGAAAGCTGATCTGAGGTCAAGCTCATCAGTGTGTTGAACGTGTAAGAGCAGATCTGGGTTCAGGGCGAGGGCTGATCCGGGTTGAGGATGTGAAAGCAGAACTGGGTTCAGGGCGAAGGCTGATCTGGGTTCAGGGCGAGGTGTGAAAGCTGATCTGTGTTCAGGGCGAGGTGGGAAAGCAGATCTGGGTTCAGGGCGAGGTGGGAAAGCAGATCTGGGTTCAGGGCGAAGGCTGATCTGGGTTCAGGGCGAAGGCTCACTTGCTGCAGTTGATGATGATGTCCTCAGGCCGGATGCGGCGTTTGAGCATGCCCATTTTCGGGTGGTCCCCCCGGCCTCGGAACAGGCCCGGCGGCTCGATGCGGAAGTTGGCGATGCGCTCCTTGTGGTTGTCCATCACGCAGAATCCGTACTCCTGCAGGAGGCGCTCATTCTCCCCCTTGATTTTCTGCCGAGGACAGGAAGCCAGGGCGGAAAACATTTAAACATTCTACCCACTTCCTGTGAGTCACGCTCTAAGCAAATTGGGTCAAACAAAGTGCCCCTTGACTGGGAGCAGAATCACACTGGCAAACCCAAGTAAGGAAGAGCTTTACCCCACCCTCGAAACATAACCAAATAAAAAGGAAGTTATTCTGGGGAGCAATTTGACATTAAAGGGTAAGTAAACCCTAAAACCAATTTTTTTAGCAGATTACTCATATTTGGACATATTCAGGTGCTAGAGATTGATCCTGTTGCAAAACATTTCATCGCAATGCGTAGCATCATTAGGAAGAGTAGTGTATTTTGGCTAACTAGTGGCACGGTGGTGAAACATAGGCTATTGCAGTTGTAATTTACTATTGGCTGTTGTACAGTATAAGTGACGTGGCAGTACATGTGATGTCACACCAACTGGGTGCATCTGGCTACGCCCTTCCACTTGACACTATAACTTAGTTTTTTTTACAACACACATTCTCTCTGGGAGATAGCCTGATGCAGTGAACACAGGTGCACATGTTGAAGAAGAAAGTTCTACTTGTCAAAGGGGAAGTCTTTTTGCTTTGTATATTTTCAAACTTGCCTACTGCAGCTTTAAATGTGTATTTATCGTAAAAACTGATTTTCAGGACACCTGTTCAAAGATGTCAGGGAAACTTTTTATTAGATTATTTTATAACCTCCTCACTGAAAGAGGTGTGGCCTCATGCTGGCCAATAGGATTGCAGAAATTGTGAGTGGTGGGCAGGGTCAGACTCACCAGCTTCTCCTCTTTGGACATTTGCTTCCTGGCCTCTGACTGGGCTTTGAAGTACTCGCTCAACTCGTTGAAATCACATTTGTTAAGGTCTGTAATTTTTCCCTTTTCCTCTGATGTCATTTCCTGTGGAGGGCGGGGAAAAAAAAAAAAAACGCAATATTTTTGAAGCGGCTCTTGAGTTCATATCAACATGTATAGAGAAGAATTAAAACGGTAGTCAGGGGGATGAGTCCCAGTGCTGGCCATGACACCTACCCTCCTCCAGTCCTTGAAGAAGTTTTTGCGGAAGATGTCCTTGGTGGTGTACTCGTGATCCAGCATTTTGGCAAAGAAGGTGGCTACTTCCTCTGCCTTCGCACTCAATTTAAAGGGCTTTCCTGTGGGGGAGGGGTCAGACAGAGGTAATTAAACCTGCCCACAACAGGCCAATCACGTTTGCTACATGGATGCAGTTCACACAGTTAAAAGTTAAAACGGCTTAAAATCTGTGCAGTATAAGGAGCCAGCACACATTGGCTGAATCCCAAACTGAGCCCTCTGGACTTGTGGACTTGCAGACTTTAATGGCGTATTTCCAGGGGAGGGTAAGTCTGCATTGATGCAAACTTGCAAAAGGGGCAGGTATAGGGTGCGAAAAGCCTGCAAAACAGCACTTGCCAAAAAAGCCATTTTCACAGTGGGTCAGCCCTAAGCACTCATGGACTTGATGAGAACCCGCCTTTGAGTCCATCAGTCTGTGAGTCCAGAGAATGGGATTCAGCCTTTAAGGCCCCATCCTGACCAGGAAGTAGCCCTGGGGGTGCATCCCAATATTCTTCACTCTCCACCTCCTTTCCTCCACTCCCACTCCTCTCCTGACCCGGAAGTATGCAAAACTGCCTGAACGTTTCGAGTACAAGTATGTGCATGTACAGTATACAATGTACCCGACATTGCGGTTTGCGTCGAGACATTAAATAATATGTAACCATTAATACGTGATTAAGATGTAATCAGCAAAATTATATTAAAACACAAAGATCTGTTTCCGGGGCACGGAGGAGAGGAGGTGGTAGTGGAGGAAAGGAGGGTGCATTTTTTGAGTATTGGGACGAACCCCTGTTCTTTGCAGCAACAACCTGGGGCGTTTCCTGATATAGAGCATAGAGGGAAAAAAAAAAACTGCCTGTTGATTTTGTTTGATACATGCACCCTACCCTCTCCAGTGGTCCCTGGTCTGCCAGCATTCAATAATAATCAGCCGTGGTACAGCACTGCCTTTCTACAGCAACACTTGGTGTCCATTTTTGCATCTATACTGGTGCTATCAAACCATACTGCATTCACAGCACCTTGTATATAAGTCAATGAGAGCTTCAACAAAATTACGTTTAAAATGAGAAAATGGTGGATTTCTGGACTGCAACGTCCCAAGACAGACAGAACTTAGTTAGCCTTCAGGACTTACCGTCTAAGTAAAATTTGACTTTGTTAGGGAGGGGATCATAGGGCGGGGCAAAGACGGGACCTTTGTGCTCCAAGAACCTCCATTTAGAGCCATCGGTAGACCTCTCTTCCTCCCACCTACACAGAGAGGGAGAGAAAACAGGAGAAAGACGACAGTTCAGTGTCCAATTCTGCATTCTCCATTTCCTACCTTCTACTTCAAGCATTTATCAAGACTGGTAATAAACATTTGTTTATTTAAACCTTGACTTACAAGTCAACGCAAGCCTCACACCTTTTCCCTTCACAAAGTGAGTTTGGCGAGATGGTTTTAGCGAGTCCTCAAACCCAAACGTTCCAGCTTTAGAGTAGAGCACCGCTCCATGCGAGTAACTCCATCAGGACCCGTCTCTCAAATACATGCTTTTAGGTAGGAGGCACCAACTAAAGCAGGGGTTCACAACTCCGGTCCTGGAGTACTGGTCCGCATGCTGGTTTTTGTTCCAACCAATTACCCAAGTTTCAGTGTTCAGACAGCTCTATAAACTACGCTGGTTCACTCCCGTACTTCAGCACAGTAAAATCTTTAGGATTGACTTACACAAATGTCAGATCAAGATATGATTGAGGCAATTAAATAATTAAGAGCAGAAGTTGGCACAAAATCCTGAAACGGATCAGCCCTTCTTGCGCACCTAAAGGCGGCCAAGTCATTCACCCTGGTGAGATTTGGCAGTTAAATGGTTAACTCCAGTGAGAACGGGCAGTAAAATGGTTATCACCGGTGAGAACGAATGGTTAAGCAGTTAGCCTCGGTGAGAATCTGCAGTTTAATAAACCCCGGTAAGATTCGACCGTCTGTGCCGGGGGTGTCAAACTCCTCACCATTTCCACTTCTCCTCCGGCTCCTTCTTGACTTTTTTTCTTACCGTCGGCCATGCCACCTCTCTTATCTTTCGTTTTCTTCTTGGGTTTGATGTCCTGTGACACAGTCAGACAGCAGAAAAGGGTTTTAATTGATCAGTGAAAGAACAAGGCAAAGGAAAAGCGGCGGTCTCATCTCTCTCAGTCTCTCACCTCCTCATCTTCCACTTTCCTCTTCTTTGCCTTCTTGTCGTTTTCTACTTTGATTTTTTTGGGCGTGAACTCGGAACTGCAAGAAAAAAAAAAAGACCGCCGGGATAAAGAACTGCAAATCACATTCGAGAAGCCCTGCCCTCCCGCCTTTGCAGCCTGCAATTCTACCTAAAGCTCAGGACGAGAACCAAAATTAAAACAATAAACCCAAACTTCTCAGTGACTAATCTCTGGTTCTATACAGACACTCTAAAGGGAATGCTAAGAAAGGGGGGGGCAAATGCACATGTAATCAAATGCACATGTAATCTGTTTACAGATTGAATAAAGATACAGGGTTACACACACAGCTCATTCACTAAGAGACACAGGAGCACAGGGCTCACAAGATAATCGGCAAGTGAAAAGGGAGAGCAAATGGCATGGAGCTCCGTTTTCAGGTTGCAGGTCTGAGTCCTAATTCAAATTGACACATTTCAGGACGCCAGGCTCGTATCGGATCAGGAAGGGTCTGTCGGATAACAGTTAAACCATCTCCAAAGAAACGACAACCTCCTTCAAAATAATGCGGCCATGTTTTCCCCATTATGCAACGGGCAAATCTTGTCATGTTAAAACCCACAAAAAACAGATAAAAAAAAAGAAAAAAAAAAGTATTCCATTAAAATATTGCAATATCTACAAGTCCTGCTGAGACTGAGGTCTCCATTAAGTTATTTCATAACTCAATAAAGGGTTAGCATTAATATCATTGACATGAACTTTCCTTTAAAATACACAACTCACAACATACGAATTGCAAACACCAACCAACATCACCACAAAACCTTTACTTATGAGCTTTGCAACCTGTTCCCAAAAGCCTTGGGAAGGGGTGTGATGTCAGCTTTAGCACAAGTACGCACTGTATTAAACCAAAGCTCTTAAATACCCTCAATACATTAAACAAGACATTAACAAGGCACTCAGAAAATGCCGTCGTACACTTCCTGTTGTGATACCCAGGTTATCTCAGGAGCATGAAGGGCAGGAGAGGATTGAGGAAAGATCCAGAAGGATCTAGATCTACTCACTCGTCGTCGTCCCTTTCCCGCTTCAACGACCTTTCGTGTTTTGGGGAGTGGTAGAAGCCATCGTTGTCTGGTTCAGATTTGACGCGTGGGGGACTGGTGACGAGAAGAGAGAGGAGGGGGATAAATGGTTTGAAGTGTGGAAGGATTTAACCTGTGACATCACCATGAGGCAACTGCAAAAACCCCTTTGAGTTTACTGAAGCCTAGCAATGCTAAACCCGCTGGGGCCCCTAACAGGGGTATACGATATAGAATTTCCGCGGCTGATGTCAATAACCAATATTTGACTGGCTGTACTGACATATCTTGCTAGCCGTTTTGCATTATAGCACAAATGCAAAAACTGCAACCAAGTTTCCACATTCATGGAAGTAGAGGAGCACAGGCACAAACTTATGAAGGAAAAATGTAACAAAGTTTATTTGCATAACAAATGACTTCAGCCATCTTACTTTAAGCAGAGGCTCAGGGAGTTCAGAGTTCCTGAGCCCCTGTAAAGCTTTGCTTGTGATACTGGCTGGATAAAATGATGAATTAAAAATAAATGGCACCACATCAAATGCATTGCCTCTGGCATATTTAGGTTGCATCGTCATATCAGCCATAATCTTAACATGGGGACAACAACGGTAAGTTATGTTTTAAGATATTATAAGCCGATATGGATACAACCCCAATATTATTGTGCATCCCTAGTCTCCAACTGTGGTCCTGGAGAGGCAGCCTGCTGCCTCTTCTTGTGTTCACCTTAAGAAACCAGGAGGGGGTATTTCACAAAGCGGGATTAAGTAGTTAACTTTTGTAAATATTTTGATCGACAAAATCGGATTGGACGAGAGCCTGGGTTACTTCACAATATTTGCAAAAGTTATCCGGCTAACTCCTTAATCCCGCTTTGTGAAATACACCCCTAGGTGAGGCGAGTTAACTGAAATCAACAGATTTTCTTTACTGATCGATTCAGTCGTGAGTAAAAAAGCAAAAACGGCAGATTTCAAGCATCGGGGTTCAGAACCGCAGGAAGAGACCGTGTGGTGAAATCTGGCCCAATCAGAACCGCAGGAAGAGACCGTGTGGTGAAATCTGGCCCAATCAGAACCGCAGGAAGAGACCGTGTGGTGAAATCTGGCCCAATCAGAACCGCAGGAAGAGACCGTGTGGTGAAATCTGGCCCAATCAGAACCGGTATTATGTGACAATGGGAGACGACAGAGACCTGGCAAAGCCATTCTCCTTTTCTTTCTTGGGTTTCCCATCGAAGGACCGCATCTGAGGGAGAGGAAGAGGAAGAGACAGTAAGGACCTGCCGTTTAATCAGCATGCCTTTTAAACCAAGGCTCTAATACATCACTGCAGGGTTCATTAGAGGAATTGCCAATCAGCTCCATTTTCAGGTAGACAATAACTTGAGCAGTGCTGACCATTGGTGAACGTATTCACTGTATTATCCTCTAGGGCTGTGAGCCTAATGGTTCAGAATGTATATTAGCATGTCACAATGCACGTATCTATGATAAAAAGTATGTTAGCATGTTAAAATATAAGTTAACGTGATAAAATGCATGTCATGTTAAAATGTGACAGCAAGTCAAAATGTAAATAAACCTGTTGTTTGGATATTAAAAAATAAGAAAATGTGATAGTGTCAAAATGTATGTTAGCCCTTAAAAATACACTATATGGCCAAAAGTATCTGGACACCCCTTGGTCTGGGGCTGTTTTTAATGGTTCAGGCTAGGCCCCTTAGTTCCAGTGAAGGCAAATGTTAACACTACAACATACAATGACATTCTAGACAATTCTGGGTTTCCAACTTTGTGGCAACAGAGCCATTTGGTTTGGCCCATGGAAGGAGTGAAAGGAATGGAAGATGCAGTGAATTTTCTTTTACAAATAATAATTTCGATATAAATATAAAATATTATTAACATAATTCACCCATAATAATTCTAATAATGATACCCATTTAAAACGAATAAAGTAAATGTAGTTAGAAATTTAAGTTCATGTTGCGTAGCCTATGTTTTTGGCATAGGCTACATCCCGCTGGGGCGATCACAATCGATCACACAAAATGGAGGAGCGGAGTTGGAAGAGAAAGTGGGGAACGGAAAAACGTATTTTTCAAAATGTTACCAAGGTGGTGAATTCCATCCGTTCGAAAGCGCCGAATCACCGACAATTCAAGGCAATGTTGGACGACATGGACGCACAGTACGGAGATGTGCTGTATCACCGGGAGGTTAGGTGGCTAAGTCGGGATAAAGTCCTAAGCGATTTTTCGACCTCCGTGGAGAGATAGGCGATTTCCAGTCCAGCAAAGGGAACAACGTGGACATGTTTTCAGATGAGAAATGGCTTTCAGACATTGCCTTGTGGATATTACAGCCTTGCTGAATCAACTGAATTTGCAGTTGCAAGGAAAGGATCATTTGATCAACCAACTCGCCGACAGCATCAGAGCAATCGAGCTCAGACTTTAACTGCTTCAGCGCCACTTATCCACTGGGTAAGTGCAACACTTTTTAAATTAAAGCTATGCGATAAAATGTTTATATTTTGTGTTATGTCTATAGAATCGGGAGTGAAATGCGTTACCGAATTGGCAGTGAGGTTCGGGGTATTTTATTATTCATGCACGGTGCAGTGATAAAATGTGACATCGTCCCGTTGAATGAATTCTACAAATGTGAGTCACCTGAGAAATACCCGGAGATCAGAAAACATGCTCAGAAGATGCCGTCGCTCTTTGGAAGCACGCACATCTGGACTTTTAGCATTATGAACTTGAACAAAAGCAGGCTCAGGAAGCGACTGAGCGATCCACACTTGGGATGTGCTTTGCATGTCAGTGAGTCAGCTGCAGCCAGATGTAAACAAACTCCTGCGTGCCAAGAATCAATATCATGTCACGTCACATTGACTGGTAGGCTGTCTCATTTGGTAGCGGGTTAAGGTAAGCTGTACTGATACAACGGTAAGGATGCAGTGATAAAAATAATGCAGTAATACAAAAAAGAAAGAAATATAGAACCTAAGTTGCAAAAAATATTGTAGGTCAACATTTGTGTGCACTAGGCTAAATGTGTGCAATAAAATACAATTATTTTTGTTTACATAGTTATATATTCTAAAAGGGGCACTTGTTATTGGTCTAACTAACAAAACAAAGAACACATAAAAATCTGTAGAAGAACCACAATTTTCATAAGTGTTTGTTTTTACATACTGCTTATTTTGGCCCGCGGCTCACTGCTGAACTTTTAGATTGCTGCCCCCCCCACCCCCCCCAAAAGTTTGGGCACCCCTGATCTCGTGAAACGCCCCAGGAGAGTGGAGGCTGTTAAAGCAGCAACAATTGGGGACCAACTCCATATAAATGCCCATGATTTTGGAATGAGATGTTGGATGAGCAGGTGTACATATACTTTTGGCCAGGTACTGAATCTTACCTTGTATAGAATTGTGTTAGCATGATAAAATGTGTATTATGCTGTTAAAATATGCTGTTAAAATGTATGTTTTCATGTACGGCAGCATGGTATGTTAAAATGTACGTCACACACCTTCTCCTCTTTCCGCTTTTCTTTGTGTCTGTCCATGCCATCTTTCTGCTTCACCTTCTCCTTGTCTCTGTGCTTTCTTTCCAACGAATCCTTGTGTTCGCTGGGCAACGCGACAGAAAAAACACATTCAGATCATATGGGCAGTTCAGTGTGTGCCATCAGCTCCAGCAGCAGGCCTGATGCTAACACTTTGCTCATTCTTACTGCGCATGCACGCACAATGGTCCCCAAATATTCAATTTCACTTGGGCTGCGCTGATCTGAGCCAAGACACACAGACAGCCACCCGGCACAGAGAACCCTAAAGTCAAATTGTTTGCAGATGTTCTTTTAACAAAGAGGCAGCACTCTGTTTCGGGAGGTTCCTGGGACAGACCGGAAGCACCACTGCTGCCCGTTACGACTGCTGTCAGGGAACATCACAGAAGGGGAGAGAGGGCAGGTACCACAAACGGGGAGAGAGGGAGGGTACCACAGACGGGGAGAGAGGACGGGTACCACAGACGGGGAGAGAGGGCGGGTACCACAGACGGGGAGAGAGGGCGGGTACCACAGACGGGGAGAGAGGACGGGTACCACAGACGGGGAGAGAGGGTGGGTACCACAGACGGGGAGAGAGGGAGGGTACCACAGACGGGGAGAGAGGACGGGTACCACAGACGGGGAGAGAGGGCGGGTACCACAGACGGGGAGAGAGGGCGGGTACCACAGACGGGGAGAGAGGACGGGTACCACAGACGGGGAGAGAGGGCGGGTACCACAGACGGGGAGAGAGGGAGGGTACCACAGACGGGGAGAGAGGGCGGGTACCACAGACGGGGAGAGAGGGGGTAATCACAGACGGGGAGAGAGGGAGGGTACCACAGACGGGGAGAGAGGGCGGGTACCACAGACGGGGCGAGAGGGCGGGTACCACAGACGGGGAGAGAGGGCGGGTACCACAGATGGGGAGAGAGGACCACAGACGGGGAGAGAGAGGGTGGGTACCACAGTCGGGGAGAGAGAGGGTGGGTACCACAGACGGGGAGAGAGAGGGTGGGTACCACAGTCGGGGAGAGAGAGGGTGGGTACCACAGACGGGGAGAGAGAGGGTGGGTACCACAGACGGGGAGAGAGAGGGTGGGTACCACAGACGGGGAGAGAGAGGGTGGGTACCACAGACGGGGAGAGAGAGGGTGGGTACCACAGACGGGGAGAGAGAGGGTGGGTACCACAGTCGGGGAGAGAGAGGGTGGGTACCACAGTCGGGGAAAGAGAGGGTGGGTACCACAGACGGGGAGAGAGAGGGTGGGTACCACAGACGGGGGAGAGAGAGGGTGGGTACCACAGACGGGGAGAGAGAGGGTGGGTACCACAGACGGGGAGAGAGAGGGGCGGGTACCACAGACGGGGAGAGAGAGGGTGGGTACCACAGACGGGGAGAGAGAGGGTGGGTACCACAGTCGGGGAGAGAGAGGGTGGGTACCACAGACGGGGAGAGAGAGGGTGGGTACCACAGACGGGGGAGAGAGAGGGTGGGTACCACAGACGGGGAGAGAGAGGGTGGGTACCACAGACGGGGAGAGAGAGAGGGGGTACCACAGACGGGGAGAGAGAGGGTGGGTACCACAGACGGGGAGAGAGAGGGTGGGTACCACAGACGGGGAGAGAGAGGGTGGGTACCACAGACGGGGGAGAGAGAGGGTGGGTACCACAGACGGGGAGAGAGAGGGTGGGTACCACAGACGGGGAGAGAGAGGGTGGGTACCACAGACGGGGGAGAGAGAGGGTGGGTACCACAGACGGGGAGAGAGAGGGTGGGTACCACAGACGGGGAGAGAGAGAGGGGGTAATCACAGACGGGGAGAGAGGGAGGGTACCACAGACGGGGGGAGAGGGAGGGTACCACAGAGGGGGAGAGAGGGCGGGTACCACAGACGGGGAGAGAGGGAGGGTACCACAGACGGGGGGAGAGGGAGGGTACCACAGAGGGGGAGAGACCTACCTATTGCTGTACTTTGATTTCTCCCTCTCCTTGTCCTTTTTGTGGTCTTTGTGCCGGTGTTCTCTGTCCTTGTGTTTGTCTTTGTGTCTGTGAGCATCTGTGAAAGGGAAGCCACACACACACACAACACACACTCATTAATGTATGGAGAGGTGGGGGCAAGAAACGGCACATCTCATTCCCTTCGATAACCAGGTGGGCACGCTCACCCAACTCGTCCCTATGGCAACACGTCCACAACACACGAGACGCACAGAATCGCCTACTTTACTGGCACACAGCAGTCACACGTATCCACATGGACTCACAACTTGATAAAATAGCATTTATTTTCTTTGTGTGTGTGTGTGTGTGTGTGTGTGTGTGTGTGTGTGTGTGTGTGTGTGTGTGTGTACACGCGTGTGCGGAGAGGTCGTGAGGACGTTTCTCTCCACATTTCTGCAGGTACAGAGCCTCAGAGCTGAGCAGTGTGCTCCAGCCCCACATGGGTGTGAATTCCAGGCCAGACCCTGCCAGATCAGCAATCTGAGACCACACCCACACCACACCCAAGTCACACCCACACCACACATAGGAGCCAACCACATGTGGCATGGCAGATCTGACATTGGTTTATACATATATACATACATACATGCATGCATACATAGGGTTTTTATATTTAAATTTAAAAAAATAAAAAATTCTCCCAATCAATTTGTCTCACGCCTACATTCTTGGTGGAGGTCACGCGTGTATGCGCGTATGCATGTATGTGAGCCAGTGTGTGGGCATGAATGCTTTTGTTCTTTTCTGCGCCTGGGCCTCCATGTATGTGCAAGTGTGCATGCATATGTACGTGTGTGCGTGCACGGATATGTGCTTGTACATACTGCCATAGATGTCAACAGATCCTACAGCGGACACACAGTACAGATAGACAGACGAGCCAATACATTCGTATACAAAAACACTGTTACACACATAAGAAAAAGCACACGCGGCAAATACAAAGCAAACACACAATGTGTGTGTGACGAACGGCAAAAGGTGAGAGAACCAGGTGTTTTGGGAGGGTCCTTTAATTGATGGGTGAAACTGTGACAAAGTCTGCACGCCGCAGGTAGCACACGCTAACACACGCTCACGTGAAAGAGCGCACCTGAAAAAAAAGCTCCGTTTCCCCTTTCCGCGGAACTCGCGCACACACAAGTAGGTACATGCCACCGCTCTCTCACACATGCAAATTCACCAAAACGCACCTCGTTTAACTCTTTTGTCTCCACTCTCCACAACCCTGAAATAACAGGACCACACCCAAAACGGCACTCTCAAAAACAATCACAAAGTTCGGCCTGCTCCGCTGCAGACACAGACAGCCGCCCGCCGGTAACCCATTAAATCAGCCGGGTATTTTATCGACGTTAACTCAGGTTAAGTAGCTCGCCCAAGGTGCTTAACGGCACTGCACACCGCCTGGGATTTGAACCTGCAACTGCCGAGTTGGGAGGCCCAGCCTCCTTAAGCGTCGCACTACACTGCTCCCCTGAGCTAAAGGCCCTGTTCACAAACCACTATACTGCAGCCCTGAGCTGCAAGTCCAGTTCCATAGCCATTATATTACGCTGCAGCCATGAGTTACAAACCCAGTTCCCCAACCATCGTACTACATCGATGCCAGACCTAGAATGGGAGAGGTGAGAAAAACTACTTATTCTGCACATGCTAGCAAACCTTCTGACGTTCCCTAGCATCATGCAAACGACCCTGCGCAGTGATCAACTTCCCGTCACAGACTCTAAAGTTTACGTTGTAGAGTAACTGCAGGCCTGACGGACCCCGGCACCCACCGGGACCTTGCCCTCACATGTCCGAGAGCACCGGCGGTGACACATCCATGCCATTAGCCACCCAATGCTGCGCCGTTAGCCCGCTGCAATGAGTTCAGGCCTGACGGCTACGCAAGTGACGCTGGCTGAGCTAGTGAAGCTGCCCAGCCTATAAACCAAGCTCGGTGTCTAAGCGCCAGGCCTGGCTTGCAGTCATAACCACAGCGCTACCAGGACACGGCACGCTTCAGAGCGCGTGAGCGTTTCCCTACAACGCACACCTCAGCGACGCTGTCTGGCGCACGTATGAAATGTGTGTGCGAGCGCCGTCCCCCAACTCAGAGCATGCTGCGCGCTGATACACACAGAGACACACACCCCCGGGTGGCTCTGGATGGGAACCAGCAGATGCCGTGGTAGAACACCCACAGGAACCATGGCAACGGTTACCAACACAGCCACGCGCAAGACCAGACCCCTTTAGCTAGATTCCACATAACCAGTAGGAGGCGCTAGTCCGAGCCAAAACTAAACATAGCCTCAGCGCAGCATCTCGAGCAGGTGACCCCCCCTCCCTCGCTGGCTCCACATGAGGGCGAGAGAGAGAAAACACGGCGGTCTACGTCTGAAGCTGCCGCTCTTGCAGAAATCACGTTAAAAATAGAAAAATAACGTTAAAAAAACAAAAACACGCATGAGAGCTACACGAGAAGCCAAATCCAGAGCACAGCTTTTGCTTTTTCGGGAGAACACATGACCTCTTCTGCGGGTGGCATGGTTTAGGACGCAGGGGCAGGAAGGGGGGGATTAGAGTAAGAATGAAAAATGAAAGTTGTTCCTGTTTTACTGGTGCTAGAAAGAAATGGGGAAAATCACAGCCAGCCCAAAAGCTGTCTAAGACCTGCAGAACTCGAGGCCGCATGCATGGATGAGTTTGGACCACAATAAAAGGGCCGGTACCATTTCAGCCTTTAAGACTTGCCTACATTAACTTACTTCATTAAGACAAGGGGGACATGCCTGCGCCCTGACAATTGCACATAATTCCTAATCCATGCGCGTCCGTCACAGATCCACTACAACCAAATCAAGGGCCACCAGTGCCTTGCGTGTGTGGGTGCCAACACTCCAACCACTTCACGTTACACACGAGGGCTCAGACCTATCAACCTATCGGTGAAAACTGAAGAATGTTTCTTTTGTAAGACAGTAGACTTTTCCTTTTTGGATGACAACCAGTTCTTCTCTGGGAAAATAAATGAAAAAAAAGGAGGCCGAGAACTGCTTGTTCTGGACAGCAGGGGTGCATGAGTAAGGCCGCAGAAATGTACGACGAGGGGGACTTATCCAACGGGCATAGGAACCGGGCAGATTCATATTGAACAGGCATATGAACTGAACAAATTCATATCCAATGGGTATGTATAATTTATAATATTGAGTGAAATAAATGAAGAAAGGCAAAATTAGCGTTTTGGTAGAGTTAAGGGGGCATCGCCCATGCTCTACAAAGAACGCACACGGCCTCCTTTCACAGCTACGGCCAGAACAAATGGATAAAAGTGCAGCCGTGTGTGTGTGTGTGTGTGTGTGTGCGCGTGCATGTGCGTGTCTTGCTCGACAAAGCAAGACAGCAAACGTAAAACGATCTAAAACAGGGTTCTCAAACCTCAGACCCTGGAGGGTCACAGTGTCTACAGGTTTTAGTGGTTACCTTTCCTTTCAATTAGTAGACAATCAAGACCTTGGAAACCAGGTCAGTGTGACTCTTTAGCCAATCAGGGACTCAAATTAAACACCAAGAGCTGAAACGCATAAATCCAGAAGACATTGATCACCGATCCAGCGCCACGCCTGTATAACCCATACATTAACATTAGTAGAAAAACTAAAACCGATCCTAGATCAGGGCCTGCATTCATAGTGCGTCGGAGAAGCTGATCTAGGATCAGTTTGACCTTTTGGCACCCAATGGATAAAGTTATGATATGAACAGGGAAAGCCTATTCCTGGATCAGCATTCCCGCTCTGAGATGCTTTATGAAGGCAGTGGACTGGAAAGTAAAGGACTAAAAGGTTGAATACGGACTTCCTGCCACTGGCCAGCCACATCCCATCTCACCCATATGATGATACTGGGACTCATGTTTGGGGGTTAAAATATATATAAATTTTCTTAATCCGTGAAGACAAAACCTTACCATCCAGCTATAAGGAAGGAAGGGCATCAAAACAGGGGCCGAACAACGCTACATCATCATATATGCCATAAAATTATTTTGTCAGAACAGGGGCCACTCCAGTCACTCAAATGTTCTTCCAGACACAGAAGAGCCTTTAATGCTCTAAACTTGTCGGGAGCTCCCTCTACCCATGTGACCCAGTGACCCAGCAACAGGAAACTGCACCAGCCAATCACAGTTAAATAGGAACTCCAGGTATGTATGAATTATCACCATTAAACATGAATATTTATTTGCAAACTTGCTTGAACACACACACACACACACACACACACACACACACACACACACACACACACACACACACACACACACACACACACACACACACACACACACACACACACACACACACAAGTTTGCAAAGAAATATTCATGTTTAATGGTGATAATACATACATACCTGGAGTTCCTGTGTGTGTGAATCCCTGAATCTGATACTGGGCATCTGAACAGTTCCACAGGTATACTGCCAGTTGACAAACTATATCCAATTATTTAAATATGCAAATAAATTATTATTATTTTTTTAATTTAATTTATTTATTTTTAAACCGATTCTCTAACACTTCCTACAGCAATTCTTGAACCATCACATCTAATCTAAAATGAAATTCTGTCATAAGATTACTGTAAACTAAGGCTGCAGAAAAATTAATAACATAAGATAAATCTAAAAGTGGGGATGTTAAAAACTGGCCTTTTCACCAAACGCCAACTGTTATCCATCTATTAAACCTAATTCTGATAACTTTAATACCATCAGCAAATGGTTCTAATGTTTGATCTTTTAAACCGTTTTACTGAATATAGTGCTCCACGTATTTATCCATTATTAAAAAAATATATATATATTTACACCGATTCCAATGTATGTGGGTGGCTATAGTTTCTTGGAAAGCTCACCTAATGTGTATTTATAATAAAAAATTAATTACAGGGCTGTTGCATTGGGACAGCATGTACAAAGTTGTTAACCAGGGGAAATTGCAGGCTTCAGGAGTTCCTCCATCCTCTTACTAGGCCTCAAGAGCCTAATGAAGTTCGAACAGGACAACACTACCGGTAAAATGTACATAACAGATAATCAACAGCACTTCCGCAAAACTATATTCCAGTTTGTTTATTAAATGCTGTTGACTGTTAACCTAGTGGGGATATTTACCATTTAGAGATATGAAAGGCCTACAAACTTGAAACTTGTTACAAATTCTGAATGGCTGGGGGGTGCTGCTATATTTTAGATTTAAACACCACCCCCTTCAAAATAAAAATTTGAAGAGAAAGAGCTACTCTGAAATAATTAGTTCTGAGAAATAAAACTTAAATCCAAAAATATAAATTTAACCCAAGCTGGCTGTAATGTATGGTTTGCCCCTGTTAAGAATTTTCAACGTATCGATCAATTAAATGCTTACACGCTTGTCCGTGAAAACAATAAGGTGAATGTGGCACGATACATCTTTTTTTACAGTCAGAGAGAACACTGACCCTGTTCACACCCTGCCACAGAGAGCGTATCGGATCTCCCAGCTTCTCCAAGCGTCGCCTCCATATCACGGCGATCTGCACTTTGTGTTCTCGGCACTCAGACTGGCAGGCGGAGAAAAAGAAAATGGCGCAGAGACTAAGTCCTCAACCCCCAAACCCCTACTTTTGGTACCAAATTACGGCCATTTGGCCCCATCCGCGAGGCGATCGAACGCAGTTTTGTGAAAAATAATCTACGGCTCTACCGGAATCTGCATCCAACACGAAAATCGGAACAATTTAAGTGCCACTTAAAAGCCCTTCATTTGAACAATAGGCGCTTGTGAGCGAGCGAGAAGGGACTTAGTCTCTGGGACGCCATTTCTGTCCTTAAAAACTAACTGGGTAGCTCGTCTGCTTTCCATAGAAGAGATCCGTATTGTGAGTGAAAAATAAATATATTCGCACTTTTTACAGACAGAACAATGCCGGGGACACGCTAGACTTACCATTAACCCGAGATCCAGACTCGATCTGAAAAAGAAGAAGGTTAAACGTGTTTGTATTTTAACTAACCCGACGTAGCTAGCTGGCTACTGTAACTTTCAACTACCAAGGGTTTAGAAAATGGCTTTTCAGCAATTGTCCTAGTAGAAAATTCCATCAAACTACTTATAAAGTTATTATAATACCAGCGAGATCTGTAACAAATGTTGCTATTTTAATCGCACGCTTCAAACAATTCTGGCCGTTTTGTTACACATTTTCACTGGATAGCCTGCATAGCCGCTACTGCTTGGGTGGCAATTTAAACAAACTACAGATATCATATAAAGTGAGAGCTTGCCAGCCATGACATAAAACAATATTATTAGTGTTACCTGGGAATCGTTGTGGGTATGGTCCCCACTCATTTCCTAGTTCCTTATTTTGAAAATAAAGTATGAAATGTTTAGGAGAAAATGCCGGCAAGGAGATATAGCCAGAATGGAGACGGGAAGCAGTTGTGTAACAGACTAAGTCCCACTTTTTGTCTAGTACGCATGCTCCCGTCGGTTTAAATGGGTGAAATAAATACGTATAGGCCTATTTAGTCCCTCCCCCTTCAAAGTGCACAGTTTCACACAGGGCTGTCTCGAGCGTGGGAGCTACTGCAAGCCATGTGGCGACAAAAGACCGTCCGCGTCGCTGTGCGTGGGGTCAACGCGAGTGACCGCATTGTCCCGCATGAGGGATTTCGAGACTTTTTTTCGTTCAAAGACAAAGCAGGCGCATATATAATAATATGTTATAATAAAGTATTAGCATCTTGGCAGAGCCAGAGAAAAAGTATGAAGCAACAGAAATGCTAAAAAAATCCATAGCATTTTCTTTCTTTATGCTACAGCCAAAAACACCATAAGCAAAAGAATATTTTTAATAGGCTGTTGTTCTTCCTTCATATCTTATTTTTTAGTAGGCCATATTTACCTTACTTTAAATTTCTTTATAACATACAGTCTATTTGTAGCTACCTTAGGCCCTACACTACCTTGAATTGTGCCTGCTGCTGTCTGTTTTTGAAAGCACTTTGAACTTACTGTATGAATAAAGTTATTATTACTGATAATAGTAGTATTAGTACTATTATGGGCTCAACTTAATTTATAATCCAAAGCCACATAACTTTAATATTTTTCTGTGCTCTCCCTAGTTCAGAAACCAAAGCAAAATCAACACCATTCAGGCCATCACTATTGATTTGTTTAGTCTTCTTGGTTCAGCACCATCCATAAGGATTATGTGTATGAGCCTTTCACTTGTAGACATGAGGGGCCCTATCTTACACCCGGCGCTAAGCGGCGCTAACCAAAACGCAAGTGTCTTTGCTATCTTACACCCGGCGCAGGGTTCATTATAGCGCCTAGCGCTCACGTTGTTTAAATACCAAGTGTTATTGCGCCCATAGCAAGTGAACTGGGCGGGCTGGTCTTAAGATGAGGTGTGGCCAGGATAATTTTTGGCGTATTGCTATATCTTGAGCCAGCAGAAAGCGCTTGCGCTAAAACCACCACAAACCCGGTCTAAAGTCATGTTGCAGTTGTTTACGTAACGGCGCATATACAGTGGTGTTCAAAAAAATAGCAGTACAACATCAGTAACCTGATGAACCACTGTTATTAGTAGTAGTGATATTTCTGCATGGCAAATAATTTACTTGTAGATGTAGTAGTAGAACCCATGGTTGGCTAAATGGCTGTAAGTCAACAAGGGTCTGAGGTGTCAAACGAGCCTCAAACCATCACTCTGCTGCCAGATATGCAGTAGATATGGATGGATCACTTGAAGGGTTGTTTCTCCTGACAAATTTTCCTATTGAACTCTATAGAAAAATAAGTCAGGAGAAGAAACCCTTCAAGTTATCCATTCATATCTACTGTATTTCTGGCAAAAGAGTGATGGTTTAAGGCTTGTTTGATACCTCTGACCCTTGTTGACTTACAGCCATTTAGCCAACCATGTGTTCCATACTATTCCCGTGTAATTTACAGCTTAATCTAGTCCCACCCCCCAATTCCCATAGCGATCCATTCAAATGCAGAGAGGTTATAGTATTGCTTCTAAGAGTACCTGGAAATAAGATATCAGGAGTCTTTTGATATCCTTTTATACAGAATCATGATGGCATCACCTGTTTACCTGTGGAATACCTGTTTGACCTGGTCTTTTTCACAGAATGAATGAATTCTCTAATTAAACTCCACACTGCTATTATTTTGAACACGCCCCTTTCAATGAATGAGTCAATTACTCAGAACAAGCAGCGTGCATGTCATGACAGTTGGGTCTGTTGCTTTTCTATTACACTACTACATCTACAAGTAAATTACTTGCCATGCAGAAATATCACTATTACTAATAACAGTGGTTCATCAAGTTACTGATGTTGTACTGCTATTTTTTTTTTAACACCACTATAAGTGGGTCTACATAGGTGTGTGCAACGCGCTTACATATACAGTTGAAGTTGGAAGTTTACATACACTTAGGTTGAAGTCATTAAATTTTTGTTTGTGTGTATATCATGTGGACCCCAGGAAGACTAGCTGGTTGCTATGGCACTGGCTAATGGGGATCCTTAATAAAGTCAAATCAAATCAAATCAAAATCTCATTTTTAACCACTCCACAGATTTCATGTTAGCAAACTATAGTGTTGGCAAGTCAGTTAGGACATCTACTTTGTGCATGACACAAGTAATTTTTCCAACAATTGTTTACAGACAGATTATTTCACTTTTAATTCACTATATCACAATTCCAGTGGGTCAGAAGTTTACATACACTAAGTTGACTGTACCTTTACATTTTTAATATTTGGTCACATATCCTTTGCATGCCATGACTTCCTGATGTCTGTGACCCAACAACATGAAAAGACTCTTGATATCTTATTTTCTGGTACTCTTACAAGTGATACTATAACGACTCTGCATTTGAATGGATCTCTATGGGAATTGGGGGGTGGGACTAAATTTAGCTGTAAATTATGCTGGAACAGTATAGAATACATGATTGGTAAAATGACTGTAAGTCATCAAGGGTCTGAGGTATCAAACAAGCCTCAAACCATCACTCTGCTGCCAGATATGCAGTACATATGGATGGATCACTTTAAAGGGATAGTTCGGAATTTTGGACATAATGTCTCAATTACGACTTACCCATGATGTCGTTGATTGATGGAAACCATTTTCAGCTAATTCCATGCTGTCCCTTCTTTTGGACATACACACGTTGCTAATGCTAGCGCAACTCTATGGCAACCGGTAGCATCCACTACCAAACGCACTTAAACACTCCACAGTGCACCCAAAGCAAATAAAATACGACGACAGTCTATTGGGGTTATTTTGAGTGTTTATACCATAATTTTTGAAGTCAAACTATCGTTGAATCCTTTACTTTACGCTGACCTAATATTCTCTGTGGAAGTACGGCGGCGGAGCAAACGTGGCCATTGCAACTTGTTACTCTTCTTTGTTGTTGTAGTCGACCAGTGCCGGCACTACATTCGTAGGTAATGTAAAGTATCGCTCCCCCGATAGACTGTCGTCGTATTTTATTTGCTTTGGGTGCACTGTGGAGTGTTTAAGTGCGTTTGGTAGTGGATGCTACCGCTTACCTTAGAGTTGCGCTAGCATTAGCAACGTGTGTATGTCCAAAAGAAGGGACAGCATGGAATTAGCTGAAAATGGTTTCCATCAATCAACTACATCATGGGTAAGTCGTAATTGAGACATTATGTCCAAAATTCCGAACTGTCCCTTTAAGGCTTGTTCCCCTGACACATTTTCCTATTGAACTCTATGGAAAAATAAGTCAAGAGAAGAAACCCTTCAAGTTATCCATCCATATCTACTGTATTTCTGGCAGCAGAGTGATTATTTAAGGCTTGTTTGATACGTCAGACCCTTGCTGACTTAGAGCAATTTAGCCAACTATATGTTTCCATACTGTTCCAGTGTAATTTACAGCTAAATCTAGTCCCAACCCCCAATTCCCATAGAGATCCATTCAAATGCAGAGACGTTATAGTATTGCTTGTAAGAGTACCAGAAAATAAGATATCAAGAGTCTTTTGATGTTGTTGGGTCACAGACATCGGGAAGTCAGGGCATGCAAAGGATATGTGACCAAATATAAAAAATGTAAAGGCACAGTCAACTTAATGTATGTAAACTTCTGACCCACTGGAATTGTGATATAATGAATTAAAAGTGAAATAATCTGTCTGTAAACAATTGTTGGAAAAATTACTTGTGTCATGCACAAAGTAGATGTCCTAACTGACTTTCCAACACTATAGTTTGCTAACATGAAATCTGTGGAGTGGTTAAAAATGAGTTTTAATGACTTCAACCTAAGTGTATGTAAATTTACGACTTCAACTGTACCTGTCTCTTACACACAGGGGTGCGCACAAGCATGACTAAAAATATCAAGATTACAATGTGAAATATTATTATTGTGTAGGCTCAAAAAATCTAAAAAAATGCACAATAATAAAAGGGTCCATAGGTCAAAGACCACATACCTGTCCCTCAGCGAAGGGGAATGCTGCATTAAATTGCTTTCAGCCCACTCCATCAACATCCTTTGATGGTAGGCTACGTGTAAGGTTACATGTATAGACTATTCGCAATTATCCTGGATCAAGCTATGACTTAGCCTACATTTGCCAATAATTCCTGTAATCCTCTGGGGGGACAATCTTCTGTTACGGGACAATGGCTATCTATTAAACACTTTGCTGATAACACCTATATCAAGCCTAATGCGCGAATTGTCATTTACACCTAATGCGTGAATTGTCATTCAATGGAAACACACACTGCAATAGACGGATATTTGAGTTCTGAAAATGCACTTCAGATGTCATTACAATACAGCTGTCCTCATCTAGGCCTACAGCCTGTAAATAGAATGGTTTTGACTGAAAAAAGTTCAAAACCTTGTCCAGTGAATATTGCATTTATTGTTTTTCAAATAGCCTAGGTTACAGTCCCCGAGATTTGCTGTGCATAAGGTCTTTTCGATAGCCTATACGGTAAAAAACCGGAGATTCATTTAAATTTCACCATGTTAACTGAATTTTAACCTTATTCGTCCTTCATATTTTTTAAATTACAGTGACCAGATTTCCATATTCTCAGCTTATTAAAACCCCGCTGATTTGACCTGTTATTCCATAACTGAACAAAATGATTTTAAAGAGAACGAAGAGTCTAATTAGAAATGAAAACAAATTTGCAGCACATAACAGAATTAATTCACAATTAATTTTAATGCTATTCTCTGCATGTGCGCTTTAACTTCATGCAGGAGCAGGTCTTTTTCCCCTGCTGTAAATCACACTTTTCACGGTCTTCCTGGGAAAGTGGATTGTTTTAAAGCATTACGCTACCAGTAAAACAGGTTAGTCACATTTCCATATGCAGGACATTATAAAACAAGGGACAATATGCGTGAACCCATGGGTTCCCGACCTGACAGCTTTAGTGTATTTAGTGTCGTCATTAAGGCAAAATAACGGTATTTATGTTATTAATCAATATTACAATGCACGTAATGAACTTAACTTTGAGAACTCTATGAGAACAGCCTCATGGAATTGATGTTTGACAATGCTTCATTGTATAATCAAACGAAATTCGTTAAACAAGCAGGCTAATTTGACGTTGTCTAAGGTGAGACTGAAGCCATATTCTGGTAGCTTATTCTCAGCTGTTGCAGGTGCTTTTAACTAAATTTAACGGAATATAGCCTATTTTATAAAATAACAGCATTGCCGGGAATTACCGGGAACCCATGCTGGTGTTAAACCCTAATGCTAAAGATTATTATTGTGTATATCAAAACGCTTCATAATGGTTAGTCCGAATTATATTGATCATACTATTGATCCATATAGCCTATTCCTTGCTCGCACTACACACGCACAAGCATGTCTGTGGAAAAGCAGGCTTTTAAAGGGAATGGAATATGACATTTTTTTAAATGTTTTTTATTTATTTCTGATATTTCCCCATTTTTCTCCCAATTTGGTAGCCAATTGATCCCCTATTCTAATTCAATTCCCCCCGTAGCAACCGCTAGAGAATCACCGCTACACAACCCTGTCAGCCGGCAGTAGGACGTAGATTGCCACGTCCTCTTCAGGGCACGACAGGGTTCCTGACCGTAATTCCAACTCGCCCAGGGCCGTTCTATGCGCGGCGACTCTCTCCGAGCCCCTCTCCCCACCCGGAAGCAGCCGCCAATTGCTGCTTCCTCAGGGCGCCGGCCATGCTCGGATCTGGCAGGACCGGGGCGCGAACCCCGATCCTCGGAGCACAACCGCACCGACTGAAAGTCGGCGCTTTTACCGCTGTACTACCGCGACGGCCCGGAATATGACATTTGCACTTTGCACCGTGCTTAGCGCTCAAAAAACTTGCCGTCTAACTAGCAAAAGTGGACTTGGACACGCCCTAAATGCAATTTACGCCATGCGTTTAGACCAAGCGCTAAGATCGCCAAGATAGAGCCCGCGTTCTTTTTCCTCCTTTTAATCTTTCTCGACCCTCAGCAGTTTATCTGTATACTGTCCCTTAGTGTCAAATCCAGACAATTAGGACACAATTCACACATAGACGTGCTGCATAGTTACTCCTGGGGCCTGCTTCACAAAGCAGGATTACTGAGTTAACTGGATAACTGCACAGAGTAAAACCCAGAACCCTCCCAAATCTGGATCATAGACTGAAGTAAAAAGCGCTGTTCCAGATTTTACTCAGTGCAGTTATTCATCTGACTCAGTAATCCTGCTTTGTGAAACAGGACCCTGAGCAGTAGCTGAGCAAAATTGTGTTTATTGACATTTGTTTATTGACATTATTGTTTTCTCATGTATCACATTGTAATGTTGAACTTTGCTCGTTTGATACCTCAGACCCTTGATGACAGCCATTTAGCCAACCATGTATTCCATACTGTTCCAGTATAATTTACAGCTAAATCTAGTCCCTCCCCCCAATTCCCATAGAGATCCATTCAAATGCAGAGATTTTTTATCAGGAAATGTTTGTTTAGTTGGCAATTATCAGGAAATGTTTGTCAAAACAAATGTTTAGAATATTTTGTGTTTGTATGTAATATTGGTATTATTCCAGAGGAAACATTTGTGAGAAGAAAAGTTAAGTTTGTAGAAAAGGGCCCAACCCATAAGAGTGGAACTGGAGAGGGTGGGAGGGGTGAGGTGGTGTAGCACAGAATGAGACTGGAAACAGCTGCTACTACGCTTCCCATTGAAACCTCATGTTAAACCAAGCTACTCTGACAGCCAAAGTAAACCTCACTCACTGGTCACATTTTAATCCTGAATTTGGACTGTTGTTGTGTGAAACAGTGGGGGGTGTTTTTGGTCCAAAAGTTTTAGGGAAAATAAAGTCTTATTACCTTTAAATAATACAAATCCCATAGAGCCCTGTGTTGTCTATATCACTGATTCTTAAACTTTTTAATATCGGGGCCCAAATTAGAAATACCTTTTGATATCCCTTTCAAATCGGGACCCCTCAAATAGGCTACACATAGACTACTAGCGAAGCCTAGTGGACTACAGACTCATTCAGTGACCTCAAATAGGCTACACATAGACTACTAGCGAAGCCTAGTGGACTACAGACTCATTCCGTGACCCTATACACCCATTTTGGGTCCCGACCCATAGTTTAAGAAACACTGGTCTATATCTATAACCTACTGACTCAGAGCCTCAGATTCAGAATACCATTGGTCTGTTGCAATCCCAGTGATTGCATTGGAGAGGTATAAATTTAGTCCATTCACTTCTGTATTGTTTACCACAAGAGGGAGTTCTAGACTTTTAATTTGATCACTCTGCCTTGCACGCACACTCGAGTGAGTCACAAAGCATTAAACGAACAGACGGTTTCGCCCCGAGTCAGATAATGTAGCTGAATCTAACGTTTGTCTCAAGTCAGATTTAAAGGAACTGAATCTGAAATATATTAATCACGTCCCCGATGTATTTAGAAATTAAAGGAGAACAAAAATACCATTCTCTTTTTGTATTTTGAAAGGTAGCCTACTATATAACTTTCTGAAATTGGGAACACTTACCTAGCCAACATATTTTGCCTTTCAGATATTTTCCGGAATGTTAGAACAAGGTAAACATTCTCCATATGCACATTTATAGTGAATGTTCCTTTTAAGTCACAAGGAGCATAGTAGGAATGGTCTTCGAACGTTTCGTTATGCAAGTTAAATATTCTTTTAACCGGTGGTCGTTTATTTTATTTTTATAACCAAGGTTAGCAATGATATAAGCAAATTTAAATTGGCCTAGGCTACTTTAATTCAGAACATGCATTTGACTGTGTTTTTAAATTATTATAATCATCAGGGGATGTTAACAGTAAGTGTTTATGTGACGTAGGCCTACCTGGAATGTTTTTCTGTAACTTTGACAGAACTTCTTTGGAACATTAAAATGTTTGGGGAACGTCCTCATCGTGTTCTCACAGACAGATGGGAATCTAAAAGGAATTTCCTCTCAGCGTTAGAATATGCTGAGGAGACATCATGGGAAACAATTACTCCTGCAAGCAGCATTTTAAAATTATCCTAACCAGAAACTCCACATTGTGTCCACATTTTAACAACATTAATAAATAAGTATGCAAGAGCTCATATGCATGAATTCATAAATGTCTACTGTCATCTGTACTAAACATCTCTAGGGATTTGAAGGTATTTTCAAAATCCATCATTCATGGATTCCTACAAATTCAAAGGGAACATAAATGACTTGATCGGTTGGCGTTTGAGCCTTTCTGGTCATCAGTCTGTTTGTGTAGTGCAGCTCCCTCCTCAACAGATTTCCTCTAGGCGAGTACAAAGTCGTCCCAGTTTTTGGATGCGATGTTGAATTTCCAAATTTGCTCTAATGTTGGCTTTGCAGTGTTTCTTTTGCGCACCAGATGCTCGCGGACCTTCCTTCAACTGGGAGTAAAGGAATCTGTTTGGAGAGACGTGAATTGGGCATCCGGGTGACATGACCCGTCCATCGGAGTTGGCGTTGCATTATTGTAGTCGTGGTGCTATGTATGTTTGGCCTCCTCTATAACACTGACGTTGGTGCATCTGCCCTTCCATATGATCTTCAGAATCTTTGGTGGTGTTGTTCCAGAACTTTCAGGTGCCGACGGTAGGTGTTCTATGTTCCGCCTGCAGCATTGTGGGCAGGACAACTGCTCTGTAAGCAAGGAGCTTTGTTTGGGCCTGCAGGTTGTAGTCTTCGAACACTCTCTATCGTAGTTTCGCATAGGCCCCACTCATACGTACAACTCATAGGCATAGGCCCCACTCATACGTACAACTCATACTTTATTTTATTTAATACATTTTATTTATTATTTTTCATACAACTCAAACTTTATTTATCGTTTTATTGTTTTTCAAGCAAATAAATGTACAAACCCCAATTCCAAAAAAGTTTGTAAAATGCACATAAAAGCAGAAAGCAGTGATTTGTAAATTCTCTTTTACATATATTTAATTGAAAAGAGTACAAAGGAAATATATTTAATGTTTTACCTTTTCAACTTTATAGATTTTTTGTAAATACACGCTAATTCCAAATTTGATGCCTGCAACACGTTACAAAAAAGTTGGGACAGGGGCAAAAAAAAGACTGGGAAGTTCAAAAAACACCTGTTTGGAACATTCCACAGGTAAACTGATGTATTTTTATATACAGTCAAGCTGGAAAGTCTCCCCACCCCTTTCACCTTCTCCACGTTTTATTATGTTACAGACTTATACTACAATAGATTGAGTTCATTTTTTGCCTCAAACATCTACACACAATAGCCAATAATGACGAAGTGAAAACAGGTTTTTAGAAAATTTTATTTTACTGACAAAAATAGGTTATTTAGGGGTTACATATCTGTACACACCCTTAGCCTAATACTTGGTTGCTGCACCTTTGGCAGCAATTACAGCTTCAAGGCATCTTGGGAAAGAAGCTACGAGCTTGGTACACTTGTTTCTGGACATTTTTGCCCATTCCTCTCCGTCAGGTTGGATGGGGAGCGTCGGTACACAGCCATTTTCAGCTCTTTCCACAGATGTTCAATTGGATTCAGGTTTGGGCTCTGGCTGGGCCACTCAAGGACATGCACAGACTTTCTCCGAAGCCACTCCTTTGTTCTCTTGGCTGTGTGCTTCGGGTCGTTGTCATGTTGGAAGGTAAACCTTCGCCCCAGTCTGAGGTCCAGAGCGCTCTGGAGCAGGTTTTCTTCAAGGATCTCGGTGTACTTAGCTGCATTCATCTTTCCCTCTATCAGGACTAGTCGCCCCGTTCCCGCTGCTGAAAAACATCCCCACATCATGATGCTGCCACCGCCATGCTTCACTGTAGGGATGGTATTAGCCAGGTGATGAGCGGTGCCTGGTTTCCTCCAGACGTGACGCTTGGTATTCAGGCCAAAAAGTTCCATTTTGGTTTCATCAGACCAGAGAATCTTGATTCTCATGGTTTGAGAGTCCTCTAGGTGCCTTTTGGCAAACTCCAAGCGGGCTGTGATGTGCCTTTTACTAAGGAGGGGCTTCCGTCTGGCCACTACCATAAAGGCCTGATTGGTGGAGTGCTGCCTGGATGGTTGATCTTCTGAAAGGTTCTCCCATCTCCACAAGGATACGCTGGAGCTCTGTCAGAGTGACCCTTGGGTTCCTGCTCACCTCCCTGGCCAAGGCCCGTCTTCCCCGATTGCTCAGTTTGGCCGGGCGGCCAGGTCTAGGAAGATTCTTGGTGGTTCCAAACTTCTTCCATTTACGAATGATGGTGGCCACTGTGCTCTTTGGGACCTGTAAAGCTGCAGAGATTTTTCCGTACCCTTCTCCAGATCTATGCCTTGACACAATCCTGTTTCTGAGGTCTGCAGATAATTCCTTTGACCCCATGGCTTGGAGTTTGCTCTGACATGCACTGTCAACTGTGGGACCTTATATAGGCAGGTGTTGGCAATCCCCAATCATGTCCAATCAATTGAATTTATCACAGGTGGACTCCAATTAAGTTGTAGAAACATCTCAAGCAGTATCAGTGGAAACAAAATGCACCTCAGCTCACTTTTGGGTGTCATATCAAAGGGTGTGCACACTTGTGTACATATGATATTTTACATTTTGATTTTTAATAAATTAGCACAAATGTCTAAAAACCTGTTTTCACTTTGTCATTATTTTGTGTAGAATTTTGAGACAAAAGACTAACTCAATCTATTGTAGAATATGTCTGTAACGTAATAAAACGTGGAGAAGGTGAAAGGGGTGGGGAGACTTTCCGGCTTGACTGTACATTTAGGTTATTATTATCTCTGTAGATAAGTTGCTCATAAGAAGCTATCTTAGCCACCTCATGCCTCCATTCCTTAAAATTTACTTTTTCTTTTGACTTCAAATGTCTCTCAGAATGACCCTGCTTCTCGTTATCAAGGCTATTTTCACCCAAAAGCATTCTTGTAGGGAAAACTTAGCCTGCGTTGGTAAAATACCCAATACGCATAGTGCTGCACCCTCAATTAGGTCCGCATCTAGTGTGTCATCAATGTATTTGACAATAGCTGACCAGAAATTCTGAGTCGTATAACATGTGCACCAATGTGCCTCACTCTCTGTTGTATCTCCAACAACCATCATTCCCCTTAAGGCCTAACCTTTATCTTAAATGAGATTAGGCATGTTTGCATATCTCGAGCCGTGCAGTACCATGACTTCACCTCCAGGCTTCTCTATGAATAGGTGCTGCTAAATCTTTTCCACATGTGAGCATAAAACCCTTAGGGCTCTATTTTAATAAACCAAACGCAATGGTGAACGCAAGAGTAATCGCTTGGCGGTATCGCTCTGGCGCATCTGATGGCGGTATTGCTAAAAGGCTGGGTTTAAATGTCCAAGGTGTGTCTCTATGGTAGCCAATCAAATAGTTGTTCTCATGCTTTAAAAAAAAGCCAGTTGGAACGCAATCGCTCCATGCAATTTCATAATGAGCAACCCAAACGCACTGGACCGTCAACGACAAGAGCGATTTTCCGCACAGGAATCAGACATACTTGCAACAGAAGTACAGGCTAGGACTAGTAATTTATGGATCACAATCCACACCACCTCGTCTCCCAGAAGTTCGGAAGGCACGGGAGGAGGTGGCGAATGCATTAATTAGCCTACATGAGGTGATGTAGGCATAATTATGATTCAAATGGTAGGCTTATGATTCAACTGTGTCAATGTGTAATTTATATATTATAGGCTATTGGCCTACATGATCGCAAGTTTCTTGTAAGCTGTCCTGTTTTATTCTAGTAGTTTAAATTAAAATTAATTAATTAATAATAATTATAGGCTATTTGTTCATTAAATGGAAGTGTAATGTTGACATCACCTATAGACACTACATAGAACTACATGACTAACAAATTGCCAAATTGCCAGAGTCTATTGCGTTGCCGCTAAGAGGTGGTTCCAGCGGATCATAATGCAATGGGTTTTCGTTGGTTCAAATTGTCACTGAGCCGAAAGTATTTTAGAACACGCCCCAGACAGCGCCACCCATCCCACTGCAGCGCAAGCGAAAGGATGTTATGTTGAGAATTTGTTGATCCTAGCGGTATTGCTGAGAAACGCCATAGCGCCAGTTTTAAGACGTTGATGCTGTCAACAAGCTTGCGTTTGACTATACCGTCCCCTTGCGCTGGTTTGAAAATAGAGCCCTTATAGTTTTGGGGATTGATGTTTTCTAAGCAGGTTGTAAAACTTAGATCCCACCCCCATAAACCTCCAATTTACACGCCACATCTTAATGCAAGTAACAGGGGCAAGATTTTTTTCCCTTCCTGTCTGCTGTCATAATACAACTGCTCAAGTTGAAGGAACTTCCAGAAATCTTTCCTGGGTGTTTTGTATTTAGATACAAGAAAGCAAATGTTCCCCCTCACGCAGGTCCTCTATCAATTTACCTCAATTTTCCCCACATAACTGGATTTTTTGGTTCATTTTCAATGTCTTGTTGTACCATATGGACGACCCTTTGGTAGAGTAGGGATTCATGTTGCAGATCTGACGGGCCCTTCTCCTGTTATCTCTTGCAAGTGCTAGCACTGGGTTCTTATGAGGTATAAGAACTTAAACTTAAGGTATATGCCCCTTAAAGCAAAAAGAGCCCGAAACAGCTTTGTCCCTACAGGTGTTAGTCTGCTTAATGACATTGGACATCTCAAGACAGTAAAGGCAGATGAGGAACTGTTATTGATGCTCAATTTATAATTAATATTTAATGAATTTAATATAATATAATTTTGATCATAATACTAATAATAGTAATTTTAATCATGATCATAATCACACATACCTTCAGTATAATGTGAAACATCTGATTCAATTGAATGTCTTTATGTAACATGTTTGTTTGTGTTTGTGGGTCTGTCCCACTGTCTACGTCTTTTTTACTGCTGGAAACTACAACTGAAGTTCCCTAACAGGAAAATAAAAGTTCTTCTACTCTATTCTATTCTATATCTGAGTGAGAAAAGCTTGCGCTGAGAAGGGGTCCATCAATACCCAAGCAGGAGTGCAGGCATCTGGAAAGTTCGATTTAGTTAACTGGCTAAGAATGCCTCGTGGTCCAGTCTATTCTTGGACAATCCAGACCGCTCTCCACCACTGATGCATATAATTTATTTTTATTAAAAAAAGGTTTGCCGGTGGTTGATATCTGAGTCGTATTGGCTTTTGAAGAGAAGAGGCTGCCGAGGTAAGGGAACTGATCTACATTTTCCAGGGTGATATTGTCAACTTTTATTATAGGCGGGGTAGGCGGCTTGTTGGGTGGAGGTTGGCGTAGAAACTGTGTCTTCCTGATGTTCAGGGCTAGACCCAGGAGCCTGTAGGATGCTCTGGAGGTCTCCTGTGGAGTGTGCTGCGATGGCATTGTCGTCCATGTACTGCAGCTCCACGATGGGGGTGGTGACGACTTTGCTCTTGGCCTTGGGCCTGTTAAGGTTGAAGAGCCTGCCATCTGTTCAGTACGGGATGTGGATTCCCTGCGGCAGGTCTTGCCCGATGAGGTGGAGGATGGCGGCAAAGAAAACGGCAAACAGGGTGGGCGCGATTATGCAACCCTGTTTGCCCCCCCCCCCCCCCCCCCGTCTCCACAGTGAAGGGCATCCCTACTAACACAATAGTGAACACACCCTTGCTAACCCTCCTATATATCACTTCCAGTCGCCACAGGCAAGGCATTGGTCACATTTGCTTCTCAATTCAATTCAATTCAATTTTATTTATATAGCGCTTTTCACAGACGACTGTCACAAAGACGCTTTACAGAACAGAAAGGGGAGGAAAGGGGAAATGGGAAATGCCATCTCTAAGCCCCCAGATAGCAGAGGTAAAAACTCTCTTACTGTGGCGAGAAAAAACTCCCCGATGGGAAGAACTCCACTGGCCTATGGGTTGATTATTTCATAGGGAGGTATTCTACTCTGATGACTCCGTCATGTAGAGATCAGCAGTGGCAGGTGGGGGGTGCCTAGCTGGTCTTGGGCACCTAGCTGGTCTTGGGCTGGAGCTCCGGGCCAGGAGGGAGGCGGGGGACTTCAATGAGCTACGAAGGCTCAATTTCCCATTTAGAACTTCCTGACTGCAGCTCATTGAGTGTGAACCTATCCTTACCACTGTATACATCGGTATCATATATTCATTTGCATGTCCCCGTTTTAAAAGGGAGCAAAGATAACAATTAAAAATCACTGTTTTTGCATTTGCATGGCCTGTCCTCAGATTCCAGGGAGCCGATTTCACCCCGTCCAATCACTCGTCAGACAGACCATAATAAGCACGGAAACCTCTGAACATGGATGCTTCCACAAGTTTTTCTCCAGCAAAGGCTGTTAAAAAAAGTGCCTCTAAACGTAAGTGGGGTTGTGCTTCTAATGTGTGTGTTAATTCAAAATGATCTTCCCTGAAATATGAAAAATAATAGCAATGTCCAAACCAAAATGGCAAAACCTACAGAAATACTGAGCCTTGATATATATATATATATATATATATATATATATATATATATATATATACGTATATATATACAGATCCTTTCCAAAAAATTAGAATATCATGGAAAAGTTTTTTTTTTTCCATAATTCCATTCAAAAAGTAAAACTTTCATAGATTATAGATTCATTACACACAAAGTGAAATATTTCTAGCCTTTATTTGTTTCATTTTTCATAATTTTGGCTTACAGCTCCAGAAAACCCCCAAAACAGTATTTCAAGAAATTAGAATAGTGTGTCGAAAATCAGCATTTACTTCAGTTATTTCAGAGAATGAATGTTTTAGACTGAGTGTCACACTATCATCTAATTTACTCAAAACACCTGCAAAGTTTATCTCAGTTTGGTTCAGTATGGGGAAGACTGCAGACTTGACAATTGGCCAGAAGACCATCATTGACACCCTCCAGAAGATGGGTAAGCCACAAAAGGTCATCGCTAAGGAGGCTGGCTGTTCACAGAGTGCAGTGTCCAAGCATATCAATAGAAAGTTTAGTGGAAGGGAAAAATGTGGCAGGAGAAGGTGCACAAGCAAAAGAGATGACCGTAGGCTTCAGCGGATTGTCAAGCAAAGACGATTCCAAAATTTGGCGGAGATGCAGAGGGAGTGGACTGAGGCTGGAGTCAGTGCTTCAAAAACCACCACGTACAGACGTATCCGGGACATGGGCTACAACTGTCGGATTCCTCGAGTCGAGCCACTCCACTCATTCTCTGAAATAACTGAAGTAAATGCTGATTTTCGACACACTATTCTAATTTCTTGAAATACTGTTTTGGGGGTTTTCTGGAGCTGTAAGCCAAAATTATGAAAAATGAAACAAATAAAGGCTAGAAATATTTCACTTTGTGTGTAATGAATCTATAATCTATGAAAGTTTCACTTTTTGAATGGAATTATGGAAAAAACAACTTCTAATTTTTTGGAAAGGATCTGTATATATATTATATATGTTAATATAAAATATGTTAAATCAAACAAATCTATGAAAAGATGTTTCTGAAATGGACCTGGACTGGATGAAGGCCATGGTTTCAGGGTTAGGCAGCTCAAGTTAACAGTTCTACAGCTTCACTCTCACCCAATGCTGCAGAAAGGCACACAAGCAGGGACTGTGCTAATATGTCAATATGGAAAGTACATATAGATTCTCATTCAATTTCGAAACACTAATAACTTCACAACGAAAATGGATTAATATGTTCCTGAGATAGAGGGATACAGGATTCCCTTCCCATTCCCTGTAGCCCCAAAGGAGTGCACCCGGCCTATCTCATCAAGCATGCGTTTGGGAGCATAACTACTGGAGAACAACTCAGGTGCAGTACACATCTGCGGCCACAAGAGGGCCCTAATGATGCAAACCAGCTGTGCTCAAGGAATGCAGGTCTGGATCTCCCTCACACCAGACAGACAGCTGATAATGATTACTCTTTATGTCACCCCGAAGCACAAACCCTCTCTTTATCGCATAATTACAGTTAGAAATCTCTGTTATTACTTAATTATGAACTTCGGGGGGAATTGAATGACATAGGCTTCAACTGGCTACCAAATTGGTAGAAAAAGGGAAAAAAATTATGAACTGAACGCTCTCATTCATGAAGTGCTCAGTCTGTGACTCTCAGAAGAATCTCAGGTGAATCGCGTGTCTTCAGTTGGACTTCAGTAAATGGGGTGAGTTTATCAATCGCAATCCTGCCCTCCTAAAACATGTGAGGATACCGGAGACTGAAACAAAACTAGTTTTACAAGAATAACATTACCACGGTTGTGATGAGCCTTGTTGCAGCTTGGCCAGTATGCATGGAATTTAGCATTTTGAATCGGAGGTCAGACAGGGGTGTGCGTGTGTTGGAAGCGGTGGGGGAGGTTTTGAGAATGGTTTCACCTTCTGATGGCACGGTACAAATAATATGAAGAAAGAGTACAGGTTCCTGTTTCTGAAACGTGATCACCGCAGTCACCTGAGATTCTGCTGAGAGTCACAAGACCGAGCGCTTCATGAGTGAAAGAGTTCAGTTCAAAATTGACTGATAAGAGACCCTCCATAGTTGCAGAGACTGCCCATTCCTGTATTCCAGCATTTAAAGTCCCATTCCTATTGTTAAACACTTATGTGTTGCTAGAGATCGCTGCAGGTAATACTTATGAATTTTTCACGTTCAAGCAGGTCTCCATATTGTCAATACCAAATCATCCTGTAGTGGGCAGTGTTATAACTTTGTTGCTTTCAGGATAAAATACTTATTTACAATCACGTCTGAATAATATAGGCTTGATATCCTGGTATTTGTTTTCTTTGGCTCTCAGTCTCAATATATAACTATTTTTAAAAAAGGATTATTTTGATTGCACAAGGTCACTAATTGTGGCTTCATCTGATAACTAGCTAGCCAGCAAGCTCTCCAATTAACTTCGTAGTGTGCAAGCTTGTTTTCTAGCTGGCTGATTAGCTAATTTATCTGGCTAGCTAACTAGCAAGCAAATAATTTAGTAGCTAGCATCAAACGCAGGCTAGGTAGTAAGCTAGCTACCTAAAGTAGAGAAGAATCAGTGCCTGGCATGTTTTCTTAGGAAAACACTCGTCATATAATACATGGCATTATTTTTTTTTAAATGTGGGTGGCAAGATATTACTCCTGTTCTGTAGCAGTCAGACTCAGACTAAAAGGAGTTCATATGTTGGAAGGTATTTGGCCTGATATTCTTAACAAGCATGATGATGAAGGGGTGATGGTCAGTCATTGTTATTCTGGGCAGAGTCTGTGTACATAATCTCCCATGATCTTATGCAAGGTACTGCCTAGTCTCGCGAAGGCCAGACTTTGTGCTAAACACAAAGTCTGGTGACCATAGACTTGCTTAACACGGTACAGAGCCACCCACTTTGACAAGTTGGCGCCTTTGATTGACATGCAATATAACCAACCACAGACCGTCTATGTTCCGTGACGTATTGAGGCGGTACAGACGGCGGTCGATTCAGAAACAGCGCTACAAGAAAAACAGACTCGCGTGAAACAAATGTACACAAATGGCACGGCGATCTCCAGTAAAACAGTCTATCACACTGAAGAAATGTGGTGAACTTCAAAAACGTTCTTCAATCCAGCGTTAAGCTCTTGGTCCGAAACACTCATTGTTCTTGATGGATTCCAGAGTTTGAAATCCAGGGGACCTAAAGTAAAAGTCCTACCATGTGTTTCTTCCACCCATAGACTCAGCCAGCTGATTTCACGAATTAGTTTTACCTCCTCGCTGAATAATTATGCTAATTAGCAAATCCAGGTGATTGGAGCAAAATACTGGGGAGGACTTTTACTTTATGTCCCCTGGATTTCCACCTCTGATGGATTCGCAGCATTCACTAGCTACCGATTAGTTAGCACAACTTGTTTCCCAATGCACCGCGTTGTACCAGAAATACACACACACTCCTGTGATTGACAGTGCTGCTAGCCAATGAGTGCTGATTGTCAGTTTTCTACAGTTCTACCCAGTTTATGCAAGCCTATGCATCAGACGCTGTTACAAAGTGCGTCAAAGCACCAAGCCCAAAAACCCAAACCAACCGCCTCGTGCAGGAACCCCAAACCAACCACTTCCGCCAGGACCCCCAAACCAACCACTTCCGCCAGAACCCCCAAACCAACCACTTCCGCCAGGACCCCCAAACCAACCACTTCCGCCAGAACCCCCAAACCAACCACTTCCGCCAGGACTCCCAAACCAACCACTTCCGCCAGGACCCCCAAACTAACCACCAATCCCAGGAACCCCAAACCAACCGCCTCGCCCAGGACCCCCAAACCAACCACTTCTGCCAGGACCCCCAAACAAACCACTTCCGCCAGGACCCCCAAACTAACCAGCAATCCCAGGAACCCCAAACCAACCGCCTCGCCCAGGACCCCCAAACAAACCACTTCTGCCAGGACCCCCAAACTAACCAGCAATCCCAGGAACCCCAAACCAACCGCCTCGCCCAGGACCCCCAAACAAACCACTTCCGCCAGGAACCCCAAACCAACCCCCTCGCCGAGAAACCCTGAACCAACCCCCTCACCCAGGAAACCCAAACCGACCGCTAAGCCCAGGAACGCCAATCCAACCACCTCTGTCAACAACCAAAACAAACTGGTTCCTCCAGGATTCCCAAACCATCCAGGAAGCATCCAAACCATCCAGCCAGGAAGCAGGCAGTGTCTCATTAGGAGAGGTGAGACCAGAAAGGTGATGCCATCTGAACGTAAACGTAGTATTACTCACTCCAGATGTAAGTGGATATATGTTTTTAAAGAGTAACTACACCCACTGTCTCAGCCTGTCTCCGCCTACTACACAATTTTGAAAAATACTTTGCGGGATGAGCAAGGGAGAGGGGTGGGGCGGAGGAGCTGTGTCCATCGTCATTTGCATAAATTAACGTACATTGTATAATGATTTTGTATAACTCGGATCAAACTGTTAAACTAGACATTGCACATCAAATATGAATCAAGATTCAGCAACTGCATGGCCTATTTCTCACCTCAAATATTTTCAGAAACATATTTTAGTGGACTATTTAGGTGGAATAAGAGAATTGAACAGGACGCCACATTGTTCCGGTTTAAAAACGTGGAGGCGAAGCGAAAGTAACGTAGTGGGTCTAACCAATCAGGTGCCGGCTGTTTCCGTTGTGGGCGACAACAATTATCCATATGACGTAGAGGTACCTCCAAAGAGATACTCTGACATCACGATTGGCGCAGGGGCAGTGTGGGGAGCAGAAAGGAAAGTTCAACCATTAGAGGCAGCACAAAGATGCTTTTAAACCAGTTTCTTATGATATACAATATTATTTCAGAATTGTGAAATAACGGAATGCATGAATAAGTTTCATTATAAGGTAGGCATACAAACATGTTTACAGCGAAAATCTAGGGTGTAGTTACCCTTTAATGTTCTACAACAAAAAAACCAGTGTCATCGTCAATGCACAGACTAAATCACATTTAGATATACCCAGAAACCCTCTGCTAAATTACAGTCATCAACGCGTGAAAGACCATGTACTGAAATGATAAATGATCATTTGAGTAGAGGAAGGTAATCAGTTTGTGGCAAGAGCAGGGGGATGCAGTACATTTCCTTCCATCTTCAATTTACTTATTTAATCTCCTTCACTTCATCCCACAAGCTGTACAAAACTCCACTAACCCCCAGTTGTATAATTGGGCCATTCAGAAATCCTCATCTAATAAAAGAAAAACATCACATTATTGTGGATATCGTGCACATGTTGTTAACATTTAACATCATACTGTCCTTCATCATTATTTTTTGCATATCCCGTTTTAGTGTTTGGGCCAAAGCACAGATTCAGAGATGGAAATTAGTGGAAAAGAAGAACGGCCAAAGAGGAGGCAAATGAGTACAGAGAACAGATTTCTTCAAAGAGTTAAATTTCATTTAAAGTTCATATTACAGTAAACAAGTTATGGAACAAATGGGCATGCTGCACCCAACTTGTGGGCGTTAATTGGAGTGTAATCAGAGCTGCAGCTGGCCTTGGATGTGGGGGTGTTGCTATCTGTACGCCCTCTTCACCTACCCCAGAAGGGCCGGCAGAGGGATAGCTAAAACTCGTTCCCAAAACAGTGGCGTGACGGTGCTGCCAAGCAGAAACGTTGCCACAAGGTTACAGCAGCATTGCCGTGGGAATGCTCTGGCCTAGCTGGAGGGAGGTCCTTTGACCTTCACTTTGAGTGACCTTCAGTTTGACCTTCACTTTGAGTGACCACCATGAGAACCTTACATCCTTCTGTGGAATCGTACCCAATGTGTCTCATTAATCCCAGTGAGCACTGAACTACTGATGTTTTAAACATTGGGGGAAATAAATAATTTCAATTTCTTACTCTAAACTTAAAAACCCAAAGATCAGGTTTTAATAGAGGGGGGTGGGGGAACTGTCCATTTGAAAAGAAGTCACACTCCATTAAATGTTTTAAGCCAGTGTAAAAGAACAGGAAGTGCTTGTGGTTATACTCTTAGTGCGGTTATCTGTGCTGGTGATGTTTGGTGATTTGGGGCGGCGCGGTGGTGCAGTGGTCGTGCGGCGTTCACACAGCGGGCGGTAGATGGCAGGACGGCAGGACGGTAGACGGTACAACGGCAGGGACGTACAGAAATGTCCGTCGCGGTAACGCATTTTTATATCCGTTGCCATATTTACGGTCCGCGCGAAACAGATTACCGGTGTACCAAAGAGCGCCTTTGCAAAATGGACCGCGACCGAAAGTGTATTTATACATGTGTATTACTGCGTTGTTTCAGTCTATGTCTTCATAAATGAGCGGTGTGTGTGTGTATGTATCATAATGTCAGCTAGTTTAGATAGCTTTGCTAGCTAGTTAGTTACACCTCAAATCATACACAGAAAAGCTTTTGAAAATACAGCTAATAATAATGTGTGTACCTGGAATCTGCATGTCAGTGCTTACAGCACTCCATGCTGCAGCCTTTTTGTCAAGATCTGTTTTTTTAAACTTTTTGGTTCGATATTTCCTCCCACCTCTCTCGTTCTCTACCACGAAGTTGCACAAACTTCTCATCCATTTTGAAACAGACCACTTCTGTTCCATCGGCACGTGACCCTACCGCAGCGGTAGACGGCAAAAATTAAAATATTTTTTATTCCGACGGAAAGTTCGTCCTGCCGTCTGCGATTTTGCTATCGACTGCCGTCTTGCCGTCGGTGTCTCATTGAAAACAACGTCCGCTGTGTGAACGGCCCTTTAGCACTGTCGCCTCTCAAGTAAGAGGTTCTGGGTTCTAATCCCGGTCCTGGTCCTCTCTGTGTGGAGTTTGCATGTTCTCCCCGTGTTCGCGTGGGTTTCCTCCGGGCACTCCGGTTTCTTCCCACACCAAAGACATGTATGTCAGGTTAGGAAAACTCCTGCCACTGCCCTTGACCAAGGCACTGGCCTCAGAGCTGGAGTTGGTCCCCGGGCGCTGCACTGTGGCTGCCCACTGCTCCTGAGTAGTTAGGATGGGTCAAATGCAGAGGACAAATTTCCCTACGGGGTCAATAAAGTATAACTTAACTTGACATGGTTATCTGTGCTGGTGATGTTTGGTGATTTGGCGTGGTCTTCTGCGATGGTGATATTTGGTGATCTGGCGTGGTTGTCTGTGATGTTTCAGTTTGGTGACTTTCTGGCGTGGTTGTCTGTGATGTTTCAGTTTGGTGACTTTCTGGCATGGTTGTCTGTGATGTTTCAGATTGGTGACTTGGCACGGTGCTGACTTGCTGACTTGGCATGGTCACCTGTGCTGGTGATATTTGGTGATTTGGCACCATTATCGGTGTTGGCGGGCCCTGGCGCTGGTACAGGCACATGTAGGAGTCCTGCAGGAGCCTCTTTACCAGATCGCCGGTGTTGCCGAGCTCGATGGCAAGGTCCTCCTCTGGCCGTGACAGGAAGTCCCCCACCTCTGGGCATGCCTTGACCTCTGGAACACTGAAGCCAATCAAGTCGTCCCCTGAGGAGAGGAAAGAGAAACCCTGTAGGAGACTGCATACACAATTACACACATATACAGCACTGCGTCTATGGTTCAATTACACACACTCATATACAACACTGCGTCTATGGTTCAATTACACACACTCATATAGAGCACTGCTTCTATGGTTCAATTACACACACTCATATACAGCACTGCGTCTATGGTTCAATTACACACACTCATATACAGCACTGCGTCTATGGTTCAATTACACACACTCATATAGAGCACTGCTTCTATGGTTCAATTACACACACTCATATAGAGCACTGCTTCTATGGTTCAATTACACACACTCATATACAGCACTGCTTCTATGGTTCAATTACACACACTCATATACAGCACTGCGTCTATGGTTCAATTACACACACTCATATACAGCACTGCGTCTATGGTTCAATTACACACACTCATATACAGCACTGCGTCTATGGTTCAATTACACACTCATATACAGCACTGCTTCTATGGTTCAATTACACACACTCATATACAGCACTGCGTCTATGGTTCAATTACACACACACATACATACAGCACTGCTTCTATGGTTCAATTACACACACACACATACAGCACTGCGTCTATGGTTCAATTACACACACTCATATACAGCACTGCGTCTATGGTTCAATTACACACACACATATACAGCACTGCTTCTATGGTTCAATTACACACACTCATATACAGCACTGCTTCTATGGTTCAATTACACACACTCATATACAGCACTGCGTCTATGGTTCAATTACACACACTCATATAGAGCACTGCGTCTATGGTTCAATTACACACACACATATACAGCACTGCGTCTATGGTTCAATTACACACACTCATATACAGCACTGCTTCTATGGTTCAATTACACACACACACATACAGCACTGCGTCTATGGTTCAATTACACACACACATATACAGCACTGCTTCTATGGTTCAATTACACACACACATATACAGCACTGCTTCTATGGTTCAATTACACACACTCATATACAGCACTGCTTCTATGGTTCAATTACACACACACATATACAGCACTGCTTCTATGGTTCAATTACACACACTCATATACAGCACTGCTTCTATGGTTCAATTACACACACTCATATACAGCACTGCGTCTATGGTTCAATTACACACACACACACATACAGCACTGCTTCTATGGTTCAATTACACACACACACATACAGCACTGCGTCTATGGTTCAATTACACACACTCATATACAGCACTGCGTCTATGGTTCAATTACACACACACATATACAGCACTGCTTCTATGGTTCAATTACACACACTCATATACAGCACTGCTTCTATGGTTCAATTACACACACTCATATACAGCACTGCGTCTATGGTTCAATTACACACACACACACACACATACAGCACTGCTTCTATGGTTCAATTACACACACACATATACAGCACTGCTTCTATGGTTCAATTACACACACACATATAGAGCACTGCTTCTATGGTTCAATTACACACACACATATAGAGCACTGCTTCTATGGTTCAATTACACACACACATATAGAGCACTGCTTCTATGGTTCAATTACACACACACATATACAGCACTGCTTCTATGGTTCAATTACACACACTCATATACAGCACTGCTTCTATGGTTCAATTACACACACTCATATACAGCACTGCTTCTATGGTTCAATTACACACACACATATAGAGCACTGCTTCTATGGTTCAATTACACACACACATATACAGCACTGCTTCTATGGTTCAATTACACACACACATATACAGCACTGCTTCTATGGTTCAATTACACACACACACATATACAGCACTGCTTCTATGGTTCAATTACACACACTCATATACAGCACTGCTTCTATGGTTCAATTACACACACACATATAGAGCACTGCGTCTATGGTTCAATTACACACACACATATACAGCACTGCTTCTATGGTTCAATTACACACACACATATACAGCACTGCTTCTATGGTTCAATTACACACACTCATATACAGCACTGCTTCTATGGTTCAATTACACACACACATATACAGCACTGCTTCTATGGTTCAATTACACACACTCATATAGAGCACTGCGTCTATGGTTCAATTACACACACTCATATAGAGCACTGCTTCTATGGTTCAATTACACACACACATATACAGCACTGCTTCTATGGTTCAATTACACACACACATATAGAGCACTGCTTCTATGGTTCAATTACACACACACATATACAGCACTGCTTCTATGGTTCAATTACACACACACATATACAGCACTGCTTCTATGGTTCAATTACACACACACATATAGAGCACTGCTTCTATGGTTCAATTACACACACACATATACAGCACTGCTTCTATGGTTCAATTACACACACACACACACACACACACACATATACAGCACTGCTTCTATGGTTCAATTACACACACACATATAGAGCACTGCTTCTATGGTTCAATTACACACACACATATACAGCACTGCTTCTATGGTTCAATTACACACACACATATACAGCACTGCTTCTATGGTTCAATTACACACACACATATAGAGCACTGCTTCTATGGTTCAATTACACACACACATATAGAGCACTGCTTCTATGGTTCAATTACACACACACATATACAGCACTGCTTCTATGGTTCAATTACACACACTCATATACAGCACTGCTTCTATGGTTCAATTACACACACACACACGGAGAGCACTGCTTCTATGGTTCAATTACACACACACACACACACACACACACACACACACACATATACAGCACTGCTTCTATGGTTCAATTACACACACACATATAGAGCACTGCTTCTATGGTTCAAAGACTCCCTCTGCGTGAAAGCCTGTAGGAGACTGCATGCACAATTATAGACCGTGCTATAGGACTTGAGGGTGGAATTGGGAGTGGGGAAGGGGGAGGGGCCTGGGGTCTCACCACAGCGGTCTGCCATGCTGTCGAAGAAGAGCCAGGAGCGGGGGGGCGGGGCCAAACTTGACGAAGGAGACGTAGTGGCTGGTGTTGATGCACAGCACAGCGAACAGCTCCAGCACCTGCCTGGGGGTGGGGTCACCTGCAGGCACGTCAGCTGGCACTGCCAGCTTCCTGGGGGCGTGGTCCTGCCGCAGAGGGTGGGAGTGCACCTGGGGGGCAGGATGGGATGGAAGGAGGGGTTATAGCTTAGCCCAATTAACTTACAGATATCCTCTGCCAATGGCTGCTGTTTTACCTGTGTGCAGCAGGTGCAGTTTAACCTGTGTGCAGCAGGTGTAGTTTTACCTGTGTGCAGCAGGTATAATTTTACCTGTGTGCTGCAGGTGTAGTTTTACCTGTGTGCTGCAGGTGTAGTTTTACCTGTGTGCAGCAGGTGTAGTTTTACCTGTGTGCTGCGGGTGTAGCTTTACCTGTGTTCCGCAGGTGTAGTTTTACTTGTGTGCTGCAGGTGTAGCTTTACCTGTGTTCCGCAGGTGTAGCCTTCCAAAATTTCACCAGCATGTTGATTTCCCAACAAGAGGAGATAACACTTTGGACCTGGTCTACACTACTCACAAAGGAGCATACAAGGCCTCCCCCCTCCCCCACATTGGACTCTCTGACCACACCACAGTTATGCTAATGCCAGCATACAGACCGAGAGTGAAAGTCATCAAACCGGTTCCGAAGCAGGTACGGGTATGGCCAGAGGGGGCCTCCTCTGCTCTTCAAGACTGCTTTGACACAACCGACTGGGAAATGTTTAAGCAGGCAGCCACATACAACAACCACACGGACATTGAGGAGTACACAGACACTGTTACTTCTTACATCAGTAAGTGCATCGATGATGTGACCCACACAAAAACCATCATCACCCGAGCTAACCGGAAGCCATAGCTGACAGGGGATGTCCATCGGCTGCTGAGGGCCAGAGACAACGCCTTCAGAGCCGGGGATGAAACTGGCCTGAGAGCAGCGAGAGCCAACCTGTCCCGCAGCATCAGGAAAGCAAAGCAGGAATACACACACAAGATAACCTGCCATTTTAAAGACAGCAGAGACACACGGAGCCTGTGGCAGGGCATTCAGACCATCACAGACTATAAACCTACGCCACAGCTCTGCGACAGCAACATCTCTCTGCTCAACAACCTCAACAGCTTCTTTGCACGTTTTGAAGCACAAAACAACACACATCCACAGAAGACTCCACTACCCCCCCACGGCCAGGCTCTGTGCCTGTCTGCTGCCAGTGTGAAGAGGACACTCTCCACTATCAACACCCGCAAGGCAACAGGTCCAGACAACATCCCTGGTCGTGTGCTGAAGGACTGCGCAGAGGAGCTTAAGGACGTCCTCACGGACATCTTTAACACTTCTCTGAGTCAGGCTGCTGTTCCATCATGTTTCAAGTCCACCACCATCATACCTGTGCCAAAGAAACCTGCTCCATCCTGCTTCAATGACTATCGCCCTGTGGCACTGACCCCCATCATCATGAAGTGCTTTGAACGATTAGTCATGTCACACATCAAATTCATCCTCCCCCCTACCCTGGAGCCCTTCCAGTTTGCATACAGGGCCAAACGGTCCAGGATGCAATCTGCTCTGCTCTCCACCCAGCCCTCACCCACCTGGACACAAAAGACTCATATGTGAGAATGCTGTTCATAGACTTCAGTTCAGCATTCAACACCATAATCCCACAACAACTCATCTGTAAACTTGACCAGCTGGGGCTCAACACCTCCCTTTGCAACTGGCTGCTGGACTTCCTCAGTGAGAGGCCACAAGCAGTACGAGTCGGCAACAACACCTCGAGCAGCATCACACTCAGCACAGGGGCCCCCCAAGGCTGTGTGCTCAGTCCCCTGCTCTTCACCCTACTGACTCATGACTGCACAACAACCTACAGCACCAATCACATGGTGAAGTTTGCGGACGACACAACTCTGGTGGGTCTCATCACCAAGAACGACGAGACCCACTACAGGAAGGAGGTCGACCTTCTAACCACGTGGTGCAGAGACAACAACCTCCTGCTGAACGTCAGCAAGACCAAGGAGATTGTTGTTGACTTCCGGAGAGGCCACACCCAACACCCCCCACTGACCATCAACGGTGCTGCTGTGGAAAGAGTGAGCAGCACCAAATTCCTGGGGGTGCACATCAGTGAGGACCTCTCCTGGACCACCAACACAGCATCACTGGCGAAGAAAGCACAGCGGCGCCTCTACTTCCTCCGCAAACTCAAGCGAGCGAGAGCTCCTCCACCCATCATGTGCACATTCTACCGGGGCACCATTGAGAGCATCCTGACCAGCTGTATCGCTGTGTGGGGCGGGAGCTGCACTGACTACAACAGGAAACCCCTGCAGCGCATAGTGAACACAGCTGGAAAGATCATTGGTGCCACACTCCCCTCCCTGCAAGACATTTACACCACCCGCCTCACCCGCAAAGCGACCATGATTGTGCGCGACGCCAGCCACCCCGCACACAGTCTGTTCAGCCTCCTGCCCTCAGGGAGAAGGTACCGGAGCCTCCGTGCCCGCTCCACCAGACTCACAAACAGCTTCATACACCAGGCTGTCAGGAAGCTGAACTCTCTGCCCCCCCCCCCCCCCCCCCAAAAACAATAAACACTCTGGACTCTGAACCCTGAAACACATGGACTCTGAACCCCGACCTTCAGTTTGAACTGACTCTTTGCACTATTGCACTATTACAGTACGGTACAATATATCATGCTGCTATACGGACTTTTTGCACAATATATCATGTTTTTTTGTACTACCTAACATATACATAAAACTTCTGCTGCTATCTTCTTACATATTTTTATATGTTATATATTATATAATATATTTTATTTTTTTTACTTTTTGAATAGTAGTAAATGTCTTATCTGTTGTGCACTTTATTGTTTACTTTAGTGTTAGAAAATGTCTTGTCTTGTGCATTTTATTTTATTCTATCACCGTAGGATAGTGAGAAACGTCCTCTCGATTCCTCTGTATGTCTGGTACATGTGGTTGAATTGACAATAAAAACCTTGAACCTTGAACCTTTACCTGTGTTCCGCAGGTATAGTTTTACTTGTGTGCTGCAGGTGTAGTTTTAACTGTGGTCCGCCGGTGTAGTTTTACCTGTGTGCTGCAGGTGTAGTTTTACCTGTGTTCCGCAGGTGTAGTTTTACTTGTGTGCTGCAGGTGTAGTTTTAACTGTGTGCTGCAGGTGTAGTTTTACCTGTGTGCAGCAGGTGTAGTTTTACCTGTGTGCTGCAGGTGTAGTTTTGCTTGGTTTTGCAAGTGTAGTTTTATATGTGTGCTGTAGGTGTAGTTTGAGCTGTTCTGCAGGTGTAGTTTCAGATGTGTGCTGTAGGTGCAGTTTGAGCTGTTCTGCAGGTGTAGTTTCAGATGTGTGCTGTAGGTGCAGTTTGAGCTGTTCTGCAGGTGTAGTTTCAGATGTGTGCTGTAGGTGCAGTTTGAGCTGTTCTGCAGGTGTAGTTTCAGATGTGTGCTGTAGGTGCAGTTTTTGCTGTGTTTTGCAAGCGTAGTTTTACCTGTGTGCTGCAGGTGACGCAGTACTGTTTGATTCTGCCCGGCTGTAGTTTTACCTGTGTGCTGCAGGTGACGCAGTACTGTTTGATTCTGCCCGGCTGTAGTTTTACCTGTGTGCTGCAGGTGACGCAGTACTGTTTGATTCTGCCCGGCTGTAGTTTTACCTGTGTGCTGCAGGTGACGCAGTACTGTTTGATTCTGCCCGGCTGTAGTTTTACCTGTGTGCTGCAGGTGACGCAGTACTGTTTGATTCTGCCCGGCTGTAGTTTTACCTGTGTGCTGCAGGTGACGCAGTACTGTTTGATTCTGCCCGGCTGTAGTTTTACCTGTGTGCTGCAGGTGACGCAGTACTGTTTGATTCTGCCCGGCTGTAGTTTTACCTGTGTGCTGCAGGTGACGCAGTACTGTTTGATTCTGCCCGGCTGTAGTTTTACCTGTGTGCTGCAAGTGACGCAGTACTGTTTGATTCTGCCCGGCTGTAGTTTTACCTGTGTGCTGCAGGTGACGCAGTACTGTTTGATTCTGCCCGGCTGTAGTTTTACCTGTGTGCTGCAGGTGACGCAGTACTGTTTGATTCTGCCCGGCTGTAGTTTTACCTGTGTGCTGCAAGTGACGCAGTACTGTTTGATTCTGCCCGGCTGTAGTTTTACCTGTGTGCTGCAGGTGACGCAGTACTGTTTGATTCTGCCCGGCTGTAGTTTTACCTGTGTGCTGCAGGTGACGCAGTACTGTTTGATTCTGCCCGGCTGTAGTTTTACCTGTGTGCTGCAAGTGACGCAGTACTGTTTGATTCTGCCCGGCTGTAGTTTTACCTGTGTGCTGCAGGTGACGCAGTACTGTTTGATTCTGCCCGGCTGTAGTTTTACCTGTGTGCTGCAGGTGACGCAGTACTGTTTGATTCTGCCCGGCTGTAGTTTTACCTGTGTGCTGCAAGTGACGCAGTACTGTTTGATTCTGCCCGGCTGTAGTTTTACCTGTGTGCTGCAGGTGACGCAGTACTGTTTGATTCTGCCCGGCTGTAGTTTTACCTGTGTGCTGCAGGTGACGCAGTACTGTTTGATTCTGCCCGGCTGTAGTTTTACCTGTGTGCTGCAGGTGACGCAGTACTGTTTGATTCTGCCCGGCTGTAGTTTTACCTGTGTGCTGCAGGTGACGCAGTACTGTTTGATTCTGCCCGGCTGTAGTTTTACCTGTGTGCTGCAGGTGACGCAGTACTGTTTGATTCTGCCCGGCTGTAGTTTTACCTGTGTGCTGCAGGTGACGCAGTACTGTTTGATTCTGCCCGGCTGTAGTTTTACCTGTGTGCTGCAGGTGACGCAGTACTGTTTGATTCTGCCCGGCTGTAGTTTTACCTGTGTGCTGCAGGTGACGCAGTACTGTTTGATTCTGCCCGGCTGTAGTTTTACCTGTGTGCTGCAGGTGACGCAGTACTGTTTGATTCTGCCCGGCTGTAGTTTTACCTGTGTGCTGCAGGTGACGCAGTACTGTTTGATTCTGCCCGGCTGTAGTTTTACCTGTGTGCTGCAGGTGACGCAGTACTGTTTGATTCTGCCCGGCTGTAGTTTTACCTGTGTGCTGCAGGTGACGCAGTACTGTTTGATTCTGCCCGGCTGTAGTTTTACCTGTGTGCTGCAGGTGACGCAGTACTGTTTGATTCTGCCCGGCTGTAGTTTTACCTGTGTGCTGCAGGTGACGCAGTACTGTTTGATTCTGCCCGGCTGTAGTTTTACCTGTGTGCTGCAGGTGACGCAGTACTGTTTGATTCTGCCCGGCTGTAGTTTTACCTGTGTGCTGCAGGTGACGCAGTACTGTTTGATTCTGCCCGGCTGTAGTTTTACCTGTGTGCTGCAGGTGACGCAGTACTGTTTGATTCTGCCCGGCTGTAGTTTTACCTGTGTGCTGCAGGTGACGCAGTACTGTTTGATTCTGCCCGGCTGTAGTTTTACCTGTGTGCTGCAGGTGACGCAGTACTGTTTGATTCTGCCCGGCTGTAGTTTTACCTGTGTGCTGCAGGTGACGCAGTACTGTTTGATTCTGCCCGGCTGTAGTTTTACCTGTGTGCTGCAGGTGACGCAGTACTGTTTGATTCTGCCCGGCTGTAGTTTTCGATCCCTTAAGCACCCCACACACTCCAGCTCTGCCCTCCTCCCACATAGAAAACACTCCCGAGGAGCTGTGTCAGACAGAGAAAGAGGGGTGTGTTCACTACCAAACCCAAATAACAGCTAACTATTACACCTCTCAAACAAGGACTGCACATATCTAACACCTAATGCACCTGTCTAAGACTACTACTGAACTTGTCTAACATCTGTTACAACTGTCCCATACACGCTACCAGATGTGTATAATCCAGGGGTCAGAAAGTAAAAGTCCTGCCATGTGTTTCTTCCACACATTGACTCAGCCAGCTGATTTCACTAATTAGTTCCACCTCCTGGCTGAATAATTAATTTGCCAATTAGCAAATCTAGGTGACTGGGACAAAATACTGGGGAGGGCTTTTACTTTCTGAACCTGGATTAAACACCTCTGCACGCTACACCTGTCTAACATCTACTACACCTGTTTCAGTGTTTGCACCAAAAACAACCCCATATACTCTACTGTAGGCAGGCATCTACTGTAGATGGCATTTGATTAAAAAAATATTTTTAATATTCCTAAAATATTCCTTAATATTTCTTAATATTCCTAAAATTCCAGTGGTGTGTACCATTATGCAGAAGGTCTGTAATATCCAGTTCTGTGGAGGGAAGGATCCAGGGGAACATTTTGTACCCCTTCCCAAATCTGGGCATCTGGACCATCAAACAGGCTGGTACCTGAGCCAGAAAGACAAGGGGATGAGTCTGCTCTTTCAACCTTTATACCTTCTCTCTATCTCTGTGTATACAGGGAGTCTACTCTACCAAACCTTAAAGTTGCTTAACATTGTGAGACATGAGACACACTCTGAATGACACTGCTCTCTTACCTTGAGGGGGAGACAATTAGTTACAAAACGTACATTTAACCAATGATGAGTTACTGATACACAGCCTGAAGCTGAGGAGTGGCCCCAAAAGCAGTTAAACACACATAGAATATCAGCTTGTTGCCTGGATATAATTCACACCCAGTTTGTTGTTTAATTCAAAATTACTATTTACTGAAGCATTAAGTGAATACATTTACCTAGGCATAATGTTTAGTCACAGGACACGCATTTGCGTTGAAAGAAATGACATTACACAACCTTGCATTAAACGTGGACTTCCTGCGTAGGAATATCCTGTGGTGACAAACCTTAGAGTATATAATATGTAGAGACTGCAAGGCCAATAGAAACCTATGGGGAGTACATCCAAACCAGGAAGTTTTCATTTTGCGGTCATCTCATGTACAACGAGGATGGCGCAGAAAGTGACGTGGAGATGGGTATATCAAAGCCTAATGCTGCGTTCCAGACAAAGTCGGAGGTCGGGATTTCCGACCTCCGACTAGAAAAAGTACACTGGAACTAGGGATGTCAACGGTTAGCCGGATAGCCGTAAAAATAAAAATATCCGAATATGCTCAACGGCTTATCGGTTAATTTGCATAATAATAAAAAATAAATCCGCATTTTGTCGTTGATGTTATGGGTTAAATAATGAGGGAGATGTCATGATTTTAAACATGTGTGGGAGTGAAATACTGTAGTCTTGTCTCCTACGATCCCAGTCGGGAACGCCACGATTTTATCAGACACGTCACACGCTTGATTTTATCGGGGTTAGTCTTTGCATAATCCTGTGGTTTGCGCTGGCCAAAGACTGAAATCGCTACGGGAATTTTCAATAGCCAATTAAAAGTGAGTTTGTGACAGAGGAAGGCAGAGGTGGAAAAATACGGAAGTAAACATCAAATCCAACGCGCGGATGGCTGAGCCGAATAAATATGTTTTTTGGAATACTGCAGATTAGGAGCGATTTGTCGCAGACACATGAGCGTGCCTGTCTGTATAATGTCAACTCTGCAAATTACCACAACAATACTGACAAAGTTGCAAGCTGTATGGGCTCCGTGTTTGTTTTGGTTTCAAAATATCGGGGGGAAAAAAGACATTCTCGCGAAAGCAGGTCTACCACGAGAAATCACATTCATGCGAGAGTGCATGGGTCTGCGTAAATTCTCTGTCTTTTAGATTTGTGCTCCTGAAAAACAGCCGTCGTTATGTGTGTGCGACACAAGAGACTGTGTGTGGTACTCATTATTGTCATTGTCGCATACGATTGGAAAAGTCATTTAATGTGTCCCCAGCTTTAGCCAGACACTATCTGCGTGTGCCGGGGACATCCGTGCCACAGGAGCGGGTGTTCTCGGCGGCGAACCTTACCGTAAACAGACTAGCATACGCACAGATTAACACCAGAACATGTCAACATGTTGATCTTCCTGAACAAAAATGTGTAGGCTAGCTAATAAGTAGACTAAATTTGATTTAGTTTAGCTTAGTTCATGTCATAGCCTAATTAGATTTTTTTTCCCCTCAAGAGATCCGGCTATAGCATAGGCTAGTATGTGCCGATGTCCATTTAAAAATTATTAGGGCTACAACGTAGGCTGCTATTTGTAGGCTATACAATGTATATTACAACTTATTATTTGTTATGTTGAATGTTACATTTTGAAAGCAATAAATACCATTCTGAGAAACGTCCATTCTGTGTAGGCTATGCATGCATTTTTAATTTGGGGGTTTTGGGTTGGGTATTATGTGGGTCATAACTGTAGAACGTTTCAGCATTTCTAACCGTTAATTAACCGAATAATGATGTCGGCTAACCGGTTGCAAAACTATCCGTTATCAACATCCCTAACTGGAACACCACTCAAAGTCGGAGTTACTACTTGTGAACTCGGAGCAAAATCATGTACCCCAACTTTCAGTTGTCTAACGTCACACAAGAGGAGTCTCCCCACCCATAGAGGAGCATATCGTAAATGGTAAACCATCAACTTAAAAGGCAACGTAAAGTATATTTGCCTGTATTTCATTAAAATAATACATGCTATCATGTATTCAAACCTGCGAACCTAGCTAGCGAATGGAATGTTACGTTTCCGAGTATAAAAGTGTCGTAAAATAAAATGTATATTGGCGTCTGTTACTTCAGGCGTCATTTTTTCCTCCACCGTTTCATTCATATATGAAATGAGGCTGCACTGCTGGCTGTTAAAATGCCTTGCCACTAGCCAGAGAAACATCAGTTTGTCACGGTCAGCCATGTTTTTTGTATACGTAGTGTAGTGCACCTGGAACGCTTTGAGGTCGGAACTCAGAAATTTCAACTGGGAAATTCCGACCTCCGACTTTGTCTGGAAAGCAGCATTAGGAGTATGTAATTGGTTAGCGCGCAAAAATATGATGGGACCGAATAACATATTTAAAAATTAATATCTTTGTGTGGTAAGAAAAAAATATATGACCAGGGAAAAATAATAAGCAAGTAAAAAACAAAACTAGGCAAGCCTAGCTCAGCCCGGACGCCTGTATGCAGCCAGTGAGGAACATGTAACAAGGCACGGCGGATAGTTGTCTGGAGCATGCAGGTTGGCCTGCATACCGGGGCGACGGAGTGCAGCTGATTCTCAAAGGTGTGTGTGTCAGAGTATGTGAGCGGGCGCGAGTGAGGAGGGGAAGCGGACGTAATTTAATTAGAGCGATGAGCACTATTCGAACGTTACCACTCCAGTTCGCTCCAGTGCCGCTTGGCCTACAATGTCTTGCTTCTGCCAACAGTTCTAATTGCAACAGTGAAAGATGGAGTTTTGGAAATATTTTACAAAAGCCCCAGACAAAGGTTACCAAGTGTATCATAAGCTAAGAAACCTTCCTACTACAAGCCCGTGCAACGTTGCAGCAATATTGCTCTACAACGTTGTAGCCACGTTCAAACATGATCTCAATAAAACAAAGTCCCCCTCCTGCTGGAGAAACAATATTGACTGGGCGATAACGACTACGAGAAAGATTATACAGTTCAGCCAATTGACCTGTATCTTTAAACATGTCCACAGTTGTTCATTCATGATTTTTGGGTGCTACAACTTGTACTAGTAAAAGGGGACGGGGAGTTAAGACAGCAAACTTTTTACTGTAATTACTCAAAATTTACGCATGTGCTTTCAACATCGGGGGATCAGGCAGCCAGCCAGTCAACCAACCAACTAACCAACCAACCAGTCAGTCAGTCAGTTACCCATATTCACACGTTTAGGCCCGGACGCAGCGATTAATGTACAGAGTTGACATCAATATATGAGTGGAATTTTTTTTTTTTGCTGTCAAAAATGAATGGAGCCCAATGGGGAAACTGGCAAAATTTTAGATATCAGCAGAGGGCAACATCTGGTGCTGAGGTTGAGAGCCAAAAGCTTGCCCCTTGTGATAAGCCCACCTCTTCAAACTTGAGGTCACATGAGAGGAAGGAGGAATCCAACAGCTGTTGCACTGTGGGTATGGGGCCCATCTGCTCTCTATCCAGAATGATCTGGAAGGTGTAGGCATCCTGGGTCATCTCGCTGCCTGACCTGCAGAACAAAACATGCCAACAATGCCGTCTCTACTTATTGTCTTCATTCTCAATGTGGGTTTTTGACCCGATCGTGTAGGCGAGTAAAACCTCTTGTTTTCCCTGCATTTAATTTCTGCGTTCCACTTTCAACAACATCTGCATTCCACTAGACTACGCTCGCATTCCACACTGGACTACGCTCGCATTCCACACTGGACTACGCTCGCATTCCACACTGGACTACGCTCGCATTCCACACTGGACTACGCTAGCATTCCACACTGGACTACGCTCGCATTCCACACTGGACTACGGCTCACCCAGTAATGCACTCGAATCAGCTGCTTGATTTTGTTCAGACTGTGTTGAAGGAGCGTGGCTTATCCGCGGAGGCAGCGGACGAGCTGCTTCCAACCCTCAGCCTTAGGGGACTGTGTTTTGCAGTCCAGTTCAGCACAATTCAGCGCATTGATTTCAGTGCATTCTACATTTGTTAATAAAATATATATACGGTATACCCATATGGACAGCGGTGATGAGCATTGTGGGACAGTAGAGAGCAGGGCAGAGGAGTGAACAAGTGCAGTGAGCAGCAATGAAGACTGAAGAGGAGTGGCTGGGACCGGAGAGGGGTAGTGAGCAGAAGACTGTAGTAAGTAGTATAGTAAGTAGCAATGAGGAGCAGTGAAGAGAGTGGGAGGAGGACTGATCAGGACCTGATTTTTAGGAGTGGCTCCACGTGAAGCACTCGCTGTAGAAGAAGAGTGATGAACTCCTCCGGGTCTGCAGGAAGGAGAAAACAAACTTATTCCCAAATAATGACATCATAACATTGATCACAATTAATTCAGGTTAAGGTAATTCCACTTCCTTCCTGCCGTTCTCATGAATGAGCAAAACACACTTTGCCATCAACGTTGCCTCACAACATGTACTTATTACGTACGAAATGATAACAGAAAATTAATTAAATGCTTTGTCTTAAGAATATTCCCCTACATAAAAAATCTTGTAATGTCCCAGTGTGTGACTACACTCATGGGGCCCTAATATCTAAAACATGTCCATGATTGACCTGAATTATGAAACCAGTGTTTTACTCTCTGATAGACGTCTAACAGCTTTTTCAAATGTGTGCATGGTGCAGTACCTCCAAAAATGGGAGGAGTGTGGGTGGAGCATGAAGTACATGTGGGCGGAGCCTGTGAAAGTATGGGAGGGGTGTGGGTGGAGCATGAAGTACATGTGGGCGGAGCCTTTGCAAGTATGGGAGGAGTGTGGACAGAGTGTACCTTTCTCCTCTGTCATGAAGGAATTGCATCCCAACTGCTTCCGGAAACTCATCACTCCCTCAGCCGGAACAAAGCCTTGCCTGAGAGAGGAGCAGTGACTAAATATCAAACACACACACACACTACGTGCATACACACACACACACACACACTGCGTGCATACACACTACATGCACAGTACATACACAGATACATGCACACTACTCTACTTTGCCTGAGCAGCTTGTTCAGATGTGGCACAAATGTGCTTACCTGCACAACTGACTGCATGTGTGATACATGTGTGTTTACCTGTGTAGGCTATTTATGTGTGATACATGTGTGTTTACCTGTGTAGGCTGTTTATGTGTGATACATGTGTGTTTACCTGTGTAGGCTGTTTATGTGTGATACATGTGTGTTTACCTCTGTGTAGGCTGTTTATGTGTGATACATGTGTGTTTACCTCTGTGTAGGCTGTTTATGTGTGATACATGTGTGTTTACCTGTGCAGGTGGTGCATGTGTGGTGCAGGTGTGTTTACCTGTGCAGGTGGTGCACGTGTGGTGCAGGTGTGTTTACCTGTGCAGGTGGTGCACGTGTGGTGCAGGCGTGTTTACCTGTGCAGGTGGTGCACGTGTGGTGCAGGCGTGTTTACCTGTGCAGGTGGTGCACGTGTGGTGCAGGCGTGTTTACCTGTGCAGGTGGTGCACGTGTGGTGCAGGCGTGTTTACCTGCGCAGACGGTTGATGATGCGTTTCCTGAGTATGTGCAGTAGCTCTCCCCCCGTGTCTGCAGTGCATTGGCACAGACTGTCCAGCGTCATGGAGGAGCTGAACAGACTGCACACAAAAGGGCGGGGTCAGGGACTGACTAAAGCTATAGGCTGGTTGACTGATCGATTGATTGATCCAATTTTATTAGTCACATAATTCGTCACTAATTATAATATACTTAACCACTTTGCTGTTCAATCCTTATTTTATTGTTATTCTTCATTCTATTACACTAAAGTTTGGACCAGTATAAACAGAACGAAACATGCAGAATAAACTGCATTTGTTGCACATTATGTTTTATTTCTCTTGCTATATGGATAAAGTATTAATCGATGTTGCATTGAGTTAAATACATCCACGAATGTACTTAACTCAATGTAATGTTTGGTTGCTAAAAATGTTCTTGCCTTGAAATAAATGTCATACAACCTTACATTAACAGGGACTCTCAAGCTGAAATTTGATTCCTCATGGTCATTGAAACACAATTTAATAGGCATCACATGCAGTGTCTTTACTAAAAACAAACCTCATGGTAAAAATGAAGTCATGCATATTTTATATGTGAACCTGTAATTCCAAAGTTCAATACAGTGTGAAACTAGACAGGAAAAACTGCTGTAAAACATAATATATCCCCTCTGAAATAAGGGCAAGGTCCAATGAGTGATAATACGGGAGGAGATTGATGCCAGCAGGAGCATGTGATGTGTGATCCAAGTTATTTTAAATATGGTCGGTTAATCTATGTACGGTTATTTTTATGTTGTAATCTGACATCTGAAGGAAAGATTCCATCCATATGTTTAATGGACAACAAAGATTAATATTGTATGGATGTGTGTGACCAGGTGTCCGTGTGACCCATATATACAGAATGTGGGTGACCAGGTGTCTGTTTGACCCAGCTACTGGGGAGCTCACCTGAAGAGTGTAGCATCCAGATAGCAGGAGTTGTAGTGCCCCTGGATTCCCTTCATGCGCCCCTCCAGCAGGGACAGGGCCTCCGATTCAGGGATGGGCGGGGCGTCTTCAACCCCCTCCTCGTCCAGTGGAAGGTCTGATGAAGATGTCGCCGTGAAAACAGTGAAACTACACCCCGCTGACTGTCCTGTAGTTCGCTCTGGTTAGGTTATACTATGTCAATATGAAGAGCGAGGTTTGCTTGTTCCTTTAGCCTTGACATATTATGACACAGGGGGGCCTGATTTACTAAGACCTTTAGCACGTGCTAAACCTTTTAGCGCATGCAAATTTAATAACACAACCAACGATTGGTGCAAATCAAATACCATGACCAATAATTGGTCATGTTGTTGGTTTTGCGTGCGCTAAAAGGTGTTGCACATGCTAAAGGCCTTAGTAAATCAGGCCTATAGTAGTATACAAGTGTTTAACACTGTAGCATATTCACTCTCTTTCACGAGAGGTTAATTATAAATGCATACGAGATGCACTACATGGCCAAAAGTATATGGACACCTGCTCGTCCAACATCTCATTCCAAAATCATGGGTATCAAAATGGAGTTGCTTCTAGGAGTGTTATTTGCATTTTGAGTCTGTTGCTGTTGACTCTCAACATAAGGACCAAAGACGTGTCAATAGACCACTGTAGTAGATGACTAAAGAATACTTTCAACTGTGAAGAAGACTGTTGAACAGATCAAGAACACTCTCCAGAATGTAGACATATACAGTTAGGTCCATAAGTATTTGGACAGTGACACAATTTTTGTTGTTTTGGCGCTGTACTCCAGCACATTGGATTTGCAATGAAACAATGAATATGAGGTTAAAGTGCAGATTGTCTGCCTTAATTTGATTTCATTTGGGTATTTACAGTACATCCATAGAGGGTGAACCGTGTAGGAATTACAGCAGTTTTTATACATAGATTTTACGGGACCAAATTGGACAGCTGGCTGCTCAGCTGTTTCTTGGCCAGCTGTGTGTCGTTGCATCATTAGTTCATGCAAAAAAAAAAGCAAGCAAAAGGTCAAGAGTTGCTTCTAGGAGTGTTATTTGCATTTTGAGTCTGTTGCTGTTGACTCTCAACATAAGGACCAAAGAAGTGTCAATAGACCACTGTAGTAGATGACTAAAGAATACTTTCAACTGTGAAGAAGACTGTTGAACAGATCAAGAACACTCTCCAGAATGTAGACATATACAGTTAGGTCCATAAGTATTTGGACAGTGACACAATTTTTGTTGTTTTGGCGCTGTACTCCAGCACATTGGATTTGCAATGAAACAATGAATATGAGGTTAAAGTGCAGATTGTCTGCCTTAATTTGATTTCATTTGGGTATTTACAGTACATCCATAGAGGGTGAACCGTGTAGGAATTACAGCAGTTTTTATACATAGATTTTACGGGACCAAATTGGACAGCTGGCTGCTCAGCTGTTTCTTGGCCAGCTGTGTGTCGTTGCATCATTAGTTCATGCAAAAAAAAAAGCAAGCAAAAGGTCAAGAGTTGCTTCTAGGAGTGTTATTTGCATTTTGAGTCTGTTGCTGTTGACTCTCAACATAAGGACCAAAGAAGTGTCAATAGACCACTGTAGTAGATGACTAAAGAATACTTTCAACTGTGAAGAAGACTGTTGAACAGATCAAGAACACTCTCCAGAATGTAGACATATACAGTTAGGTCCATAAGTATTTGGACAGTGACACAATTTTTGTTGTTTTGGCTCTGTACTCCAGCACATTGGATTTGAAATGGAACAGTGACTATGAGGTTAATGTGCAGACTTTCAGCTTTAATTTCAAGGTTTTTACATCCAAATAGGGTGAACAGTGTAGCAATTGTAGCCATTTTTATACATACCCATTTTAGGGGACCAAAAGTAATTGGACAAATTAACATAAACTTTAATAAAGTTATCATATTTAATATTTGGTTGCATATTCTTTGCATGTCATGACTTCCTGATGTCTGTGACCCAACAACATCAAAAGACTCATCAAAAGGGGTAGTGTTATGGCTTGGGCATGTATGCCTGGCACAGGAACTAGCTAACTTGTCTTTATTGAGGATGTGACTGCTGTTGGCAGCAGGATGAATTCTTAAGTGTACAGAAATATTTTATCTGCTCAGATCCAACCAAATGCCAAACTCATTGGACGGCCCTTCACCTTACAGAAGAACAATGACCCCAAACATACTGCTAAAGCAAGCAAGGAGTTTACTGGCCAAGTCAATCACCTAACCTGAATTGAATTGAACATTTGTTTCAATTGCTGAAAACAATACTGAAGGAAGAAGGCCCAGAAAACAAACAGAAACAAAAGAAGGCTGCAGTACAGGCCTGGCAGAGCATCACCAGGAAAGATACTCAGCCTCTGGTGTTGTCTATGGGTCACAGACTTCAGGCAGTCATCGAATGCAAAGGATTTGCAGCCAAGTACTATATGATGACTGTATATTGGTCCCCTACACCAATATGGATGCTGTAAGTACCCTCAAATTAAAGCTGACAGTCCGCACTTTAATTTCATATTCATTGTTTCATTTCAAATCCAATGTTCTGTATCACCGTCAAAACACTTACAGGCGGCACTGTATGTAAATAAATAATGCATATTTGGCCATTATCCTTGATGTTTTCACTGGCATGTAAATTTAAGCTGCACTGAACCTCTTGAAATAATGCAGAACACGGAAAGCAGGGGTCCCCAACCCTGGTCTCACCTGGGGGTAGCTCATAGTACTGGGGGCGCACCTCCTCCGCAGGTAGAGACTGGAACCTCCTGTCTGCCCTACAGGCACTCAGGGGCACAAATAGGGCCCTGTTCCCCTTACAGATGAAATACCGCTGTCCTCCAAATGTCCCGTCAGTGCAGCCACTCACCTCATAGTCCTACAGTCATGTAACACACTTGAGGTTAACTTTACCACGGCACTGCAGGGAATAGCACACCTGCAGTTAACTGACACAGTTCTGCATGGATTAAATACACCTGAGGTAACCTTATACCACAAAATATACCACAAATAGCTGATTTCAGATGTCACAGAAAAGCAGCAAATATCAGTTTATCTTTAAAGAATAAAGTAAAACTGAAGATTATTTTGAGTGATGGGGCAAGTTTACTGAAGCTGAGTATTTGGTGAGGCTGAGGCGCTGATGATTTGAGGGCTGGCGTATATGAGGAGAGGCAATCTTAAACAATAATGTAGCAGTCAGTCGCAATGTAGTGAATCCGTAACAGCGCTGCTAAAACATGTTTGTATGAAGGTTGTATAAGTTTGATGTGGGTATATAGATGTCAAAGTTTCGTTTTTTTACTTTCGTTTGTTTTGTTTGGTTTGTGATGTACTTTTTGTATGTTTAGAGTGGAATAAAAAAGAAAAACATTGTCTAAAAAAGCTGATTTCATATAATTACATCAGTTCATGTGTAATTTTAACATATTTCTTCACTCTTTACTACCTTTAGTATATGTATTTTTGGCACACACTGATTTTATGTTTGATGTGCGGTAGTGTGAAAATGCTTTTCATTCTGTACACTACTTAACCCTTTAATGGCCGCTCAACCGTTTGGTGGAGCACTCTTTTGTGTCTCGATATCTTGTTGAAAAATATGTTGGACTTAACTCCACCTGATTGAGACATCTCTACCACGTACACCGATAGAGATGGCTCAATCAGGTGGAGTTAAGTCCAACATATTTCAACAAGATATCAAGACTCAAAACGTGCTCTACCAAAACGGTTGAGCGGCCATTAAAAGGTTAAAAATGTACCGCTCATGTTTGTTTCTGTAAAACTTTGGCAACATATGTTAGAAAATGTCAATCAGAAAGTTTGTTTGGGAACGTCAAGAACTTCAACGTCACTGCTGCACCATAAAATGTAATTAGAAATACTGTATTTCCAAGATTTGATTATATTTTAATACCATTCGCAGAATTTCCAGAATTACTGCGTTTAAATAAAATGTATACTTTTTGGTGCTTCCTGTTATGAAATTAGGCCGTACGGTTCGCTCACCAGCTCCAGCCCGGCCCAGTCATCCGTCTGCTCCTCTGGGACCCCCATCCACCGCATCACCCCGTACACCGTGACCCCGCCCTCGCCCTCCGCCTCCGCCTCCACCTCCACCATGGACCCCACCTCCAGGGGACTGTGCAGGGCGGGGGCCCGGGACACTTTCTGAGAGCTTCCCCCCACCTGCCCACTGCGGGACCTCAAATTTGGGAGCGAGCGGATCCGAGAGATGGCCCGCGTGCTGATGCCTGTGGGCGTGGAAGAGGAACTGCGTAACCCCTTCTGACCCCGGGCGAGTTTTTAAAAATGCCCCGGCAGCAGCGCACAGTCACAGTCACATGCACTCTGCATTCCGTTAACCCGTTTTTCCAGTTCTGTGCAAAAAAAAAGCGATCGCTCCCCGTATACACAAACATTCACACACTCGCACAAATACAAACACACTCGCACAAATACAAACACACGTACGGTACACACGCGCACACACAAGCGCGTACACACAAACATGCGAATGCTCGCGCACAAACACACATAGACACAAGCACAAACATGTGCTCACACACATGCACATGCACACACACACACATACATACACATGCATATGTAAAAGTCAGAACATGTAACCAAATACAAACAAACGTGAAATTTGAAAGAACATGAAGTGGCCTGATGCACACACTGTCTCATACAGACACAATGCCTCACACACTCAATAATGGTATATTTGGATCTGTTTGCTGTGGGGGGGAAAAGTGGAGAAAGTCAATTCGGTGACAACAGAAACTCTGCTGTTCAAAAACAGCATATCCCACAAAGCCTCTCAAACGCCTCTCACAACCCACAAATGGAGGCTGGACCACAGTTTGGGAAGAGCATGTTAATAGGTCCAGACCCACAGTTTGGGAAGAGCATGTTAATGGGTCCAGACCCACAGTTTGGGAAGAGCATGTTAATGGGTCCAGGCCCACAGTTTGGGAAGAGCATGTTAATGGGTCCAGACCCACAGTTTGGGAAGAGCATGTTAATGGGTCCAGACCCACAGTTTGGGAAGAGCATGTTAATGGGTCCAGACCCACAGTTTGGGAAGAGCATGTTAATGGGTCCAGGCCCACAGTTTGGGAAGAGCATACTAATGGGTCCAGACCTGTTTGGGAAGCGCATGCTGATTGGCCCAGACCCGCAGTTTGGGAAGCGCATGCTGATTGGTCCAGACTTGCAGTTTGGGAAGCGCGTGCTGATGGGTCAAGACCCGCAGTTTGGGAAGCGCGTGCTGATGGGTCAAGACCCGCAGTTTGGGAAGTGCGTGCTGATTGGTCAATACCCGCAGTTTGGGAAGCGCATGCTCTACAGATAAGTAAATGGAACAGAAATATCACTTTCAGCACATCAGACACAGGAACACCAGACTCACCTTCTGACTGCCTGTCTCTGCCTCTGTCGCTCTGTCTCTCTCTCTCAGTGGAGAGGTTTGGGGGGTTTGGGGTTGTGATTGGAGAGCACCTGAATGATGTCCCCAGCACTGACAAGTGGGAGCGGGGGCTGTTTCTTGGGGGACGATTTTTGATCCGTGTCCTGTGCCAACAATCAGAAGAAAAACAGAAATCGACAGTTACCATGGTGAATCCCTGCGTTCTCACAGAGTAGCTGTGTCCAAATGAGTGCATTACGCCGTTTTGTGGGAGGTGCATGTTAACATTCAGCTGTTAATATTGAGTAAACACCTTGGAAGCCACATAGTGGTTACTAAGACAGCAGTACGGTTAATATGTTAATGTGACAGCAGTATGGCAGCTACCTAGCAGGTTTCCCCATGGTGCTCAGAGCAACATACGCCCTCAGTGGAGGGGAGGGAAGAGAAACGACTTTCACATAACAGTGATTCATCCGACATAGTGTTTCAGCACGTGAGTAGAATCAGAGAAAAAAACCTGCAGCCTCCCTGAACCGGGGCTGAGCAGCATTGCCTGAAAACTGCAGTCCGATACAGTCCCAGACCTCTGCCCATGAATACAGTGGTGTCTGGCTTGTACTTTAGCGATACTCGCTTGCAGTCAAAGACCAGATGATGCTGAATACTGAATTACATGTTTATACCTATACTCGCTTTCCAAGAAGAACAAATGGATGGGCAATATAAAAAGGAGTGTAATGTGACATTTCTAAATCCATCTAGTTTTGCAGAAAAAATAGAGGTGAAGAAGAGAGGGATGTACTATGTAGCGAGATTAAGGGGATAGTGAGCTAAATTAAGCTTCAACCCTGGGTTTTCTGTATCACGAAGCCGACTCACTTTTAATCGGGGTATATCGGGTATAACGTACTCTGCACTTTGGGCGGCAGTGTAGTATAATGGTTAAGGAACTGGCCTTGTAACCGAAAGGTTGCAGGTTCGATTCCCAGGTAGGACACTGCCGTTGTACCCTTGAGCAAGGTACTTAACCTGAATTGCTTCAGTATATATCCAGCTGTATAAATGGATAATATGTAAAAAAAAAAAATGATAAAAAGGTTGTGTAAGTCGCTCTGGATAAGAGCGTCTGCTAAATGCCTATAATGTAATGTAATGTAACCTGCTCCGGGGCAGGTTATGTTCAGGATAACAGATTGATAACTTTTGACCAATCAACTCCTTGGCTTTGGAAAAAATCGTCTCCATTCCAAAGGATCCCGTAGAGATATGTGCGGATACTGAGGGAATCTCTTCGCAGGGCGAGATTAGTGAGTTCCGCAAAAGAATTTTTTGAGTTCCGGAAAATTAGACTTTTTTAATGAAAAAAACATTGATTGTGATTGCTTCAGCAATATTTTAAACATGCTGTATCAAGTTTAAAGTTTAGGAGCTCTAGAATGTAGTAGTACAGTTGTCACATTAGAAATAAACTGTATGACAATGTACTGAGAGTATAGATTTATTTGTTACGAGGTGGTAAGGTGAATAAGGTATTAACTAGCCTAACAAATTTAACCTAGGCCACACAATTTAGCAAAAGTTCCTTCCTGGCATTGTTGGAGGCAACGGTGTTGCTTTTTGCTCATATGATTGTTTCATGTTCTTATCCGTCCATTATATCTGTCTGTATCAGTCTTTTTCCCCACTGGAGAGAAATGCGTTGCACTAGTACAGCCCACGCTGCACCGCTATAGGCTCATTGTTGCAGCCCCCGCCCCTTTTATGGGAACGCGGCACGTACCTTGATTAATAAAGCCTGTGTTCTTTTAGCAAGTTGATAACCACGTTCGTAGTACCGGTTAAGCCCACATTACGGTGGTTGGGCTTTCTGAAGCCAGCTAACGCAAAGAAACCCTGGCTATGTTAAGCTTCCTTCGTAGTACACCCCCGAGGTCTGTCACGTCCCTTATTGAGCACTGAACCTCACAAAGGGCAGGAAAACTATTTGCTGTCAACCGCTGAGCCCTGTGAACCAATCAAAAGACATTGCTTCCCTGCTGCAGAACTCTAAATTTCACATAGGGATATGCGCCAAAACTCAGAAAAGGAGAAACAGTACCTGCACAGAACCCTTGGTAATGAACGTGATGCTGATTTGTACCTCACCTGGTGGATACCTGTGCTGTCGACCTGGTGGAGACCTGTGCGGTCGATTATGTGGTTGTCATGATCGCACATTAAAACCTCACGTTCAAGAGTAGCCTATGTGGGTACTGCTTCTCCTCATTGATTGCTCCATCTTTCTCCCGCACTCGGGACGATTTTGGATGTGCGTACGCCCTCACTTGTTCTTACCAGAAGCTCCACCTCGAACCCCAGCATGAGCAGGTCGCTGGGGTTTTCCCGCCTCCCAATCTGCATCAGGTTCTTGACCAGCCCTGGCTGGAGGCCTCTCTTGTGCTTCACCATCACCAGGTCGTCCTGGGCCAGGTCACAGATAGCGCCAAACAGCTGCGGGTTACACAGGAGCTCCAGCCTCTTTTGCGCAGGCAACACGAAGAGCAGCAGCTGCGCCTGATGGCGCGAGAGCGGGTACGCATCCTCGCGCTTCACCACCCCGCCCCCCTTGCAGCTGCCTGAGCTGCCGAACAGCTGGCACACCAGCTCCCCACGCGGTGTCTCCGTATCCACCCGGCCGATGCAGCCCTTTGACGCTCCCTTGTGGCTGCTCCTGGCCTTGCCCCTGGTGACGATAAAGAACCTGTCCTTCTGTTCCTCTTTGCGCTCCATCTGCACCCCTAGCCGCGGCTCCACCTGCACCTGCTGGACCGTCCGCGCGTTTGCCTCTGCCGACAAGCTCCAAGTAGGCTGCGTGACAGCAGGCATCCTGTCGGTGGAAGATCCTCCGCGTTATCTCAGAGACAGTGATGTCACCGCCAATGATCACTGCGAAAACGCCGGGCATGTGACATTGCAAAACGCCCTGATCTCCTCCAAACCTGTATGGTCAGTTCCATACAAATACCCCACAATGTAGCCTACACATATCTGATTAATTGTTAAATCACATGTCACTCTCCTAAGAGAAAACAAAAAAAGTATTGTAGACGGGATTGTCAGAAAGTAGCAATGGTAGTTTGTTAACGTCATTAAACCTTTGAAATACTTTTTTTTACGCTGGAGGCAAATTCAGGAAATGAACAAAGTACATGCAATACAAATATACATTTGTCTCAAACTACGCTACTCTTCAGATTAATCTTAACTTTGATTTGGTAAATAGCATACAAATCCTAAAGCAAATGATTCTTTCTAAAAATTCCGGTCTCCCGACGCACGTTCTGTGTTATACCGCATAAACTATTTTATTTTGTGATGATAACAGTTGTGAAATCGACTCACACAGCTGTGGTTTATTTATTGCTTTTTTGCACTTTATGCTAATAATCCAAGTCAATAGGCTATTCGGGTAGCTAATTTCGGCAAATTGCTCGTCAACCATCAACGTTACAAACGTCATAAGGTGACACGCAGACAATTTATGTTGTATAAACATACATGGTTGTACTTACCGTCTGTCTATAGCCTAGCTTCGTCGTTTTGCCACACAACTACTGATATTGCGCTGCCATTCTGCTTGACCGGTCAAGTTGGACTTAAGGGCTCCGGGTTTCAGGAAGTTCAAGCGAAGTGATCGGTTTGAACCATCTGTGTCTGTGACCGACTGGAACTCATGTCAGCGATTGTACTTCAAGACGACGCTCGGGGCGTGCACGTAAGCGACAAATCACATTGTTCTATAGTTGTGTGCGTGGGTTGTTCCAAACGCAAGAATGACGAAAACCATGCGAGATAACTCACCACATGTCCTTTTAATTTAAAAATACATAGAGACACTCCAGACAAGTGTACTAAATGGTCTGTTGGAGAGGCGATCCCATGACTGTCAGATGAATGCATGTATTATGGGTATAGCCTACTGTACAGTTCTTATATCATTTGTCAAATAATTTATATACAATTGCGTTTTTCGACGGTTTCCGTTAATGTGTAGGCTACGGACATCATGAAAATATAATAAAATATATAGCCTCAGATCAGATGGTGCAACTTTACATGGTGCACCGAATAACTAATGTCGATAAGCTCTGATGTTCCCTGGGCTAAAATGATGGTGGATTTTAGATATATACAGTGCCCTCCACTATTATTGGCACCCCTGGTAAAGATGAGTAAAACGGGTTATAAGAAATTCACCGTTTGGTGAATTAGCTTAACGTCACACTGAAAAAATAAGAAAAATCCAACCTTTAATTGAAGTAAATTTATTATGAGAAAAAAAAAAAATCCCTCATAAAGAAATAATTATTTTTAACAAAACCACGTGTGCCACAATTATGGGCACCCCTGCATTTATATACAGAATAAAGTAATCGTTTTTAATATTTGGTCACATATCCTTTGCTAGATTAAGCTGTAAATATTTTTTGCATTATAAAAGTGTTGAATGTATGGTGTTTGTGAAGGGGAAAACATATTGCTTCCTGTGGTGCCACATTAACCACAGGAAGCAAGCAGCTACAAGCAGGGCAGGACCACAGCCTGCAGTGTATTTTTAACATAAATTGCAATATATAAAAGTGGGAATAATTTGTATACTTTCCATATATTGTGAAGTCTACGATATCTAGATAATATTTTAATGCATTTTTAGTACATCCATTGTATATCCAGTTCTGCTGTTGTCTCAAAAAGGGGAATACTGCCCCCTTCTGTCAAAACAACAGCACCCCCATGGGCAAACAGGTTTCCCAAAGATATCTCATTAAAGCCCTGGTTGTCTTCAGCCAGAGAAGGAAGCAGTTGTGGTTTAACCACACCTGCATCTCTGGGATTACAGAGGCATGACCACTATTTGTAATGTTTATTTTATTATACTTTAATAAAGTATAATCTAATCCAATCTAATAACCAACTGTGTGTGTGTGTGTGTGTGTGTGTGTGTGTGTGCGTGCGTGCGTGCGTGCGTGCGTGCGTGCGTGCGCGTGTGTGTTGTGAGCATAATTTCAGGGTCTTTCATTTCAAAATTCTCAAACTCTTACCCCTAATCTCCAAGACTGTGTTGTGGTGTACTTTTCTAAAGACAAGACAAAGACAAAAATTGGGGGTTGGACCACTGGAAAGAACTGATTAATCTAATCCACTTTTTAATTCAAATTGGATGTTTAAATGTAAGAATGTTAACATGACCAATAAAAGACAAATCCTACCTCTGAGGGAAAACATCATCTCCTGTGAAAGAGAGAAAACCATCTAATCAGTCTTTTTTATGTTCCCCAGAGAGTAGAATCTGTTACATTACATGGAAAACAATAAATACAGTTCACAAAAAATTATAATATTCAATAAATTATGAATGTTGAGAACTCAGTCCCCATTTCATTCACAATTTACACCAAAATTCATAAATATGTCCTGATATCAATTCAGATTTTGGTTATTTGAATGCTGAACTGAATGTATCTAAAACACGGATGGTGTCACAGAGGAGTGATTTAACAGTCACTGAAGATTCTGAGTATTCTAGCATTTTTCAGAAATATTATCACTGCATATATGGATTTGTCCTTGTTTTTATACTCATCCTGTATCTCATACGGTTTTATTTACTTTTGCACATTTTCTTCTTGTAATTTTAGTTGCATACCGGTGAGGAGCTTTGAATGTGAACAAAACACTAAAAACAAAACAATAAAAATTTAAGAAATAAAGTTAATTATTCTATAACATTCAACATTATATATCTGACAGGACATACAGTACATACCAGGGACCCCATCTTCCTATAGGGGTTCAGACTGACCATACGCTAAAATAGGAAGTACAGCAACATTCTGGCTAAATGCAAATCCATATTAAATTTAGTCTGGAGCTTTTAGTCTGTGTAGATATTAAATAGCAGTACAGTGGTTTTCAACCTGGGAACATCCACACGATCTGGAAATAAAATAAACAAATCAAATGTTGTGCTGCACAGCAGTTATAGTGCTGTTAGGTTTCTCTAATGTTTGCTATTGCAGGTTTTTGTCAGACTTTTTCTGTCCTGTTAGATCAGACAAGGTTTTTCATCTGAGCATTTTCAGCACTCAGTGTATGTCTGACATTAACTCACAGTATGGTATGCGCATATCTTGGCTCTGTTTTTGGGCTTCGTGCTTTATCGCTAATTCTATTCTGCATGTCCTTGTGGCCTTGCTCTTGCCCTGCACCCCACAATACAGTGACCTTGTGCGTTTCGCTCCGATAAGATCATACGCCCAACCACTTACTGAAACTGTAGTTCTGGGACAGACTGTCTGTCCTGTTCACTTGCCCCTGACAAGCAGCTAATGCGTAGCACAAACGGGGCTTCATTTATCATTCAAATCTTATCGTGAAGTGTGCATACGACCATTTTTACGCAAGTTTTCAGATTTATCAAAATAAATGTGGGTGTACGGTACGATGAAATCTCACGACAGCTCATTGACTTTGCATATGCTTTATTCCCAGTGGCAAGGCAGCGAAATTGCATGCAATGAACAGCGAGGGCACAATATTTGTGCAGCCTAAATAATGAAAAAAAAAAGAACTTTTGGAGTCAACAGGTGAAAAACAAAAAGGTGCTTAGGTTACGTGAGCGTAAGAATCAGATTTTGCCTTAAGTGAGTACCTGATTGTAAAAAGGGCGATATAACGTCCAAGGCATTCAATTTGGGAAAATATTGAAAGCCATTAATGCATTTAGGTGATATTTTAAAACGCACTTGTCCTACGTGTTGCAGCGCTGGATGTAGCCTACATTGTGTAGCCTAAATAATATCTGAACAAAAAAATTAAAACATTTATTTTTAATAAGTTGATTTTTAATTAGACATCGCTATTAGTTGCTCATCACATGTAGCCTAAATGGAATGAAGCATGAGCCAGTTAAAATTATTCAATGAGGAAATAGCCTCTGTATAAGGATTCATTGGAGACAGCCATATGAAAATAATATCCTCTAGTTATCCTCTGCCAGATAGTGGCTTTCCATCCAGCTAGGCTGCGCACTACTAGCCTACTAACACTTCCAAATGTTATTTTCATGTTAATTCAGAAGCATTTCAATTTCACCCTCGCAGAAAAATTCTTCTTTGCTTTCCGGTTGCCCGTCATGGCCTATACTACTGAGAAAGCCGCGTCGGCACGTGCATTTTAAAAGAGGTGGCCTTGGCCTTGCCAAATATGGTAGTAAATGTGCGTATGAGTATGGTAATTCATAATGGTGTGCACGCGCTTCCTCATATAGGCTACGATCAAGTCTGATTTATCAATCTGCGAACACATTTAGGCGTTAGATCAGTGGTTACGCAAGTTACGCTACAGGCCTGTCTGAGGAGAGAGTCTGCACCAGGCCTGTCTGAGGAGAGAGTCTGCACCAGGCCTGCCTGAGGAGAGAGTCTGCACCAGGCCCTGTCTGAGGAGAGAGTCTGCACCAGGCCTGTCTGAGGAGAGAGTCTGCACCAGGCCTGTCTGAGGAGAGAGTCTGCACCAGGCCCTGTCTGAGGAGAGAGTCTGCACCAGGCCTGTCTGAGGAGAGAGTCTGCACCAGGCCTGTCTGAGGAGAGAGTCTGCACCAGGCCTGTCTGAGGAGAGAGTCTGCACCAGGCCTGTCTGAGGAGAGAGTCTGCACCAGGCCCTGTCTGAGGAGAGAGTCTGCACCAGGCCTGTCTGAGGAGAGAGTCTGCACCAGGCCTGTCTGAGGAGAGAGTCTGCACCAGGCCTGTCTGAGGAGAGAGTCTGCACCAGGCCCTGTCTGAGGAGAGAGTCTGCAGCAGGCCTGTCTGAGGAGAGAGTCTGCACCAGGCCTGTCTGAGGAGAGAGTCTGCACCAGGCCTGTCTGAGGAGAGAGCCTGCAGCAGGCCATGTTCCCTCCCCTTGCTTCAAGGGGGGAATCCCCAAAATGGCAGGATGAAATATGGCAGCAAGCGGGATTTGTTTCTAATTTAAGAAAGAGGAGGGAGTAATTATATTCCCTCAATCCCTTGTTTATCCTCCCTCCCACCAAGTGTATAAAATGCAAGCTTCCACCTAGAAGGGAATCCCACAGTGCAATGCTCCACACATGAAGAAGAGAGGATGAGTCAGTGCACCGCTGTCAAACGGAGGAGGCAATAATCTTTCGGTAGGATGAGTTTGGAAGGTTCATGATGGGAGGGGGGATTAAAAATTGAGAATTTAATCGGCTTTATGAATAAAAAGAGTCTAGAGTTTGATGCCCTTCCTTCAGTCTGGATTCCTGGAGCATCTCCACTACACGATATTGGAATTAGTCCTCAGAAGGTGGTACACACAGCGATAGTGTTTTTATATAACAGACAGATGTTTTTATAACTCAAGATAAGCTATTATTCATAAAACTTCCAAAGTCATCCTATGAAAAAAATATACGCAGGGACCTGGGTAGTGTCTGAATCAGAGCACTATCTACTGTGTCCTGTGTACTAGCATTTGTGTACTGTTTACTGTATCCTGTTTAGTACACGATGTGCAGTATGCAAAAAATATCCTCCATACTATTTGGTAACCTTACTGCGGATGGGAGTGTTGTAAGATGTCCCGATCTTGAATGGCCATGTCATATGTTGTTTTTGTTGTCGTTGAAGGAAAACGTCGGTGAAGCTCCTTGTCATATTTATAAGACCAATATTTGCGTACTTCTTGAAAAGTATGCTCCCGAATATGCTCAGCGGAACTCTGGAAGTAAGTATATCATCGGGGGGTTTCAAGTATACTACATTTAGAGAATGTTTTTCTAACTTAACTACCTTCTCGTCCAGTCTACTCAACAGGCATACTCAATAGTATGGAAGGGTGCTGATTCGGACACAGCCTGGGACTTGGGGCAGGCTGATCATTAAGGAGGAGGGAGGGGCATCAGCAGCACCTGGAGGGGGTGTCGACAGCCTCTCCTGGGATTCGTGGGTTTTATAGCCAACTGCGTGGGGTGTGATCACACTGGGGAAGATGCCAGCAGGACTGGAGTTGATGAAAACCATGACTTCATTGAAGGCACCTGGCCTGTATAGGTCTATGGAAGAGTTGGGGCCGGGGGGAAGAGTCCAGCTGAAAGGTAGGGCTAGCGTAAAAGATGGGACAGGGGTAAGGAGCGGGGTAGGGCACGGAGGGGACGTCAGGTTTGGGCTCTGGATTGTCTGGGGCGATGGCAGCACAGAGGCAGGGGCTCTCCCCTGGGACTCATCTTGGTTGGTCTCTGTGGAAATGTCAGGTGCTCCCGAGCCATCCAGCAGCTTTGCTCAGGCATAATGTGATATCCCTGGAAGGGATTCTGAAAGCGCTGTGGCCCCTAGGGGCCGAGCCAGCGTTGTAACAGGGTCCGGGAGTGTGTTGCTTTAGAGAGGGGCCACTTTTCCCTCCCTGTTGCCTGGGGCCAGGTGTGCAGGGGGCGGTCTTACAGCTGGTTTACACTACAGTCGCTCACATACAGGATGACCAGCAAAGGCATATGGTTTTTATATACATGGCTTTTATATACAACTTCGGTGTCCATCAGACCTGAGTCAAATCCAACACACAGAAATGTGAAAATGAAATGCCTGCTGCTTCCGGATGCTGAGGACTGACAGCCTCGGTCCCCTGGAGTCTGCGGGCAGGGAGTAAACACACACGGGTCAAGGAAGTGCTCATAAACGTCCATTGTTTCTTTTCAATTTGTTAAATTCTGAGGCATTCTGTTTGGCCATTTTCAGTCCTCTTAACACCACACGGACAGAATGGTTATGAGTTATATGTCCAGCCGTGAGACCTGAAGAGATTATGAACCACATCTGAATGGGAAATGACTGAATGGGATCGATGTGGCACGACAGGGCAAAAGACGACATCAGTGACGGAAGTGACTCATCAGAGGGAGCCAATCATCAGGAAGGATCCTGCAAAGGGGAGGATAACAACTCCATAGAAACAAAGACACCGCCCAAGCACAGCACTGCTGTTGACTACTCAAGAAGTTCAAAGTCCAGACACACCTGACTACTGATCATCATACTGACACAACCCTTATACTAACCTTTGAATAAATTCTGTATTGACTAGAAGGAGACCCATAGCCCATCAATCAGACTCCTGCAGGTAGGGTCTCTGGGGCCTCGTAGTGCTGGTGCAGCTTTATGAATAAAGATTCTGAAGCTGTGTTGGCCTAGAGACGTTTATGCGCTTCCTTCAGTCTGGATTCCTGGAGCATCTCCACTACACGATACTGGAATTAGTCCACAGAAGGTCGCACACTGTTTTTGTGAGACAGGAAGCAGCGTTCGCCATGGCTACGAGAAAAATGCATTCAGTGGAATGGACACTTGCCTCTGCCCATTGCCCACTGGGGCCTCCCACACACCCCAATGCCCCAATTATGGGCATTGCCCCTCTGCCGGGGGGCATAAATCACATTAATTCAGCATGCAATTAAATATGTAGATAAACCCATGATTTCATATAATTACATCAGTTCATGTGTAATTTTAACATATTTCTTCACTCTTTACTACCTTTAGTATATGTATTTTTGGCACACACTGATTTTATGTTTGATGTGCGGTAGTGTGAAAATGCTTTTCATTCTGTACACTACTTAACCCTTTAATGGCCGCTCAACCGTTTGGTGGAGCACTCTTTTGTGTCTCGATATCTTGTTGAAAGTGATGTTGGACTTAACTCCACCTGATTGAGACATCTCTACCACGTACACCGATAGAGATGGCTCAATCAGGTGGAGTTAAGTCCAACATATTTTTCAACAAGGTATCTAGGCTCAAAACGTGCTCTGCCAAACGGTTGAGCGGCCATTAAAGGGTTAAAGCCAATTTGCTTCAAGTTTCATTTAATTTTTAGTTAACGCAAAGATCACCTCCGCTCTCTCACGATTCAATCAATAATACTGTTTATGTACCATAATTAATACAACTGCCCTTTTACAATACTATCAGTACTATTGTTGTATCAATACTGCTTTCTTACTATTCAATAAATACAAATGTTTTCATATTAAGTTAACTATGCAGTAATGTGGAAAGCAGGGGATGCCTTTCACCAGCTTTTTTAAGGCTAGGGGTAGCACTTTGTTTATCTATGACATCTGCTGAGCGAAAGCCATCTCTGCCAAAGAACAAGTGCAGTTTGGTCACATTAATTTGCTTCTGCACAATCACACAATCACAAAGCACGGCTGTTCCTTCTCAAGCTCTGTCTGCTACTCTATGTCGGTTCCATTCATTTTACTCTGCACGGCATTGCCATTGTAATACTGTTTATGTACCATACAATTAATACAACTGCCCTTCAATGACTTTCAGGATCATGCAAAAATATTGCATCTGCAAAAAAGGAACAGCAAGAAAACAAAAAGAAAACATGGGTATTTGAACCAACTTTATTAGTTGTTGTGTATAAGACAGTACCTATTGTTTTTTCAGTTCACACAAGGTGTGCATCAGATACACACTGCATAAGCGGTATATTAGATATAGTCCCAATAACTTGTTTTAATAAATATTTTCGCTATGAATTACGTTTTTGCTTACCTTTTCATACTTTACACAAATACTACAAATAACTTTGTGCGGGAGGCACGGTGGTGCAGTGGATAGCACTGTCGCCTCACAGCAAGAAGGTCCAGGGTTCAAATCCCAGACTGGACCTTTCTATGTGGAGTTTGCATGTTCTCCCTGTGTCCGCGTGGGTTTCCTCCGGGTACTCCGGTTTCCTCCCACAATCCAGACATGCTGGTTAGGCTGGTTAGACTAAGCACACATAATAATGTGTGCTCAGTCAACCTACCCTGTATAAATAAAGGTTAAATAAAGGCGAACTTGGAATTGCAATTTGCACACAGACAGAACAAGGCTAAATACGGTTGGATGGGAGTTGGACCAATAGTTGCGCAGCGCCTGCAATAGCAATAGCTGCACTGAAACGGAAACAATATTACAAATTAAACCTTTCACCAGATAAAGTATAGTATACATTTTAGAAATATTAAATTCAACTTTTTATTGGTCTCAACGTTAAACAGCAGTATGGCCTATATTCCCAATAGCCAGGGCACAGTACAGAGGGTACTATATCTGTAATTTCCTCGGGATGTAAAATCAGAGACAGGAGAAGAGCTTCTGATAGTGAACCTCACTCTCAAATCCAATTTTATCAACAGCCCATCCCTTCCAGAGTTCAGTCAGACTACTCACGATTTAATTGAGCAATATGTTATTGAGATTCAAAGTGAATGCAATTCTTTGGCGTCAGGCTCTGCCTCTTATCACTCCCTGTTTGCGTAACATGTTTTAGTACAAGCCAGCCAAGATAATAGGGAGTAAACCACTGACCAACCCCACGTGGGATCCTATGAGAAGCACAGCCCACAGGAGGATGCTGGGGTGGTGGCGGAGCGCAAAAAACTTCCCTGAAAGGCATACATGCGAGAGTATGCAGGGAAGGCCAAGCATTAGCAGCGTAGCACAACAGAGGGACATAGCAGGCAATAGCACGACAAGCAAATGCAGGAACAGTTAAGGGTGGCCATTTAAATAGCTGTGGGTGAGCTGTGGGTGAGCCCACACGATTTGACGCTTCTCGAGTTACCCAAACTAGCTTCGCAAGCTTTGGACCATTTATTGCTATTTTTACAGTTTATAGATGTGTAATCTGTGCACATGGTTCAAATTATGGAATTCATAACTACAAAGCAAATATGGGACCTGTTTTATTTCACAAGAAAGTGAACCAGATTGGACATAATTAAAGTTCACTCACTGGAACAGCCTTGCAGTGAATGGGTCTTCGTGGTTTGATGGGAAGATTCTGCCTATGCAATTTTATTTGTGTAGAAGATATGAGATGTCTATAACTGTAGGCTACGATATGTTACATAAGGACATTTAGAAACGGAACATATTGCAAAATGGCATAACAGCAGTTTCTAACATTAGACAGCCAAGATATCAAGGGTGGATGTTCTTGTAGCTGGATCAGTCTGTGGATGTTGATGAAGGCAAAGCAGACAGTAAGAGTCAGTGGGGCAGGCTATGTATTTCACCTTCATTTCCAGGTTGGTGCATAGAACATCTTTGTTGATACCTTATAGAATATGATCATCTTCAGGGACTACCAGTGATGAAGCACAGAGAGTATCCCCTGCCTCACCCAATCACCTCCTGCCCCTCCCCTGCTAAAGGACCCACTGGATCCATGCACAGAGGCCTGAAAGATGTACACAAACAGGTGGGTTCATCCTGAGTGTTTATTGATAAGGGTTCTCCCCCCTACATTCCAGAAAAGATGGAACTGTACACATCAGGGACTGTCGTTCACCAAGTACAAGGGAAAAACCATGAAAATAGGGCAGGTGCAAAAAAAAAAAATACATAGCAGAGAAACTGGTTGGATACAGAACACTTGAGAATTTATGAGGGTATTATAAGGGGAAAACAGTGCATAACATCACTTTTTTAAGTCAGGTGATATTTACTGCATTCAGTTTGTTAAGTTTTTTAAGCTGCCAATGTTTTCAAGCTACAAACTGATGAGGAAAATCCTCAAATTCAATGCCCCCCCACCTGCATAAAAACAAGCTAACATACATTCTAAGTAAACATTCCTGTAACAAAGAGTGTAAAAGATCCATTTTTTTCTTTTTTAGATTCCCCCCCTTTCCCCCAAATTTGTACCTGCCTGCATCTCGTGTCAATGGCTACAATTGTATTGCCCCAAGAGGGCGCCACATTCCACAAGCCTTTCGCGACCATGCACAGCATACCTGACTGGCTACCAGTGGGAGCAGAGGAATTAAGGATGGAAGATCTCAGTGATGTAGCCCATACTCCCTCAAACATGACTTTCCTCTCCCTCTCTGGGGCGTATTTCACAAAGCGGGATTAAGGAGTTAGCCAGCTAACCTTTGTAAATATTTTGAAGTAACCCGGGCTCTCATTCAGTCAGATGTGATCAAATGAAAAATATTTGCAAAAGTCAGCCAGCTAACTCCTTAATCCCGCTTTGTGAAATACCCCCCTGGTTTTCCTGAATGTTTTCCCACACTAGTTTAGGGATTATGGAAACCAAGGTGCAAGGATTCTGTTTCCAGGCAAGTAACTGCAAGACACCGTGGGGAACACCAGTGGGCCTCACACACTTAAATACAGTAAAAGAACCAGGTATACAACACGCTCATAGCTTAGAAAGTACTACATAGTCTTTGACTGTATAATTTCCAGTAACAAGACTGGTTTGCTGGTTTGTTGTGGTTGTTATAAAAGTCTAAAAGACTTGAAAAAAGATTTTACATGAAAAGGAAAAGTTAAATGAAGGAATATTCTTGATAAAATGAAACAAATGCTCCTGTCCACTCTTGTTCACTGTTTACCTTTGAAACACAGCTTAAAGGGATAGTTCGGAATTTTGGAATAATGTCTCAATTACGACTTACCCATGATGTAGTTGATTGAACTACAAACACGGCCATTGCAACTTGTTGCTCTTCTTTGTTGTTGTAGTCGACCAGTGCCGGCACTACATTCGTAGGTAACGTAAAGTATCGCTCCGCCGCCGTACTTCCACAGAGAATATAGGTCAGCACAAAGTAAAGGATTCAAGGATAGTTTGACTTCAAAAATGATGGTATAAACACTCAAAATAACCCAGATAGACTGTCGTCGTATTTTATTTGCTTTGGGTGCACTGTGGAGTGTTTAAGTGCGTTTGGTAGTGGATGCTACCGGTTACCATAGAGTTGCGCTAGCATTAGCAACGTGTGTATGTCCAAAAGAAGGGACAGCATGGAATTAGCTGAAAATGGTTTCCATCAATCAACTACATCATGGGTAAGTCGTAATTGAGACATTATGTCCAAAATTCCGAACTATCCCTTTAATGTTTTTGTAAAAATCTGACTCCTGGGGCCACATGTATAAACAGTGCTGAGCAGAAAAATGCCCTCAGAAAGCCATGCAAGTGAGTTTCCACGCAGAAATTCAGGTGTATAATATAACACTGTGAGAATCTGCGTACCTCTGCACATGATGGACACCATACGTACACAATGTTTGGAGTCTGTGTGATATGGCGACACCGTGATAGAAAGGCAGAGGTAGAAAATGCTAATATTTTTTAGGCAGATTTCCGACTTTCACCGAGCGTTTTTTAAGCATTCTTTTACTCAGTTTTATACATGTGGCCTCTGATGTTTTAATTTGTGGTCATATTAGGATCTCCTAATCTAGTTAAACTTTCAACATGTGCTGAGGTTGTGAATCACACAGAAATTTAGTAAAATGTTTTTTTCTTTTTTAAAAATCCTTTGTGATACACTAGCGGCAAAAACATCACACAACTAGGGGGGCATCTCAAGATAGTTTCCCCCCCCCCCCCACCACACACACACACACACACACACACACACACACACAGACTCCTCATGAAAAAATGCACAGCTCAAACTTTTGACTCACAAAAAAACATTGAACCATACGCAAATGTACATCCATAAACCATACTTTACATAATGTACTATATATTAATATACTTTAGCACCATAATATTTCTTTTCTTTATATTATTAAATGGGAGTAGATATTTAGATTATGAAAGTGTGCAGGGACAAGGTTATGGGGAAGAGGAAGGTGGGTCACTTGCCATCCACAAAGAAACCTTTGGAAACCTGGGCCAAACAATTTGATTGAATGAAGATGATCAAAGATCAACCAATAGCATGAGGGGACGTCTGTGGAGGTGAGGGTGCCATCCAGTAACAGCCCTACATTCTCACAGCCTGTAACACGCCTGTAACGCTGACCCCAGGAAGGACGGGGCGTGCTTCAAACGGGCAGAACGGGCGCACTTGTTCATGGACGCCCGGTCTCCTCTCAACATATGGAAGGGTGTGACATCGCCGCTGCATTACAGAGGGCAGGTAGGCAGCCTCCCACTGGGAGGGCACAGTTTAAATTGAGAGAAAACTCCACCCAGACGCTATGTCGCCTACCGACCGGGAGCCCCTGACTGAGCGTGCCCAGTATGTCTGGGTTGCCATGACAACCCCAGCCCAGCTACATGTAATTGCGGGTGCTCAGATACTGTGGCAGTGCAGCTTCTGTACTTATCAGACTTCACTATGCTAAAATAACACCTCGTCGCTAAAGGACAGGCTTCCACAGCAGGTGCATCAAATCGGCAGACATTTTAAAGGTTAAGAAAACCAAAGCTGTGTTGGGAAAGGACATCCTGCCCTTTGACCTTTCGAAGGCCAAGGTTCTATTGGCCGCCTGTCCCCACGCGACAGCCTGACAACACAAGTCCTCCTCGTGACGAGTCTTGAGCTGCGCTACATTTTTAGAACCTGAAAACAAAGAGGTATTACGGGATTAACCGGTTTTTATTGCGTTAAGATTATTGCCGTGCTGTGTTGTGTTGTGTGACGCTGTGAGATATGAAGAGCAATAAACACACACACACTCACACACACACACACACAAATACCCATTTTCAGTAGCTGTGTTAATGCAAGCGTTCTAACCCCTCTGTTCTCTGCGTTTGGGCCCGTATCTGTCCTCAGCGAGGTTGGCTAAAGGGACGCTTCCATTACACACGTCAGACACTGTGTTTTTCTGTAGCACAAGGGTGGCAAAGAGCACTCTTTCTACTCCCAAAAACAACACACACACATACAGTATGTGTGCACACACACAATGAAATCAGCTCAGATTTATCATGCTTGAACCATGCCGTAGGCCATGGAGAGGAAAGCTTTTCCTTGAACAAAAATTGTCTGGCAGTAACTCAACCTTTCCCTTTTTAATGCTCTCATGCCTGAAATAATCTCCAGCTACTGTCAACCAAACCCCACTCTCTCTCACTCTCCTTAGTTCAGTAACGTTGTGGATCAATAGGAGAGCACCGATAGGCCGTCCTACCCCTCGTGCTTCCTGATGGGTAAACATGGCAGGGACCAGTACATGGACTGAATCTCTATCAGAAGTGTGTATGTATGTTTTCATTTGTAAACGTAATGCTTCAGTTGTCACCTTAAGAACGAACCCTCGGAGTGGGGTAAAAACAACTTGACTAAACGGACTTACAGGGCCAGGTGTGTGTGTGTGAGGAGGGGGGCGGGGCGGTGGTACAGAGGGGAAAGGGGGTGTAGACGGACCAGTGGGGTGTGGGTGGATTGGCCAGAAGGTTGCCATTCGTGATGGCTGATGGGACAGTGACCCCACTGTAGGAGGGGTTACAATGGGCTGTCAGGCATGGATTTGTTTAAAACTAATAAATATATTTCTTTTTTTTTTACCGAAAAGTCAAATCAGCAAGTGACCGATCACATATACCAGTCCAGTCTGCAACTTTTTGCTTTGGGGGGGGATCTTGCCCTCCCAGCAGCAGGAGTTATAACGGATGGGGATGGTGGGGGAAGTGTAGAGGGAGGGGCAGCAGGGTGTGGGTATGGGATGGGGTTATAATGCCCTGGTTTGTGTGTAAAAGCTACCGAGCGCGCTCAATGGTTGCAGGCGCGCAGGCCTGGCTGGTGCAGGAAGGTTCCGTGGCCGCGCCCGGCGGACCGCGGCGGGTGGTTCCGGGCGGCGTTTTGGTGCCCAGCGCGGTTTCGACCCAGGCGCCGGCCGTCGGGGCGAGCCTGAGCCCGCTGGACCCGGCCCACCTGGGTGACTTTAGCCAGAGCCCCCGCCTGAGAGCCAGTCCCACGGGTCACCCGCCCCAGCACCCCACTCCGCACCCTGGGAGCCGGCTGCTCTAACACCCTGCAGTGGGAAAGGAGGGTTCAGACCTTAACCACTGTCCCATTACAGCCATGACCAAAAACCCACAAGCAAAAGCATAATATTACGACATACCATGCAGTCATCATTTATTCAGTTGAAGTCGGAAGTTTACATACACTTACGTTGAAGTCATTAAAACTCATTTTTAACCACTCCACAGATTTCATATTTGCAAACTATAGTGTTGGCAAGTCAGTTAGGACATCTACTTTCTGCATGACACAAGTAATTTTTCCAACAATTGTTTACAGACAGCAACTTCCGACTTCAACTGTATTTCCTGGGAGAGTAAGGTGTGCTGCTTCTGGGTGTACAGTGCCATCCGTAAGTATTCGGACTGTGACAATTTTTGTTGTTTTGGCTCTGTACACCAGCCCATTGAATTGAAATGGCACTATGGGGTTAAAGTGCAGACTTCAGCTTTAATTTGAGGGTTTTTACATCCATAACAGGTGAACCGTGTAGCAGTTGTAGCCATGTTTATACATAGCCCCCCCATTTTAGGAGACCAATAAGTAATTGGACAAATTAACATAAACCTAGATAAAGTCCTCGTATTTAATATTTGGTTGCATATGGATCTCTATGGGAATTGGGGGGTGGGGGGGGGGAGGGGGACTAGATTAAGCTGTAAATTACACGGGAATAGTATGGAACACATGGTTAGCTAAATGGCTGTAAGTTATCAAGGTTCTGAGGTATCAAACGAGCCTTAAATCATCACTCTGCTGCCAGTTATGCAGTAGATATAGATCAGTGGTGCCCAATCATGTGACATGAAGGGCCAGGAGTATGCAGGTTTTCATTTCAACCAATCACTACACCCGCTGATTTCACTGATTAGTTCCCTCCCCTCTGGTTGAAGGCATGCTAATTAGTGAAAGCAGCAGGTGTAGTGATTGGTTGGAATGAAAACCTGCATACTCATGGCCCTCCATGTCACATGATTGGGCACCACTGATATAGAAGGATCACTTTAATGGTTGTTTCTCCTGATTCATTTTCCTATTGAACTCTATGTAAAAATAAGGAACATTTTGGAATCATCCATGTGTTCAATACTATTCCCGTGTAATGTACAGCTTAATCTAGTCCCATCCCCAATTCCCATAGAGATCCATTCAAATGCAGAGATGTTATAGTATAACTTGTAAGAGTACCTGAAAATAAGATATCAAGAGTATTTTGATGTTGTTGGGTCACAGACATCAGGAAGTCACTGCATGCAAAGAATATGCAACCAAATATTAAATATGATGACTAAGTTTATGTTCATTTGTCCAATTACTTTTGGTCCCCTAAAATGAGGGGGACTATGTATAAAAATGGCTACAATTACTACACGGTTCACCTGATATGGATGTAAAAACCCTCATATTAAAGCTGAAAGTCTGCACGTTAACCTCATAGCCAGTGTTCCATTTCAAATCCAATGTGCTGGAGTACAAAACCAAAAGAACAAAATATGTTTTTTCACTGTCCAAATACTTACGGACTGCACTGTATGTATGGCACCCTCACACACGCACATTTTAGTTTATTTCAGACCACCAACAAAAGGCTCAAACTTTTTCAACGTCAGAGATGTGTTGGACCTTGTAACTTCTCAATGTCAAGAAAACAAAAAACATCATTGTACAAGCTGCCATGGAGTCACCTCAAGTGTATTTTCTTGCTTTAAACCACCAACTAACAAAATCCCCTATACCAGCCAATGCCATTATAATGCTAGCAGAAAACTTCCTTGGTTAATCAGTAATCTGGTATTTTACTAGTGTCTCAGGGTTGCAACTTTTCAAGTAATTGCTTGACCCAGGTCTGGTATGACATTGTAATGACCTTTAAAACATCACTGGTCCTTTTTCCAAAAAAGCAACAGAAATGTTATCACTTCTTCGTGTGGCATGAAAACTTTGAAAGACACAGAGTGCGCAGAAGAATCTTATTTCTATCTCATATTAATCCTTTCCAAGAATCTGTGGCTGACTTTGATAGGTCATTTTTTGCCAGATACCTTTTTTTTTGTTGTTGCAAAATTGTATTTTTTTCCGTTATGAAGTAGAGAGGTGTAGAGAGGACAGGATTTAGAAGAGAAAACAGAAGAGCAATCAAAACAGGGAATGGGAATGAAAGACAGGGAAGGGGGAGAGAGGAAGAGAGAGACATGGGGTGAGAGAAATGAGGTGAGAGAGATGGAGAGAGAGAGAGAGGGGAGGAGAGTGTTGGGGGAGAGAGAAAGAGAGAGATATTTCACTGCAAGGTTTCTGCATCACACATAATCAAACAAACATGTAATACTTTGAAAGACACAGAGTTAGTTGGAGAGGACACCCCTCACCTCACACTGCTGGCTATGCTAACCAGACTGGCCACGCCCTCCTCGGTAGCTGCCTGGTCGCCATTAGAACCGTAGACAGACAAGCTGGGGAGATCCATGAGGATGTCCTCCAAGGGACTGGTATCTGTGATTGTGGCGCCCTCTGGAGGAGGAGAAAAGCATGACAAACTCTCATCCAATCAGAAGCACTCAGCCAGCACCACGACAGTATAAGGGTGTGCCCTGGTGGGAGAGATGGAGAGGGGGTTGTAAAGGCTCCATCTTTCTCTGTCCTGTGTCAACTGTAAGGGAGGGGGATAAGAAGGCCTGGATAATTATGCTTGGTGATGACCTGAAAGGAGTTATCAAAAAAAAATTATGGACAAATTCAGTACAGTGTGAAGCGGGCACCTAGGCTGAATTTCTAAATCAACCGTTAAAAAGTTCAGCTCCAGGAGACCATGTGGCACAGTCCGTAGAGTGGGCAATTTACGACCTGTATATGGTCGGGAGTTTCATTTCCAGCTACGGCACTTTCTGTATTGTGATCCCTCTAATCCCGTCTGCTTTCCCGCGTCTCGATAACGTAAACAAATGAATATGGTGGGTGAACCGTATGGTAAAAATAATAATAATTTGGCTTAATGTGCAGTGCAGGAGCCAGTCACATGGCTCTGAGCACCAGGAACCTCACTCCATCAAAGGGGTTGCACAACTAAAAAACATGCAGGGCATTGTGGGTAGGGCTTGTGACCCGTTCTGTAGGTGAGCAAAAGGAGCAACTGATAAGTCCTCCATCAGAGATTATGGAACATCTGATAAGGTTAGAAAGTTTGAGCAGGGGCACTCTGTGCTGCAAGATAACTCCTTTGACTGCTACTTTCACCTACTCTGGAGTATCTCTACCTTCATCTCAAAGAGATCTAATGAGAATTCACTTCTGTTCCAGTACATTCAATACAGAGGACCAGATTCTGCTGTGAGGGAGTGCTGTCACCCCAGGTAACTGGGGCAGGACAGAATTCTGCTGTAAGGGAGTGCACAATTTACCCCAGGGAATTTAGTTGTGACTCAGACAATGATGTGAAGAAAACATTCCTCCAATTATTCTGTAAATTACTGACAATCAGACCTCTCCCCCCTCCCCACACCTCCCTTTCTGCCATGCCCTGCCCCTGCCCGGCCCCGCCCTCTCACCAGGCATACTGACGAGCAGCCACCCCTCCTCGTCCGCCTCCAGAACGCTTGGTTTTGGCCCCTTTAGATCCTTGGATGAATCCTCCGCCCCCCCGAAAAGCAGGCTGCTGATTCGCTGGAACATGGTGTAAGGGCAGGGGGGTGGGTTTAAAAGAGGAAAATGTCGGCTCGGTTGGTAAGCAGAGGGTCAGGTCAGATAGCGTGTCCGTGTTTGGCCCCTGGCTTCTTCTCTCAACCCTCTTGGTGTGAGGCTGCTCCTCGGCCTTACGGCAGAAATCACAATGGGGCGGGCGGGGCTTTCACTGTGCAAAACAGAGGCTTCGTCTGGCGTCTCAGGAGCAGAGACCTAGCCAATTTAGAGACAGGAAGAGAGATAAAAACCGATTAGAGTTTGGTGTGTAATAGGATCTACCAGCTGTAGGCCTTGGTTAGTAATGAAGCTAAACAGGACTGGGCTCGGTTAGTTATACAGCTCAGCAGGGCTGACCTTGGTTAGTACTGAAGCTAAGCAGGACTGTGCTCTGAGATCTTTAAGTGGGATCACATCCATGATAGAACACACCTGATTCATGAAAAATGGAGAAACCAAATGACCCTCTTTGAAATGGGACGGCAAAGCAAAGGGTTAAGATATATTGTTAAAAAGATGTCTATAAAAAGACTAAAATGTATGTCCCCTCTACCTCAGCAGTTGCAGAGGATCTGCTTGAACAAGATACCCTTTTATACAGAGAATTACCCTTCAGATTGAATGAAGCAGTCTGAAGTGTATGACATAGGATGTCATTTTATTTCATACATGAATGGCATGTTGAATGGACATACTCGGCCCTTGTGATTCCGCAAAATTACATAATTGCTTTCCCATAGGGGGCAACAAAGAGAAATGGTCCCGATTTTGATCCTGTGAAAAAGAAAAACACCCTCTCTAGACTCATTTTATATCACTCTTTCTCCTTCTCTCTCATGCTTATTTGCCTTTCTCTCTCTCTCTCTTTCTCTCTCTCCCCTCGGTTTAGCATTTTACACAATATTGTGCGCTGACCAGTGTGCAGTCACATCTTCCAAAACATCACAAATTAACACACTCCGCCTGTCCATCAGCAACCTTAGAAAGTTTTAACACTGGCCCCACTGGCCCTAATCCACAGGTACTGAAAGACCTGGGGGGGGGATGTGTCACAAAGCCGGATTACTGAGTTAGCTGGATAACTGCACTGAGCAAATCCCGGTACGGCTATTTTTAATTGAGTCCATTTGGGAGGGTTCTGGGTTTTACTCAGTGTAGTTATCCAGCTAACTCAGTAATCCTGCTTTGTGAAATACCTACCCCCCCTGTTCACTTTGTATTTTTCATTTTTATTCTCTCCCTCTCTCTGATTCAAAAGCAGAGCAGCAGTAAGCAACCAAGCCACGACATCTTCCCAATGGGCAAACTACCATCATGCAACCTCGCGACTATCAGAAAGCGACAGAGCGCCTATGTCGGCCCTACCCAGGTAACACACTGAGAACAGCTACATAGGGCCGACGTATGTGCTCTCTGCCGCTTCCCATCTGTGAACACATAGCAGCTTCATACTTAATTAGCCTTATTAAGCAGGTGATACAATTGCAGGTGATAATGGGGTGCCACATCAGTCAAAATTAGCTGATGTGGCACCCCATATGAAAAGAAATTAGGCTAAAAAAAACATTGCTGCGTTTGCGCTGATTTGTGTATTAAAATGTACTGTTTGTGCCGTACTGCCGTGCCGTTACTCTCAAAAAGGATGTGTTAATATCCAACACGCTATTTGGGTTACTACTTTGGTGTTACTTTCAATACATTTTGTGTCAAATTATACAATTTATGTGCTAAGCACCATCAGTTTGAACACAAGCCCGAAAATAATAACGGTTACTGTTCATGGTCCCCTCCCACAGAAGCTCAAGCAAGTGGAGGATTTTTTTTTTTGCCGGGATAAGGATACCGACTTCATATCATCTGGGGATTTCCAGAACACATAGAGCGTATGGAGTCGTTGATCGAGCCTGTTTTGTATAATGTTACAAAATAAGGAACTGTTGTCGCTGTAACATTTGGATCGTAAAACAGTTTATAGAGATAGAATCGTGAATTTTAACACTTTCAAACTGTATATTTAAATATCCTATAGGCTACCTATTCTTTCTAAACACCTCCCCCAATCAAAGAAACATAAAACATGAAGCAATTAGACTAAACTTCTGTTAAATTGACTAAACTAGACTAAAACTAAGGTAAAATAAATTACTAAAATATGAATAAAACAAAAAAAATCATGAAAAGACTAAGACTAAAACTAAAATTCCTACCAAAATTAACACTGATATTTGTGTGTGTCTGGAGCGTAGTGTGTGGTGTGGTTGTGTATGTGCCTGTTCCACAGTGACCAGTGCATCTTCCTTGAGACCTTCTTGCTCTGCAAACAGCCTCTGTTTGATAATGATTAAATCTCACCATCTGTTTGAAGTAAACAGATCGAGCTATATTGTGTGGGAAGTAGGAACTATTTTGGTTTTTAAAGAGTCAAAAGTTTCCTCCATAGCTTATCTTTTTATTCCTATAATCCCAAGCTGTGCGCTATCTAAATCACGTTGTTCATAACCTACAGCCTGAAACCCACTTTAGTCAAAGCGGCCAGGACTGGACTTTTTGACACTCACTTCCGGGTCTTGTTGAGAGACGTTGATCTCTAGCACCAGTGTGATTCGCTCCCTTACTGGTCTTTCAGCCACCTGTTTCATGTAAGTCAATGGTACCAATGCAGTAAAAATACAAGTCAATACATTTTTTCCCCACAAGAACATGTGGTCGCAATAAGTGTTTTTTCTTAATGTCTCCCCTTGTGCCGATTTGTTAAGTTATGTAATTTGGACAATATCTTAATATTTTGTGGACCAATCAGGGATAGTTTGTGTCACTGCGTGACACTCTGGGGAGGTATCTCATGTGCTTAGTAGATGACCCGGACCCGGCTGAACTTCATGAACATATAAAGGTACCTCCTTTCCCCTACTGTGCAGATCTCTAGCTCCAATTTTTTACAACATGGAGGCAAATAAAGGGGCTTCAAATAGCTTTTCACACGCCCATGGAAAGTCAATGGGTGACATCACCGTCACTTTGTCCATATTTTTTTCTACAGTTTATGCTCTAGTCCCCAGGTGTCCGCTGAAGCATTATGTGACAACTTGTTTTAAAAAAAGGCACTATACAAAAACAAGGATCGATTGATGAATACTAGTTGTGGTCTTTTTTTGTTTCGTAAGACAAACACTAAATGATTGCGTTTTGTCTTAAAGGGATAGTTCGGAATTTTGGACATAATGTCTCAATTACGACTTACCCATGATGTAGTTGATTGATGGAAACCATTTTCAGATAATTCCATGCTGTCCCTTCTTTTGGACATACACACATTGCTAATGCTAGCGCAACTCTAAGGTAACTGCTAGCATCCACTACCAGACGCACTTAAACATTCCACAGTGCACCCAAAGCAAATAAAATACGACAACATTTTTTTTAAAAATACGACGGGGTTATTTTTCAGTGATTATACCATCATTTTTTAAGTCAAACTATCGTTGAATCCTTTACTTTGTGCTCACCTAAATTCTCTGTGGAAGTACGGCGGCGGAGCGATACTTTACGTTAGTAGGTAACGTAAAGTATAGCTCTGCCGCCGTATGTAGTGCCGGCCAACAACAATATCGCGCGTGTGAAAGAATCAGACTAGTAGTATTGTTAGCTAACGTTCAGGTAAGATGGTATTTCGGTGTGTATTTCAAGGTTGTTCAAATCATGCAAAAAAAATGGGCACCACAAAGTTTTCACCAATTTCCAGTGGAAGATCAACAAAGAAAACAGCTGTGGCTTCTTGCTGCTCGCATGGATGTCAACACACCAACTGAGACTCTAAAAAAGTTAAAAGTGTGTAGCGACCATTTCACGGAGGATGACTATGTGAAAATCAAAAAAGGACGGTCGGGACACCCTCTACTGAAGGAGACTGCTGTGCCATCACCTGTTTTTCTTCATGCACCGAAAACAACTGACGAGCAGGTAACTAATAAATGATTGCATGCGTGATCTATCTATTCAATTTAGCTAGCTAGTTGCCACGATTGGGAAGTCATGGAAGTGGTCAAACTTTTCCTGCAAATTGGTAGCCAGTGTGCTTGTATATGCTGTGTTATTCTGTAGCATGTTTGTGTTAAGTTAAAGGATAAGTTAATAAGCACACGACAGCTATCCATCTCTTTTCCAATAATAAGGCTTTAGTAGACTGATAGGCTACAGACATTGTTGGCAAAAATGCTGCCTTTGAAGGTTGCATGCATTCAGTTTTATGAAAAGACAGCAAAATAGCATTAGCAGCCTATAATGGACACACTGCACTTTGGTAAAATGTAAATATCATGTTATTTATTTTATTTAAGGAAAAAACAGTTCCTACGTCCCACACAATCTGCTGGAGCGAGGCCAAAGCTCTGTCCCAGTTTAAAGCTTGACATTTCCATACGTATTGGCTATTCTTGTTTCATGTTCTTTTAATATTCCTGCGTAATATGCCAATATAATAGCTTTTAAAGTTATTATTACCCTTCTTCCTTCCTTCCTCCTTTCAGGCAAGATTGCCTTGGACACCTGGGAAATAAGCTCTAATATCTTTTTCATGATTGTTATTTTTTCATTTGTTTGATCCAGTGTGTATCTATGTAGTGTTCTCATCACAGCGATTCATATTTGTTTTGCATGTTTGCATCAGTTTGTTTGAGTCAGCACTCAAGTTGGCTTAAAATTCTTGGTCTTTACACAAAGTTGAATTTGGTATTGCTGGACTAGAACCTCCAGTCACCAAACTACCTGGGGCCAAATAGGGAGGACAAACAAAAACAAAACCTCTTAAATATGCATGCCATATGATAAGTACCATTTAGTAGAACACGCCTAGATAGGTTAATGGGAATAGGAAACAAAGAGAAAATATAAAGATGCTGCGTTTGGAAAAAATAAATACATTTCAGGACGTGGGGCGGAAATTTGCCCAAACGGCCGTTGACCCAAATGGTCTTGTGGAGCTCTGCAATTCTACCGCCCGCGAGCCAGAAATAAGATCTTTTCCTTATTTGGAGCGGAAGGGGGGAGTGGTTTGTGCTGCCCAAGGTGAACAGCAGCTTGGGGAAGCTGTGTTTACATTTGAAACACTACATTTGGAGGATTTTTCCACGACCGATTAAAAGCTAATCAAAGACAGTAAAGGCTAAACATAGACTATGCCTAAACGCGTGCAATCTGTCTGTAATCAGACGCTGCAGAAGACTAGAGTTGGAGCAATATCAGATGAAACGATCACTGACGGACGTGAATAGATTAACAACCCAGATATAATTTAAAAATCAAAGAGAACCACCAACGGATTTCATCCAGACTTGGTTATGTAAAGGAAATAAAGGAATAGTGTTCGCAGCATTCGACCACAGGTTGCTGGTTTAGGTTGTAGTAGCTTATAACAGGGATATTTTTAAATATCCCTACAATACGCATCATTGTGCTGTAATATTTGGGGGTAGTCTATCCATCGAATGTAATCTGACATATACAGTAGCAGGGTCATCGAAACAGGTGCAATGTTACCTTTCTCAGAAAAATAGTGATAAATGTTTTAAAAGCGCTATTTGGAGTGTGCAGCCTATAGCCTTTATGTCGCATAAATACGTTTTCAGGATCAATAGACACAGACGCAAGGTCATTACCGAAACGCCTCGGTGTTTCCAACATTTTTACCAGTGAATAAATAAGGTACATTAGCCTACTTACCTGCCAAATTTGATGTGTAATTCAAGTTGTAAACGCGTCGATTAAGCATACGAACAACAAAACGTCTTTAGTAGGCTACTATAAGTAGGCTACAGCTTTAGGTAGTCTTTAAATGAGGTAGTTATTGAACCCTAATACGATATATCAAAAATATTTCTTCTCAGAAGAAGGTATTCGTGTAAACGTAGTGTGTTTATAACAAAATGACCAGTTTTACACATGTATTTTCCCTGCAAATATTTTTCCAGCGATGTTCCCACTTCAGAATGTAGAATACAGCAAACAGCTGATCGTGGATCACAATACTCGTAATAACGCCCTGCCCCTTCCCACTCGATCTGGGATAACCAATCACAAACTTACACAAGCATAGGGGGCGGGGACTGGTACTTTTCTCCGTGGATGGAGCTGACGGGTTGAGAAATGACTCAACAACCCAATTGTTTGACAAACACATAAAATAGATATTTCATATTATTCCCGCACCACTGAACATAAGACTTAAAACAAATCCCTTAGACTGCGACAAAGAAGCATGTTTCGCATTTCATGACATCTCCCAAATTCCCAATAGAATGATGTCATTGTGGCCAAGCGCTGACTTAAAAAAATGATGCGCTTTGGAAATATCAATCACAGTCGCTCACGCTTGTTCCAAAGCTTTATTTAAATGTGCAGCAAAGCACGATAAAGAGGAGACCTTATGTTGAAATGTGGCCATTAAACAACTTGAGTAAGAAATCAGAATATAAATTTTTTTTTAAACAGCTACAGGTTACAACAACAATAATAATAATAATAATAATAATAACAATAATAATAATAAAATGATATGCTTCGGAAATGCCAATCATAGATTATCACGCTTGTTCCAAAGGTTTATTTAAAGTTAATAATATTATTATATGAAATAATAATAATATATGCAAGAATTTAAAGACACAGTACACCGATGTACATGATGTCACTGCAGCTATATTATTATTATTATTATTATTATTATTATTATAATAATAATAATAATATAACTGCAGTGACATCATGTACATCGGTGTACTGTGTCTTTAAATTCTTGCATATACTTTGCGTCCCCCTTCTCCCACCCTTCCCCTTTTCTCTGACCTGTACAGTCGCCGGCACACCCCTACCACTCAGGAATAGGCTCAGTTTGAATGCAGCATTTCAGTAGCTAATGAGATAGCATGGTTTGAAAAATGGTTAGTGGATAACTAACCCAGGCCCAGGAAGCAGACCCTGAATTTCCCCATTAAGGATCTGAGAAACTTTGGGAATAACACTTACTACCCTGCTAGAAAAAACATTAGAAACCATCACGTAATGGTAACCATTACGTGATGGGAATTGGGACATCTTGGTTTTGGTCTCCCATCAGGTTACTATTACAGACCATTAGAGACCATTAAAATCCCCACAGATACCATTAGAGTCCAACAGAGCACCACCAGATGACCATTAGAAGCCACTGTATTACCAATAAAGATCAGAAACCAGCAGAATCCATCACAAAAACATGAAATTCCATTAAAACCATTCGGAATTGTCTGATGGTTTTTAATGTTTTTTCTAGCAGGGTACTGTCCACCCTTCCTACCTTCTGATCCACGAGCACGTATGTACACACACGTTACACCTAGCAGGCACTTTTATCCAGAGAGACATAAAAAATTGGGGCTCATCATTGTTAGTCTCAGAAATGCAAAAGTGCAGTGGCGGACTCAGGCTGTTTGAAGGGCAGGGGCGAAAAGAAAAAAAGGGCACCTACTGCACGACATGGGGCCCAATCAGCGCCAAAAAAGTATCGCTATGATGCGTTATGTGTGCTGAAATAGTCTTCGTCCTTGATTAACATTATGTAGGCAATCCAGAAAGGGCACCCTTTGGGACACTGTTATGTAGTGGCAGCATAGAGGGCAATTTATCACAGCACTGTTTACCTTTGGAAGGGCATCAAGTTTAGACAATTGGAAGGGCACCAATAGGGCACTGCATCACATTTTATCCACTAATAAAGCACTCATTAAGACATGTTATTGTATTTTCTTGCTATGTTTTCCTATGTGAAGGGCAGCCAATAGGGCACATACTCTCATTTTCGCCACTCAAGAGGGCACTTAAGCGCAACGTTTTCGGGGGGGGGGGGGGGTTTTCAACCCCCCCGAGTCCGCCAGTGCAAAAGTGTGATATCGCCACTAATGCACAGAAGGCCTACTTATAATAAAAAGCCACACCAAAAAATCATAAAACACATTCAAAAAACCACATTGGGACTCACATGCCTATTCTTACACAGCCATGCAAAAGCCTACCCCTTTTCACTTACTGTCACACACATAGAGCAAACCTACACATACAACATGCCATGTTACGTGATGCCCTGTCTGTTCAGGTTATAGTAGCTGCCCTGGGGGGTATACGACAAAGGAAGCTTAACATAGCCAGGGTTTCTTTGCGTTAGCTGGCTTCAGAAAGCCTAACCACCACAATCTGGCTTAACCGGTACTACGAACGTGATTATCAACTTGCTAAGTGAAGTTAGTGAACATGGGCTTTATTAATCAAGGTACGTGCCGCGTTCCCATAAAAGGGGCGATGTCTGCAACAATGAGCCTATAGCGGCACAGCATGGACTGTTCTAGAGCAACGTATTTCCTGTGGGGAAAAAAGACTGATACGGACAGATATAATGGACGGATAAGAACATGAAACAATCATATGAGCAAAAAGCCTCCAACAAAGGCTTCCTTCAGATCGCCATTTAAATATTATTTTTTTTCCCAACAAGGTATCAGTTAGAATGTAGACAAAGCGGAGTGATTCTGGCCGGTGATGAGGTCTGAGACGAGTGATGTTATACTGTATATCAGCAGTCATGGAATGAGTCTCGGCCAATCACAATGCATGGTCACAACTAACTTGTATGAACCTCTTTATAACATGTTACCAATACAGGTAATCATCAATACAGGTAATAATGTGCTAATAAGTAATTATGTCCTAATAGGACATTTAATGATGTGCAGATAAGCGGCTATGTGCTGATAACAGCACATCCTTGAGTTTCTGCACTCTCTCTAAAAAAGCCCCACTTTTTTTTGCTTTTCTTAATGTTACATTTCTCCTGCAGGTCTGCACATCTGGAATTCAAGCAGAATTCCTGAGCCAGGAGAATGTTGTGGAATGGGGAAGCAGAGGGGTACTCTGGGCATTATTGTGTGTGGCACTGCTGTGGTTTTACCAGCTCCTATGGAAGTGGGGGAATGGTGAAGGGGGGTAATGCTGGGGCAGAGGGTATGCTGTGGAATTCCCATTTGGAATGTCACTGGGGTGTGTTGTCACGGCAACTCAGTCTGAACCCACAGACCTTTCATATACAGTGCCCTCCATAATGTTTATGACAAAGACATATTTCTTCTTGATTTGGCCCTGTACTCCAAAATTTTAGATTTGTAATCAAAGAATTCCCAACTTGTTGCATTTCTTTATTCTAAATTTTTTTCTTTTGCTTTCATTAATCCTTGTGTACTGTTCTCCAGGTCAAATTGACCCAGGACATTATTGGGATTTTAACGATATACAGAAATAAAAGTACTTAAAGGGATAGTTCGGAATTTTGGACATAATGTCTCGATTACGACTTACCCATGATGTAGTTGATTGATGGAAACCATTTTCAGCTAATTCCATGCTGTCCCTTCTTTTGGACATACACACGTTGCTAATGCTAGCACAACTCTATGGCAACCGGTAGCATCCACTACCAAACACACTTAAACACTCCACAGTGCACCCAAAGCAAATAAAATACGATGACAGTCTATCGGGGTTATTTTGAGTGTTTATACCATCATTTTTGAAGTGAAAATATCATTGAATCCTTTACTTTGTGCTGACCTAATATTCTCTGTGGAAGTACGGCGGCGGAGCTAACGTGGCCATTGCAACTTGTTACTCTTCTTTGTTATTGTAGTCGACCAGTGCCGGCACTACATTCGTAGGTAACGTAAAGTATCGCTCCCCCAATAGACTGTCGTCGTATTTTATTCAACTACATCATGGGTAAGTCGTAATTGAGACATTATGTCCAAAATTCTGAACTATCCCTTTAATATATATATTCTTTATCTCAATTCTAAACAATATAGAAACACATATGGTTAATTTTAGCCATTTACCTCTGCTATATCACATGATTTATGCACAAACAAATCTCAACAAAAAAACATTTTCAACATACAAAGATTACGTTACTGACACACCTACAAAGCACTGTCTGTAAGTAAATCATTAAAACTTGGAAAAAATAGGCCTGGCATTAAAAGTATTGATATCAAAATGAGGCCAAGTTACAACAAACAATTGCTCTATTTCAAAGCAATTCTACCAAATCTTTCCAAAATTATTTAATGTAATTGGCCCTGCGTTTTTTCATCTTACCATCTCAAGAGACTTATTGGCATATCGGATGTTGTTATCCAATGGGGACAATTTTTTTGAGGACATAGAGCAATTTTGATGATGAAATCAGCAGGAAAAATTAGAAGAAGAAAAAGAAAAAATTGCAAAAAATAACCCAAGTTGGGGCTTTATTGTGTGGATGTGTGAAGTTGTATCTGAATTCTGTGTCGTTACATGAGGTCAGAAGGTACAGAAGTTAATCTTTTAAGGGCTCAGAGCCTGTGGTCATTGTGGTGATTTGTGTAGGAAACCCTGGAAAATGGCAACCTTTCTGTAATCTATAGGTATGGGGCATGCCCCGCCAAGCCGTAACCATACCTGCCATCCCAATCTACAATAATGATTTTATTTAGACATTACCCTTGTATTCTTACACGTCCTCATCTTCCATTTCATTATTTGTTTCTCTCTTTTTTCAAGTATTAGCTCCAAGGCCCTCTGCGCAGAGATTCTTCTGTGATGGACTGTGGAAGTGACCCACTCACTGTGATGCAAAGCTAATTATCGGTTGTGTCCACAGAACTATATAAGAACGGTTGTGTCCCTCCTTGTGTAAGGTAACCAGCTGTTTCCCCTGCTGGCCACCAGAGGGAGACATTCCCACCTGATGTCTCATGAACTTTCAGGCTATCAGGAGTCAGGACTAATCATCTGTCTTTGCTCGTTAGCTGCTCACGTGTATCTTGTTAACCGAGTATTAGGCCTACGTTTTTTATTCTGTGTGCTCAGTCCTCATGTGAGTTCAAACCATTGTGTTGGTCTCTGCTTGTTGCTTGAGTTACCGAAGATTAGTGCTTTTTGTTTTGGACTTTGGACTCTGCCAGCCTATTATTTATCTTGTCTGGATGTTTTTTGAGTTTCCTTGTTTTCTGTTACTACTTTTGCTCCAAAAAACTAAAATCTTGCTGATTTTTCTTCAACTATTTTTTTCCCATCTTTTGTTGTCTCTCCGTGTCGGGTGGTGAACTTAGATTGGTTGGGGAACAGAGTAATTGGAGACCCGTGTGAGGAATGTGATTGAATGCGTGTGCAACGAGGAATGTGATTGAATGTGAGTGGGATGTGCGTGTGTGATTGGTGTGAGATTGTTGGCATTTGATTGAGGAGGGGGTAAAAGAAAGGCAGAGGGCAGGTGGGAGAGAGGTTTTTTTCCCGCTGTTTATTTTGTCTGTGGTGTCAGGAACTGAAGGGGGAGCGTGGCGAGGCTCCAGATTGTGTTACGTGGTTATCCCGACCGGCTGCTACTTTTATAAAGTCGGAATGAGCGAATGAGTGAACGAATGTGGTTCTTTTTCTTCTTTTTTTTTTTTGTTTCTTTATTTGGGTTTGGGTTTTTTTTGTCTTTTTTTTTGTATGGACATTGCTGTGGTGCGGGAGACCCAGGCGATGCGGCAGCGTACCTGAGCCTGGCCGGAGAAGGGAAGCGGCAGTACGTGACCTGAAGGGAGAGTCAACGGCGAGTGACCGTGGCAACCGAGGCAGGCGGCGATCCCGGAGTGGAGCATTGGCGGATACCGGAGCTTTACCGGAGCCATCCCCTGTGGTCTAGTGTAAAGTTTGTGGCTCTCACCACCACTGCCTGGGTTCGATTCTGCGACTGGGTCCCAGATCCTGACACCCCCAATGTGCACGTGTGAGGGGGTACAGTGTGAGAAAATGTTGAATGTTTTCACTGCATGAAGAGGAGTTTCCTGACCTGTGAAATTTGCCTTGTGTAAGTCGCAAGCTGTAGTCTCCCGTGTCGACACGTATATTTCCTGAAGCCTGCACGCTCCCCGGCTACGTCTGTGATTGGGGATTTCTGAACTCGATTAGGAGAAGTGGACACAGCCATGTCTGGTGATTTATGGCAAACTTCTGGACAAGAACACCACCTCGGTACATGAGGTTATATTCGTTTCCGACGGCAGACACGCATCCTCAACTGGCCAGATGCAGTCCTTTTTGGGATCTGTGCACTGCAGTTTCCACCCGGTAAACGCAGATGTTCATGGAATAATTTTGGAATAATTGCGCAGGTTCCCACACTATAGCTGGTGAAGAGGACAGGAAAGCAGGAACAGGCAGGTTCTTTGTTGCTTGGAAAGTAACAATGGTGCAAACTTATGGCGTGTGTTTGATACCCACAGAGAATCACTGGGAGGTGATTTTGAAAATAAGAGAATCCTTATGGCCCAGGGGCCTCATTTATAATGAAAGTACTTGGACGTGGTCTTTAACTTTCACGTAAGCACATTTCTTTAAAAGGATGTAAGCATTATTTACAAAATTGGCTGCGCTTGTTTAAAATAGCATACGTCTGTCATGCGTACGTCTATAAATCTGAAATTAACCAAATTGAACGCACGTTGAATGAATGAGCTCTGTAATTGTGCCCTGGGGCGAACTGGTCACATTTAATAGAAAGTTGAATTTTCAACACCAATAAGCATGCACGTGCGGCTCTCAAGCCCGCAATACATCGGCATAACCAGCAGGTAATGTGCGTACGTCAAGTGAAGACCTGACGTGGAGCTACGACCGTTTCCACGGTCAAATGGAGTCAAGTTGAAATTTTATAAGTCACTACTTTGTTGTGATTTTCTACGTATGCCACAGGTAAGATAAAATTTGCTCTAAAGTACTTTTTAAATTTTTTTATAAACAAGGCCCCTGGAGTAAGGGGGGTGGGGGGCGGGGGTGGAGGTGGGATTACGCTTGGGACATTTCATTTTGGCAGTAGTATAGTCTATAATGGTGGAGAGGATTCTGTCTTCCGTCTATGAAATACGCTGCAAATCTAATTGAGTGAAAGACAAAAAGAATACGTGTGCATAAGTGTGTGTGTGTGTGTGCACAGGTGTGAGAGCGAAATGGAGATGAAAGTAATGCGACAAGCAGTGAAGTCTCCTTTTTGTTTCATATTTACCATGAACTGTCTGTTTTCACCCAAACATCGGATCAGGGACGTAAATGTGTAGGGAGGGGGGGGAGCCTGTGTACTCAAGGAAAATGTGTTATTTTACAACATGTTCTTCACAGAAAATAAGCCAAGGCCATGGAGTTTCAAATGAGCGAAGTTACATTTTTAGTAACTATTTGCTCATTTATCTGAATTTGCAGTTGTGGTAACGTTAGGCTGTGAGGTGATTTCAACAAGATGGCCTCCGTAGCCTTCGACATTAATCTGTCTAATGTATATGTACAGTGTGTTTTTCTTTTGATACAAGTGTACAGTATTATCAGTTGATCAATGAAAATTTGAAAAGGTGAATGAACAAGCTTTCTATAACACCTTTACATACTGTGTATTTACACAAGAGCACAGTAGGCTACTACATTCATGACTGTCAGCTTACGAGCAAAGAACTGATACTGACATGGATAACATACTCCAGCTTCTTTCTGATTGGCTTTTCCGTTACCATGCGTTTGAGCAGTTTAAGGAACAATCATATGAGCGCAGCTAAATTATCTTTCCACCTCAAATAATAAATATGCATTTTGCTACATCTTTCACTCCTACATGTTTGTGTCAAATATATACATTTATATTCTTTCAAGAAATATTTAGAATAACATGCCAGGAAATGACACATCACAAATCATTACTGCAGCCAGGACTAACTTTTTATAGATCATTTCGCTTCGGTGTATATAACGAAGCGAACTCATCTAAAAAAGTTAGGCCTGGCTGCAGTAATTCCATCATAGGCCTACGTAGACTTCGCTACATTGCTAATTTCAGTAATTTCTGATTAGTAGGCCTATGGAGGGCGAGACGGACTGGAGCTCCGAAATCAAGCAGCCGACAAATGTGAATCATTTTCCTCGTAATGTGTTTCCAGTCGGCGTTCCCTACCAAAGTGTATGATACATCAGACACTAGCGTGGGACAAGACTCAGGGCACCTGTTATTGTCTGCCACGTGTTCCTGCGCTTCGATCGTGGTAGGTGTTGGGGGCGGAGCTAAAGGGTGGTTCATCCCTCAGCAGGCGGCTGTATCAAAGAGAAGTGAGCAGACACATGACAGCTGTGCGCAGTGGTGTTATAACTGTTTCCAAGCGTACTGTATAGCCTATTCGTGTGCATTCTGATGGATGTTCGCTTTGGGTGCAGTCCCGCTCCTAGGGCGCGCGTAGACCGGTAGAGTTCTTCACAACTCCGTTCCTTAACCAGCAGATCCTGCCCTGGATTACAAAACCAATAGTTGGAAACGTGAACAAAATTTCATGCGCGTGAGACAAAACAGAACTTTAAAAGATGCCCCGCTCTTTCCTGGTGAAGAAGTATTTCAGAAGTAAAAAGCCAAATTACAGCGAACTTGAAGGCCATAGTGGTAAGTCAGTAATGTTGTTTTTATTGGGTCAAGAAGAAATTTTTTTTGTGTGTCAGCTTTAACATTATGGGGTGCACACCAACTTGTTATGCCGTTTGGGATTTGTATTGGGGCTTGTGAGACCTTTAAATGGTTAACGCAACGAGCACATTTATTACATTTAGGCTACATTTTAGGAATTTAGCTGACGCTCTGATCCAGAGCGACTTACAATTAGTGAGCAAAGAAAAAGGCCAAAATACGAGTGTTCATAAATCGACGGTTATACGTAACAGTTCAGTGCTGTTGGAAATTTCCGCGACCGGAGACACTGGGTCCATTGGCCACCTGCAGGAAATGGTCTGTAATAGGTTACACGTTACAGTTTACATCTGCAGATAAATTGGTTGAGCCAATAACTCGACATGGGTTGAATGTCACCAATTAAACGCCCAGTTGTCAATGGAAGAGCCTCAATTTTAAATATAGGCTACTGGTGAAAACATGAGGGATATTTTAGACCATAGTTTCCTGAAAGCTTACAGTGCCATCTGTGTGTTTTGTACTAGGCAGTTGCGGGTCTGTACAGAGCCTTTTTTTTTTCTTATGCATTCTGTAAACTAAATCCCTTTAGTTCTGTTGTAAATGACTCTCAGAACAGCAGTAGAACATGTGATGAGTGTAATTTTAGCCATTACTCTCTTATAACAAATTGCATTTATCTAACACCTTTTACAATCTCAAAACCCTTTGCACTGAAGCGGAGAACCAGTACCAATGTGTTGTGCAAAGCCCAGGTGGTACACAGAAGCTAGTTTATGACACTCCCTGCACATCAGCAGAGATTGAGAGGGAGGGAATTTACCTGGGGGGATGATTAGGTGTTAAGTTGAGCGAGTCAGGTATGGAATTTTGCATGACATCAACGAACCCCCTGTTCTTTGTGGCAAGTGTCATAGGGTCTTCTCTTCAGCGGCCGGGTCAAGACCTTGGCTTGACGCCTCCTGCAGCACAGTGTCCCCCCTAGTAAGGTTCTTGGAGGTGTGGGGACATCACTTGTGATCCATATAAGGGGCCCCTTGCACCACCGTTTGGTGCTGTGGCTTAGCGGCTAGTACAGTGAGAGGTGAAGCATTCCCCCATTCTCCTACCTCACAGACCTGCTGGAGAGGTCCCCTCTCGCTGAGCTGCAGATTGGGCCTAATGGTGGCTCCGTCGGCTTGGTGTGGAACCTCAACCTCCCGCCTGACCTCCTCTTCTGGGCGTCCTCCCCATCCCCCTGCCCCTCCCCCACGGGGCCCCTGGACTTGAGCTCCATCTTCAGCAGCAGCAGCGAGGGGGAGGATGAGAGGCGCACATCAGAGCCCTCCAGGCCCGAGCCCGCCGGCCACTACCGCAACAGGAGCTACAGCGCCCCCACCGCCCTGTCCCTCCACCAGCTGTCCCGGCCCCCCACCCTCAAGCCGGCCTTCCGTTGCAAGCACTGCCCCAAAGAGTACGGCAGCCTCGGGGCGCTGAAGATGCACATCCGCTCCCACACCCTGCCGTGCGTCTGCCCCACCTGCGGCAAAGCCTTCTCGCGACCCTGGCTCCTGCGCGGACACATCCGCACACACACGGGTCAGTACTGCGCACGTACACACGGGCCGGTCGGTGGCATTGCACACGCGCAACGGTCAGTCCTGCGCAAGCACACACTGGTTACCGCCGCGCGTACGTCTGCGCTCACGTCTTTAATTGCGCAACAGACATTTTTCTACAGTCTAATGTTGTTGGGTTGGCACCAATTCAAGTTGTTTAGGTTCTTGAGTTGAGCATGCCTCTTCTACTGCACACATACCTATCAGTACTGTTCATACACAGCAGTATTATACTCCCTTCGCAAGGATAACAGAACTGAGTGGCCTTCTATAGTGTTTTATGAGTCAAATATCCCCCCAAATATGATCAGTAATCTCATAAAACAAGTATTGAAAACGGGAGTGCCAATAATTGTGAGCACACAGTATATCTGTGTTGTTTAATTTATACAGCCTTTTTTTTGGTCATTTTCAAGGGTGCCAATAATTCTATTGCCACTCGCTTTTCAAACCATGAAATAAAATACTGACTCTTCACTGTTTTTCCTGGCATGTTTAAGAAGTCGCCTGGGCCATTGAAGAGGGCAAATCGATTTTTATGTATATTCATAATTTATAGTTTTACTTGAAGAGTCATTTTCTTTTTATTCCTGTATTGGTTTTTCTTTTGGCGGCATGGTGGTGCAGTGGTTAGCACTGTCGCCTCACAGCAAGAAGGTACCGAGTTCGAATCCCGGCCGAGGGCCTTTCTGTGTGGAGTTTGCATGTTCTCCCCGTGTCTGCATGGGTTTCCTCCGGGTACTCCGGTTCCCTCCCACAGTCCAAAGACATGCAGATTAGGCTAATTGGAGACTCTAAATTAGCCATAGGTATGAGTGTGTGAGTGAATGGTGTGTGTGCCCTGCGATGGATTGGCGGCCTGTCCAGGGTGTATTCCTGCCTCTCGCCCAATGCATGCTGGGATAGGCTCCAGCGCCCCCCACGACCCTGACCAGGAATAGGCGGGTTAGATAATGGATGGATGGTTTTTCTTTTTTTTACCAGGAATACAATGAAAAGTAATACGTGTCGATGTGGTAAATTGACCCTTTCTCACTCTCTTCCTCACCCTCCCCCTCCTCTTTCTCACCCTCTCCCTGTGTCCCCCTCTTTCTTTCTCACCCTCTCCCTGTGTCCCCCTCTTTCTTCCTCACCCTCTCCCTGCCTCAAGGTGAGCGCCCGTTCTCCTGCCCTCACTGCGAGCGGGCCTTTGCAGACCGCTCTAACCTGCGGGCGCACCTGCAGACGCATACGGTGGTGAAGCGGTACCACTGCGCTGCCTGCCCTCGCAGCTTTGGCCGCATATCCCTGCTGCACAAGCACAGCCTGGCTGGCTGCAGCCCCGCCCCCTGACTGGAAAACCTCCACCGGAACACCAGATACCCATGCTGTGCGTTTTTTTTTTTAAAAACCTTGAAAGTTCAGCCTCCCTGCTATTGAAAGTCAAAAACATTCCAATTTGTTGCTTGAAAATGAATACTCGTTTACAGGTGCGGCCAAGTACAATATGTGACCAGGTAATATAGTGCCTGAAACTGACTGTTGCCAACCAGAAGCAGAGAGGATCTTGGGAGTTGACCGGCTGGTTGATGTATGGAATTGCTGAAGCCGGATGGTTTTCTCTTTCCATGTGTGTTCTCCTCAGGGTGGATTATGCTGTTACTTAATTCTGGATAACTCTGACACGGGACGCACACATGACTACTCTATGAGGGCCCCCTACTGTCTTAGACTGCATGAGCATGGCCATGGGACCTGCGTGTAACTGCGGTACCAGGACCTGCTGTGGTCTGACGCAGCTGCTGGGAAGCCAGGGTAGGGTGTGTGGGTGTGTGTGTGTGTGTGAGGGGGCGGGGGGGGGGGGTGGTCAGACTGTTTTAGGGCAGCCTCTGCTTCCATCGAGCAGGTGTGTTATTCTACCTGGAAGCCGCATCTCCAAGTGGGAGCTGACCTAGAGGGCAGCAAAGATTTAAAAGGATGTCACATCCCTGAGATATCATACAAGAAGTATACAGGCAGAAAAACACAAAACCATAACTAAAATAATGAAAGACCCCCCCCCCCCCTCACCGTCCAAAAAACGAATGGGAACAAGCACTGAGAGTGTTGGATGGGGTGCATGTGTGTCAGGGTCACAGATCCTTGATCTGGTTATGTCCAAAAACCATAACTCTGAATAGATAAAATTCAGATTCAAAGAACTGAGACAGATTGTAGCCCCACCTGTCTTTGAAAAAAAAAAAAGTAATAACACTTATTTATTCCTCCATTTTAGTGATTGCTGAGCTCAGAGGGGCAATTTTTTTGGCCAATATATTAAGACCATTAAAGTAGGATTACTACAGTACGGTGCTATAACAGGTTGCCATAGGTGTTCACATTTAAAAGCGAGTGTAACTTACTTGCACAGTTGTGCGACTTTAAAATAAGGGAGAGGAGGACAAACGAGCCATTGTTTGACGTGCTTCTGTGCCATAACCTACTAAACAAAACAGTGTGCTCCTATTTTAGCTAATAACTTTATGCCGGGCCGTGCTGTACTTGTTTTAAAAGCGTCTAGTATTAGCATTCACCTTGAAGAACAATGCGTAGGGATAGTGGAATATGATCTTCCAAACATCACATGGTTTAACGGTTTTGTATGCGTTTCTCTTGTCTGTGTGGTAGTGAAGTCTCTCTCTCGGTTTACAGGCTCGGTTTCCAAAACTTTGCATGCTTGCAGGTGTGTGCTTGTGTATGTCTGTACAGGTGTGGCCCTGTGAAAATTTTTTGATCACAGACCCATGAGAAACTGAGCAATACTGTATTATTATAGCTGAGCAGCATTCAATAAAATTATTTGTAAAAAAAAATTAAAATAAACAAAAACCAAGACCGTTTTGTCTATTATAAAAGTCAGAAACCGTTTTTGGAATATTTATGCTGTAATAATTATTTGCATAGCAGGTGTGCATATCCACAGTAATTTACATGGCATTTTGTACTTGCATATCCATTTATTGGGCTGAATTTGTAAGGCTTTCAGGTTGACAGGCTCTGGGGTACAACGGCAGGTGCCCCACCCCAGGCTCCCCGGCAGGCTTCAAATGCAAAAAGTTCTGCATTTATACTTCTGCCCCAGTGAGTTTTCTGTGATACCCAAATGAGGAAACACTGCAGGTTACATGAACAGATTGTTGGGTGATGTATTTACAAAGCATTAAGGATAGTAATATACACTATCTGTATATTACTTGTATACCCAGGTGGGTGCTACACATTGGTGGTGGTAGAGGCGAGTTTCCCCCTCATCATTGTAAAGCGCTTTGAGTATCTAGAAAGGCGCTATATAAATGCCATGCATTATTATTATTATTATCTAATTCATTAATTAACTAGTTAACCCCTCACCCTTCAAACATTAGTCGAGAGAACACCCTGACCAGTTTTTCTTTTAACTGATACAGCAGCAAAGCATTACATAAACTTAAATTGGTTACTGCAAATGGCTATTTCTATATACAGTATTAGAATGGGTTTAGTAAAACACACTCACAAACTCTAAACCCCCCCCCCCCTCCCATGCACACACAATGGGATCTACCAGTCTGAAGCCATCCTATTCTAAATAACCACAGAAGTAGGCCTGGAACTTTCCAGATATTTATTGTAGTAGGGTACCATTTCTACTGGACCTAGCTGTCAGACTGGCACCTTCAAGATAAAATGTGTGGGCAGTTTTGTATGTGCGTAATGTTCAAGGATTGCTATAGTGTGTCCACCAACTGGAACATAATAAAACAACCCTGTGTACACCTACAGCTGCACCTGTTCATAGCCCCACCTGAGAGCAGGTGTGTAGCGCATTTTCCTAACAGGCTCAGTCGCTTCATTTGAATACCCCCGGCTGCTTCACAGCTTCATGTCTTTAGGTGACGAGCAAAACACCGTCAGCCACCGGATCCATCTCTCATCCCTTGCAGAGATAGGCATTTCAGGTTTGCCTCATACCTTTCTGACTGATCCTACCAGGTGGCCTCCTCCACCTGCCCTACCTTGACTGGTGTCCCACATGGCTCAGTGCTTAGTCCTCTCCTCTTTTTCTCATTTTATCCAACACCAAAGTTCAGGCATGTACCTGGCTGACATTGCAGCCTGGATGTCCACCCACCACCTGAAGCTCAACCTGTGTAAGACTGTTCCAACCAGGAAAGGGTTATGGATTATGGATTAATGCTCCAGTCACTGTCAATGCCTCCAGTGTCTCCTTCCTGCTCAGCTAAGACCGTGGTGTGAACCTGGATGACTAGCGGATATTCTTGGCACACACTGTAGCAACCACCTGGTCCTGCAGGTTCTCCCTTTTCCCTAACATCAGGAGAATCCACCCTGCATCACCCTAGAGGCCACATATCTACTTGTACACAAGCCCTTGTAATCTCTTATCTGCACTACGGTAAGGCCTGTCTGATGTCACGTGACGCTGTAATGGCGACGTAGTCCAGCTGTCTCTCGTGTTCGTGTTTGTTAATTTGAATGTATTTAGTTGTGTCTGGCTTTTGTCTTTTGTTTTTTTCATGCGCTGTAGTGGGACGTAGAAGCGGGCTGGAGATTTTTCAGGGCACTCCTGCTGCTCGTTTTGATAATACTGACGAATCGTCTAGTCGATATAATTTTGTTTATGCTGGAACAGTATGGAATACATGGTTGGTAAAATGGCTGTAAGTCATCAAGGGTCTGTGGTATCAAACGAGCCTCAAACCATCACTGCTGCCAAATATGCAGTAGATATGGATGGATCACTTTAAGGGTTGTTTCTCCTGACAAATTGTCCTATTGAACTCTATGGAAAAATAAGTCAGGAGAAGAAACCATTCAAGTTATCCATCCATATCTACTGCATATCCTTCCATATCTACTGCATATCCTTCCATATCTACTAACATATCTAACGTCTGCTTTGGGTTTCAGTGGGACAAAAGTTTACCCCCGCAGCTATTTGGGCTATTACTATAATAACTACGTATACAATATTGATAATGATGTAGCCTCGTACGAGTAGGCCTACTACTAATATGATAACTGTTATTATTATTATCATTATTATTACTACCGGTATGCTTCAAATGGAATAGCCTATGTTTTGTGAAATCGACTGTGAAATACTTTTCCCATACAGTGGCTAACATTACGTAGGCATTCAGCTAAAATCAGCAGTTTTTATATTTTAGTATTCATAAAAATAAAAAAAGACTACCCAAATTAGCACACCTGATCCAAATTACCAACACACAAATTTAGATAAGATAGCTAGCTTTCAAGCTGGGCCAGAGTCGTTGTGATTTATGCTAATGAGCTTACGTTTCGATCTTTCCTTATGGCCGAAACATACCTTACGCAAATCAAGCCAAATTACATTTATAATGCCATTTCAATTTACAGAATTATACAATTCTGACTGTTTTATTGGATGCTCTGCCACTTGTGCAAGCATAAATATAGCAGATAAATATTTTCCATGATATGACTAAGAAATATGAATGAAAAACGAATGCTTTACACTTAAATATTATGTCATATTAAATCTCATCTCAAATCTTGCCTAGTGCTTTGAAAAAATAAAACATTTTATTTTAGAAAATGCCCTGTGTGAGGTTGTGTAGAAATGCAGGAAATTAGTTTTAAAAGGCTCAAATTCTTTGGGGGGAGGAGCCCCAGACCCCCCGATACTTCGTTCCCGCCATGTGCCCCACCAACATCTCTTTATTCCCCCCCAATCAAAGCAGTCTAGAAACAGCCCTGACCACAGCAATTTCTCAATTATGTTATTTTTGATAGAAATCAGATTACTTGTATTAGGGCTCCAAGTGTAATGAACAATGTTGGCGATGTAGGAGACACAATGCACTAGGCTACAATGTGCATTGCTTTTCTCATGGGAATGGTTGAGGGCCTAGGTCCAATAGTCTTGGTTCGCTACTGTTGGATGGTCTATATTATTATCATCACAAAGAAAATTTACTGTTTGTGGTCCCCCCCAATGTTGAAATGAAACCTACGCCCCTGCCTTCAGCACTATAATGACACTATAATTTGGACTAGTTTTGGGTCTTGGATCTGGCAACCCTGTGCCCCACTCTTGTGCTGCCATGTCACGTGTTGTTTTTGTTGCATTTGAAGGAAAACGTCAGCGAAGCTGCGCCTCATTTTTTTTAAACGAAGCTTCAGGTCATATTTATGTGACCAAAATATTTGTGTACTTCTTGAAAAGTGTGCTCCCGAATGTACTCAGCCGGAAGTAAGTGCGTCATCCGAGTGTTTTAAGTATACTGCAATTAGAAAATGTTTTGCGTTCTCTACGACTTTCTCGCCCTATCTACTCACCAAGGCTACTCAACAGTGTGGAAGAGGATTCGGACATGGCCCCAGTGCAGCTTCGCTGACGTTTTCCTTCAAATACAACAAAAACAACACATGACATGGCAGCGCAAGAGTGGTTGCGCAGGGTTGCCAGATCTTGTAAAACCAACGTATTTTAAACAGAAATCATCATGTTTTTGCGTGCTTTGCGACTTTTCATTTTTACTGCACTTTGAAAGTATCCCAATTTAGCTGTAAAACCGCGGACATGGCAACACTGGTGGGACGTCTTATGACCTGCTTACCACCCTTCCACAGTGCGGAAAATAGTATGGCGTATATTTTTCGCGGACTGCTAAACAGTGCACATTAAACAGCACACTTCTACCAGTGCACTGTACGCAGGAGACAGGGCGCAGTAGATAGGGCTCTGATTCAGACACAGCCCAAGCATTGAATAAGTTAAAAGAGGTGAGACAGTCTAACGCGCCTCCATGTGTGAGCACAAGCGGCCACTAGGGGGCAGCAGGGGCATGCATAAGAAAGAAGCAATTATTTCCCTTTTTCCCCTAGGTGCATCCTTGCCTTGGTGATTTGACATCCTCTGAGACCGAGCAGTGCGCCCGCGCTACGGAAAGTAATCCTCTCCATCAAACCGTAATAAAATAAACATTTCTTAACATCTTTAATAAAAGTTTAAAAAGCTAAGATTCTCGCAGAGCCATTGGTCGCATTACTCCGGCAAAATAACTATTCGCCAATATGAATTTCAGCACGTAGTTTATTCTTTTTACAAGGCACGAGGCGAGCCCCTCCCGCGAATCGTACCTTACAAAGGAGAATGCGAGGTACGAACTACATTGAAATGACAATAGCCTCCAGCCTACCAATTGCACGTAGCCATTATGGGATAATTCATACTATGTAATATCATTTCAGAATTATATTACTAGTAAAATGAAAAGGGTTAATATTAAAGAAAAAAAGACAGGGTGGTATGCATATCCCTAGATTTCATTTGTCAGTTTAAAAAATATAGATTTTTCATGCAAAATTGTTATTGTTATAATTACTGTTTATTTTACAGATTGGAAAGTCAAGTTGAGTGAAAACAAAAACATAAAATAATTGATCTGATGTAAATTGGCATGGCATGAAATTAATCACTGTTACAGTTTCAGCTAATTACATTTTTTCCCAACATCATATATAATTTCTAGACACCAGCAAAAAAAAAAAGAAGTTAGTTGTTTATCATCAATGAAAATTGTAAAAATAATCAAGATAGGCTTTATTATATTCTACAATTAAAATAAAAATCTTCTCCACACAAAGCATTCTTTAAAATATGGGTTCCCCTATTAGTTTTTTTTCACATTTGTTTTGAGAAACAATGTTTGTGAACACAATAAGATAAAACAGGGAAAAATTGTGTCTTTAGCTGCTTCACCTTATGCCAGGAAGACAGGAATGTACCAATCGGCGAAAGAATTATGTATTAATTCAAGAGAAGGGTGTTTTCAGAAGGATGTTTTCACACTAGTATAATCACAGTAATAGAGAAAAGATCTCTACACATATATATTCATTGTACGATCATACCAATTGAAATACATAGATTATCTTACTTCTGATTGGTGCACAGTTAATACATAGGCATAGAGTGGAATATAACAACATACATAATTCTATCGCTGATTGGTACATGGTTATACATTAGCATACAGTAAAATATACAAATCAATGATTGGTTAGATCTTATCATATAGCATGCATATTGGATGAGCACACAGTGACCTCTAGCCCTTAACGTCACACAAACAGTTTTCAATAACTATTTGGTCTCCCAGAGTTGTCTTGTTTTCAGGAGTGTCTCTTCTGGCTCTCTTGCGATAAGATGGGCCTTGGGATGTAAGCATGTCAGAGGCCACAGGCCTGCAGTGTCATAGAGAGAAGGGAGGAAGAGAGACAGAAAAATGCACATACACACAAGCTATTATATATTTTGTCTCTGGTTCCGTTGGGCGGCAGTGTAGTATAATGGTTAAGGAACTGGCCTTCAATTCCCAGGTAGGACACTGCCGTTGTACCCTTGAGCAAGGTACTTAACCTGAATTGCTTCAGTATATATCCAGCTGTATAAATGGATAATATGTAAAAAAAAATGCTAAAAAAAGTTGTGTAAGTCGCTCTGGATAAGAGCGTCTGCTAAATGCCTGTAATGTAATGTAATGGCTGACTGAGAGATAAACCGAGACCTTCCAGTGGTTAAAGAGGCTGCAGACCGCTACTTCTCTGTCTCTTGATGATTTAGAGAATTAAATATACGTTTCAATTGGTATGATTGTACAATGAATATATATGTGTAGAGATCTTTTCTCTATTACTGTGATTATACTAGTGTGAAAACATCCTTCTGAAAACACCCTTCTCTTCACCAGGAAGACAGGAATTGTGATAGCCATTTTCATCTGTTACTTGAGTACAGATGCATGTGTTTACATTTTTCAAAAATGTGTCTTTTTTTGTCAGTGCATAATGAATTTCAGATCTTTATCATATATTTTTTCCCTAGCCTTTTCTCTGCAATGGTGAAAAGCATGTATTATTGGCCTTGTGTCAAAATGCCAGGCTGATGATTATTCAGACACTACCATTGTATCTGATTGTTATTCTTTGTAGCCCTTCTTCTCACACCACTGTTTTGTCTTTTTCTCGAGGGCTACAATTTCTTCCTCATTCAACCTTGGTTTCTTGCAGTAAATGTGGAGCACCTTCTCAATAAAGACATTTGGGAGGAGCTGGGAGACCTAGGGAGATAGAATGTAAGTTAGATTTGATTTGATCCGGTTTGCAGTCAGACACGTTGCAGTCATTTCCAGGTTGGCTTATTTTTAGTTGAATAAATAATGACAAAGTAACATTTGTTATGTTATGCATCACATCAGGTTATACTTATCTAATGGAGGACTACATGAGGGTTAGTTATGTCTGAATATGTAAGACTGTAAAATTGAAAGATGGTGTACATTTTTGTCAGACACATATTCCTTTTGTGGTATCTTAAATTTAAAATGACTCACATCCTTTCTCTCCAGTTTTCGGGCTTCGTTAGGCTTGCGCTTTGTGTAGAAATTGATTTGCTCAATTGGGTCGACTCCCTTCATCCCATAAGTCCTCTCCATGATCTCATTGAAAGGAGATAAAACCCAATACATTCTTAACACTTTTTTAAAACAAATTTAACATTTCAGTTGTTTTTATGAATGAAAGAAACTGACTGAACTCACTTTTGTTTCAATATCTTCTCCTAGTTATTTTGCCAATGCCTCCTTGGGCCCTATCTTGGCGATCTTGGAGCTTAGTCTAAGCGCATGACGCTAAGTCCATTTAGGGCGTGTCCAAGTCCACTTTTGCTATTTTAACAGCGTGTTTTTTGGGCGCTAAGCACAGCGCAAGGTGCAACTGGGCTGAACCTAGTCTCTTCATTAATTATAGGTGTGTCTTGGGCGTGACATGCAATAAACCAATCAAAATGTCATATCCCATTCCCTTTAAAAGCCTGCTTTTCCACCTTGGCGGATTGCTTATGATGGCGAAAAAGACATGCTCGTGCGTGTTTAGTGCGATCAAGGAATGGGCTATATGGATCAGTAGCAGTAGCAGCAGCAGCAGCAGTAGTAGTATTATGAGTTCCCGGTAATTCCTGACAATGCTGTTTACAAAATATATGCTGTTAAATTTCGTTAAAAGCACCTGCAACAGCTGAGAATAAGCGACCAATTGCTTCCTTCTCACCTTTGAAAACGCCAAATTAGCTTGTTTAACGAATTTCGTTTGATTATGCAATGAACTCATGTTCAAGCTTCATCCGAAGTTCATTAGGCTACCTGCATTCTAATTTTGATTAATAACATAACTAACGTTATGTTATTAATCAAATGGGATGGCTACCCATCACCTGAAGCTCAACCTTGACAAGACAGAGCTCCTCTTCATGCCGTACAAGACCTCCCCACTACATGACCTCTCCATCACCGTTGATGGGACCGTGGTGGCTGCCTCCCGCTCTGCAAGGAACCTGGGGGTGGTCCTGGACGACCGGCTGGACTTCAAAGAGCACATCAGGGCGACGGCACGGTCATGCAGGCTCCTCCTGTACAACATCAGGAGGATTCGACCGTACCTGACCACCTACTCCACCCAGCTTCTTGTCCAGACCATGGTCACCTCACGCCTGGACTACTGCAACTCCCTGCTCGCAAGCCTACCGGCCTGCGCCATTCTGCCTCTTCAACTGATCCAGAATGCAGCTGCCCGGCTTGTGTTCAACCTCCCGAAATTTTCCCATGTAACCCCCCTGCTGAGGTCTCTCCATTGGCTGCCAGTTGCAGCCAGGATCAGGTTCAAAGTTCTGACCCTGGCCTACACTGCAGCCAATAGGACAGGCCCCGCCTACCTGCAGGACTTAATCCAGAACTATGTTCCTGCTCGACCACTTCGCTCTTCTACAGCAGGGCGACTGGCACTTCCCCCCCTCCGTGTCAAAGGCTCTCGCTTGTCCCGACTGCGGAGTTTTTCTACATTAGCTCCTCAGTGGTGGAATGAACTTCCCATTCCCCTACGTTCTACTCCAACCCTGCCTGCATTCCGTCAAGGCCTGAAGACACACCTCTTCAGACTCCACCTTGACTGATATCCTCACCTAGGAATATCAGTTCCCGGTTTACTAGTTCCCTGTGTTTTCCTGTCTGTTTATTATAGTTTATAATAGTATTTGGAATGGAAGTGTGGTGTTGCTGATTTACCCACAGCTTACTGTGAACTACAGTCGACGTTCATTGCTAGGGATAGCTGCTACATTATGGGAAGGATGTGCTTTGTCTGTTCTGTAGTGATCTTGATGATGTCTCTGTATGCACTTACTGTACGTCGCTTTGGATAAAAGTGTCTGCTAAATGAATAATGTAATGTAATGTAACGTTATTTTGCCTTAATGATGACACTAAATAGGCTACAACAAATCTGTCAGGTTGGCAACCCATAGGTTCAGCATATTTTCCCTTGTTTTATAATGTCCTGCTTATGGAAATGTGACCAACCTGTTTTACTGGTAGCGTAATACTTTAAAACGATTCACTTTCCCAGGAAGACCGTGAAAAGTGCGATGTACAGCAGGGGAAACAGACCTGCTCTTGTAAAGCGAACATGCAGATAATGGAATTAAAATGAATTATAAATTAATTGTCAAGTCAAGTCAAGTCAAATTTATTTATATAGCACTTTTCATACACAAAGGCAATTCAAAGTGCTTTACATAAAATCAAGCAGCAAGAGCAATGCATAGCACAAGTAAAATAGGAGCATAATAAAAAAAAAAAAAAATCAATCACATCAGAACATGACGTTCCAATAGGCTTCTTGTGATCTTGTTACAAAATCAGAAATAAAATGTAATTAAAACCTCTAAGCGCAGTTTTAAATGGATAGTATAAAAGTACAGTAGTTTAAGAGCAGTTAAAGGCAGAGGTAAACATAAAGGTCTTTAACTTAGTTTTAAAAATTGAGTAACAATTCGTTTCTAATTAGACACTTAGTTCTCTTTAAAATCTTTTGTTCAGTTATGGAATAACAGGTGAAATCAGCGGGGTTTTAATAAGCTGAGGGTATGGAAACCTTGTCACTGTAATTTAAAAAATATGAAGGACGAAGAATAGCTAAGGTTAGGCTACAATTCAGTTGACATTTATCTCCGTTTTTTAACCATAGTCTATCGAAAAAACCTTATGCACAGCGAGCCCGCTGTAGCCTAGGCTATTTGAAAAACAATAAAAGCAATATTCACTGGACAAGGTTCTGAACTTTTTTCAGTCACAAACCATTCTATTTAGCCTACTTACAGGCTGTTTTCCTAGATAAACAGAGCTGTATTGTAATGACATCTGAAGCGCATTTTCAGAACGCAAATGTCCGTCTATTGCAGTACGCGAGTTTTCCATTGAATGACAATTCACGCATTAGGTGCAAAGACAATTCGCGCATTAGGCTTGATAGCTATAGGTGTTATCAGCTCCTTTTTAAAGGGATAGTTCGGAAGTTTGGACATAATGGGCTCTATTTTAATAAACCAAACGCAATGGTGAACGCAAGAGTAATCGCTTGGCGGTATCGCTCTGAGGGCGTGTCGGCGAGAAATTTGGTAATTTCATGACGGCAATCTTGGCGCACCTTATGGCGGTATTGCTAAAAGGCTGGGTTTAAATGTCCAAGGTGTGTCTCTATGGTAGCCAATCAAATTGTTGTTCTCATGCTTTAAAAAAAAAAGCCAGTTGGAACGCAATCGCTCCATGCAATTTCATAATGAGCAACCCAAACGCACTGGACCGTCAACGACAAGAGCGATTTTCCGCACAGGAATCAGACATACTTGCAACAGAAGTACAGGCTAGGACTGTAGTAATTTATGGATCACAATCCACACCACCTCGTCTCCCAGAAGTTCGGAAGGCACGAGAGGAGGTGGCGAATGCATTAATTAGCCTACATTAGGTGATGTAGGCATAATTATGATTCAAATGGTAGGCTTATGATTCAACTGTGTCAATGTGTAATTTATATATTATAGGCTATTGGCCTACATGATCGCAAGTTTCTTATAAGCTGTCCTGTTTTATTCTAGTATTTTAAATTAAAATTAATTAATTAATAATAATTATAGGCTATTTGTTCATTAAATGGAAGTGTAATGTTGGCATCACCTATAGACACTACATAGAACTACATGACGAATAAGTTGGCAAATTGCCAGAGTCTATTGCGTTCCCGCTAAGAGGTGGTTCCAGCTGATCATAACGCAATGGGTTTTCGTTGGTTCAAATTGTCACTGAGCCGAAAGTATTTTAGAACACGCCCCAGACAGCGCCACCCATCCCACTGCAGCGCAAGCGAAAGGATGTTATGTTGAGAATTTGTTGATCCTAGCGGTATTGCTGAGAAACGCCATAGCGCCAGTTTTAAGACGTTGATGCTGTCAACAAGCTTGCGTTTGACTATACCGTCCCCTTGCGCTGGTTTGAAAATAGAGCCCATAGTCTCAATTACGACTTACCCATGAGGTTATATGTTCGCTCCGCCGCCATACTTCCACAGAGAATATAGGTCAGCACAAATGAAAGAATTCAACGATAGTTTGACTTAAAAAATGATGGTATAAACACTCAAAATAACCCCGATAAACTGTCGTCGTATTTTATTTGCTTTGGGTGCACTGTGGAGCGTTTAAGTGCGTTTGGTACTGGATGCTACCGGTTACCATAGAGTTGCGCTAGCATTAGCAATGTGTGTATGTCCAAAAGAAGGACAGCATGGAATTAGCTGAAAATGGTTTCCATCAATCAACTACATAATGGGTAAGTCGTAATTGAGACATTATGTCCAAAATTCCGAACGATCCCTATAAGCAAGGAAACTGAAGGGTAAAAATGTAACTTTGCAATTCTCTAAATAAATTCCAGACTGAGCTGAAAAAGCGCACATTTTATTAAAGAAGAAAAATAAATAAAATGAGTAACAACAGCACTGGGAGAAGCAACGCGTCAGCTCTACAAGCATTCCGTGAAGGTTCTCAAAACTTGTTGTGAGTGAAGTCTTAATACTAGCACAAACAAGGAGGAGGAATATGTAGAATCATCAGTTCATTGGTCACAGGGTATTGATGAACTAAGAATATTATATCATGTCATGAGCCACAACTTTGCCCACAGGAGTGATTAGAGGAATTGGGGGGGATTTTCTCCTCTCCCCCACCTACTCTCAGTCCCAGCAGAACAAACATTCATTATTCCCTAGATCATATGAATTAGAAGTGAATCAGACTAAATTTCAAGCAACAATTTAGCTATTTTAAAGATTCAAGTGATTCAACTTGCAAATAACAAATCACACACATACTACAGAATAATTTCCTTCTTTTACTGGGTTCTTTCTACTTACAGATTATTTAAAATATAAAATAAAGATATTAAAGGATTATAGGTATATATAATTATCTAATGCATAAAGTAACTTAATCAAAGAAGTGAATCAGAAGCAACAATTTACCTATTTTAAAGATTCAAGTAATTCAACTTGCAAATAACAAATCACACACATAGTACAGAATAATTTCCTTCTTTTACTGGGTTCTTTCTACTACTTTCTACAGATGATTTAAAATATAAAATAAAGATATTAAAGGATTATAGGTATATATAATTATATGATTATATAATGCATAAAGTAACTTAATCAAAGAAGTAAACAAACATGATGATGGCTATATGCCCAGAGTTTCTTGCCTGGAGCGCTGTGTGTTCAGCTCCTCTCCAGGGTCGATTAGAGCGTGGTTGTGTAGGTGTCAGTGTAAGTGTTATCTCAAGCGAGGGACATTTTGTGGTGGTCTGATTGGCTCTGACAGCGGTGATCAGTCAGATCTGGCGAGCCTCCTTTAGTTCTGAGTATCGCCGAAGGTGACGCAGGAGGTGCCTAGTCTGCAAAATAAGGATAGACAAACACACACACATTAACACACACACATTAACACACACAGGTATTCCAAAGCCTGATGCAAGGGGCAAGTGACATGGAGGTGAGTGTGAAAGGAGAAACTTTTGAAAGTTAATGGGATAGTCACACAATTTTACATGATTGTCTCTTACCATGAAAGTATAAGACCAAACAAACTGGAATCTATGCCTTCAATAATACTTATTTTCAATAAGTATTTAATAATCATCTTTAAATATTGTAGATTTGTAAATAAACTATTCAATGAACCATGGACTCAACATGTAGTCTTCATGTTCCAATACATAGATTTCTGTGGGTGACATGCTGCTTAATTTCAGGCTGAGAGCAGAGCCATAATTACCAGTAGGCTACCTACGCTCCTGTTGATCCTAGACTTACTGTCTCAATATCGAACAAGTAGTTGCTATGGCTACCATCATAATCAGCTTTTCAAAAGAAAAATATATATTTTTGGCAACAAAGAATAAATTTAAATCAATAGAAGTTCTGAAATAAATATTCTTATCGTATTACTGTAGACATTATGTGCTTACCACCACTCAGATTCACCTAAAACTTCTAAAAATGTATTTCACCTTTTTAAAAAAACGAAATACACCCTCATGCTCCACCCAAGGTCACATTTGGTCCTCCCAATGTTCAATACATGGGGCCTTAGTATAAGGCATAAGGTTATTAATGTGCAAAGTGTTACTGCATATGGAAACGTGTTAATGCATATGGCTGTTTACCATATTCCAGGGCATTAAAGAATATGGTTATTTGTTGATTCAGCTCTGAACTCTAAGCAGAAGGTTTCAGTGTACCAACCATAGAACTGTATAAGAACTAACACACTCCATGGAAGCAGGGGATGCTGCACACCATTTAAAAAGGAGACTGTAACTGTCACATAACTGTCACATGCCACAACAATAAACCCCTGGGAGGGACAGAATAGCAGGACTTTATTGAGAGAGCGAGTTCTTTCCAGTATGCAGTATGTTTCTAGTGCATAGTATGTTCATTTTGAGTATGTTAAAAGTGCCCACACACACTCCTACTGTGGAAAAGACACTTTTAAGCCCTGGGCTGATTAATTAATGCCGCCCAGGTGTGTGTGCCTACTTAACCAGTAGGCGTGGCCCCAGATTCCCTCTGCCAGATGGAGCCCTGCCACAGCCCTGTAACCTAAAATATAAATCACCACCCCTCATTCAAATAACATAAAAATGTTTGCCCCCCCCCCACCCCATTTTCAGAAAGCTCTGGTTTATAGAGAGGAGAAAATCAGTTTTTCCAGTTCATCTGTCAGGCCTCTTTGTAAAATAATTTAACACAACAGGCTCTATCTTGGCGATCTTGGCACTTGGTCTTAGCGCATGGCATAAAGTCCATTTAGGGCGTGTCCAAGTCCACTTTTGCTATTTTAACGCGTGTTTTTTGGGCACTAAGCACGGCGCAACGTGCAAATGGGCTGAACCTAGTCTCTTCATTAATTATAGGTGTGTCTTGGGCGTGACATGCAATAAAACTTAATTAAAATGTCATATCCCATTCCCTTTATAAGCCTGCTTTTCCACCTTGGCAGATTGCTTGATGGCGAAACAGACATGCTCGTGCGTGTTTAGTGCGATCAAGGAATAGGCTAAATGGATCAATAGTATGATCAATATTATTCAGACTAATAATCCTGGCCACTCCTCATTTTAAGACCAACATGCCAGTTCACTTGTAATGGGCGCAAGAATACATGGTATTTAAACGACGTGAACGCAAGGCGTTATAATGAACCATCCGCCGGGTGTAAGATAGCAAAGACACTTGCATTTGGGTTAGCGCCGGGTATAAGATAGGGCCCAACATCTCTCTAACAGCAATCATTTATTTGGATTTTTCATATAACTATCTCCATTAAAGATATAACTCTTCCCCTGCCACCCTCCCGAGGCCCTGCCATTTTAGAAGAGCTTGTGTTTCACCTTTCCCACCTTCTAATTTGGATCACACCACCATCTGTTCTTCCTTATCTTCATTGTCTTCTTTCATCTTCCAACAAAATGTTTGGACCTGAAGTGTAAATACAGTTTCATACAATGAAAATTATGAAAAACAGCCAAAGCAGTTTCAAATACTGAATACTTGGGGGTAGATTTACTAAAGGTTTGCATGTAAAACTGTTACCACCTGCAAAAAATCGTCCAAGGTGATGAGGTGCAAAGACGACTGCGTGTTAAAATGGAAAAGATACATGGATTTAAAATTTTTGCGGGTTAGCCTGAATTAATATACAAAATCGGGTGTCCCTACGTTATTTTGAAAAATGATGTTTGATTTCTAGAAGAGTAACTGTCCTCCTGATTAAAATTAGATTTTAGCCAACTCTCTACCTGTAGTGAGAGCAGAGATATAATCCAAACTACTGTGCATGCTCCAGGTACGTGTTTCACTGTGGATTACAATGGCCAGGGGTTTACAGTTTATGGGCGGGTGTCAGACAACGCCAGTCACAGGTTGCCACTCCTACAGAATACAAACTGAGGGGCCAACGTCACTCACAGTTCTACTGAAAAAATGTCACCACTATTAGCTGGAGTCTCCAGAGAAAAACATGGGAAATACAGTTCATTAAGTTTTATTTAGGAATATCCCCTTCATTTATTTACTTTTGGTATAATGAAAACATTATCTAGTCTAGCCAAGTCTGCCTGCGACATTTACTCGTTACTCGTTTCTCCTTCCAGTCCACCACCAGTCAGTTTTACCCAAGGCTGCACGTAGCAGGAGCTTCGGCTGCCGCCTTACGACTTCGGCTAATCTCCTCCACCATATATTTGGGCTCAAAACGGTAGCGTTCCACCTCCGATTTAAAGGAGCATTATTTGGATTGAATGCTTAAATTATGTGTGTAGGCCTTTTTAAAATCACCGTCAGTGCAGCCGTTTCCTATTTATGGGAAATACGGCGGCAAAACTTCAAAGGGCAAACACGTCCAGTGATGTCACTGGACGTGTTTTGCTTGAATTTCCAGCCAGTGTTTCCCAGAAGGTAACGGGCGCTCAAACTCCACCCTTGAACGCAGAGACTGGTTTATGGGCGGGCACCCATCCAGGCGACACTCCCACAAAAATACGGTAACGTTAGCGTACAAATATCACGTGGCCTATCTTGGCCGACGACGCTCTGAGTTTGCGGAGTTAGAGGACGAGCTTTTCGATTTTGACGAAGATATACAACCGTACAGTTTTGAACCGGAATTTACAGAGGAAGAATTACGTGAGCGAGAGAGACAGAGAGCGGAGGACGAGGCAGCCGAAGCTAACAGAGAGCAGAGAAGTGGGAATATAAATTGGTGCCAGTGTAATTAGTTACAAGTTGTAATTTAGCTAACGTTTGCTAAACTTATGTTAAAGTCGATATGTTGTGCTTGCCAGCATGACACCAAGATTCGGACATTCCATGTAACGTCAGTTAGGCTACTGTCCGAATCAGTCGCTTGTTGGCTATACCTAGATGGCTATCTAGCTGCTCATTTAGCATCCTTTGTGCAACAACAGATATTACATTACTATAACCAGTTTTTTCTGTCACCCCTTTATTTAACGTTAGGCAATTCAAACTGACCGCTTATCGTTGGCTATTGGAATGGGTACTCCATGGCGAACGACTGGGGAGAGGTGTAAAGGCCAGTTTATAGTCCAGCGACAGAGTGTCTCTCGACTGAAATCACAGAACTTTCATAAACATTCTATTGTCGCGCTACATATACTGTGGTCGTTGTCGTTCGCAAAAAGTATAAACGCACTCCAGCGACATTCCAGCGACAGTTTACACTCGGGACAATGGAGGAAGAAGCAGCTTTTATAGGCTAGCCTACATCTCATTATGTCTTCTGCTTTACCCCTTTTTTTGTCGGAGGTCTCTGAAATAAAGTTTATAAATGTCCATTTCGAGGGCACCGTATATTGTTTGAAATATCATTCACTGCGTCTTTCACACACTTGTAGGATGTGGGTTTTGAACGAGGTAGCAAATAAAACGTTCAACATCGATGCAACTCATATTAAACGTTATTTAGTAGGAAAACACGGAGGGCATAGCCTAGCCTACGTTCGGGATGTAAATAGCTAGTTACAAGACGGGACTCATTGGGGGAGCAGCCTACAATTATCTAGTTAGAGAATGAGGTTCAAGAATGTGGAGTAGCCTATTTCACTCGCTATCAGAATGCCACAGATCAGATGGGCTGTCACTGAGTCGTTGCACAAAGTTTAATCTGGCAAATCTAAGTTAGTTACTGTGAAAGCAAATAACTTTGCAATGCATTCGCAGGCGCCTACAACGCTACAAATGTGTAGTCAAGCTGAAAATGTGTCTTTGTAACCATTCACAATAGCCTACAGACTAATAGACTATCGTAGGCTAAATTGTAGCATTGGAAGCGAGCTGCTTCTTGTTTTGGATTGTAACGTTTTCTCAACCTCTAGCAAAGCATCCATCGGTGAAATTACATCGTTATTATTATTAGGCTATTTATAATAATAATATAAAATTGTGCTCATTTATAATGATATTCACGCGCTTGCTAGGTAGGTAAGCTATGGGTAGGTAAGCCGACCTTATGGCTGCACGCACAAATTTTTCCAACAGAGAAATCTGTGCATTAACAGTTAGCTTATGTGCTAGCTAGTAAGTTGACAGCTCGACCGGAGCCTCCGCTGTCCGAGACAAACGTTACCATAACAACAGAGGCAGCGACAGGGTCAAAGTTGAATTTATTTTATGTCTCAGCGACATCTTCAGGGAACGTCGCAGCGACCACAGGACGACAGTCGCCCGAAGTATAAACCAAATGTCCATGGCACGTCGTCGGTCGCAGCGACACTCTGTCGCTGGACTATAAACTGGCCTTAAGAGTTGTGCTACCATCATGTGTAGTCTCTGCAGTATGTCAAAGATACCCTTCTCCCAATGGTCAATATGTTGGATTTCTGGACATCGACGAAGACTGAACCAGACTGCACTTTGTGATACCTCACGCTTTACTTTTGTTTTATTATTGTAAAGATGTGGCCATAATTGTCAGAAAATTGAGCCCATAGTGTTCAATAATAGACATGCAATGCTATAGTTACTGTTTCTCCTGCTGAGTTGGCTTAGTATACATTTCCAACATATTTGTTGGTTTACAAGGTCTAAGTTTGAAAATGCTTACCTCTATCACATTCAATAAAATCACTGGGATTGTAATTGATTATTTGGAATGGTTGTTACTTCAACATAAGATTATCTTCATTATGGCAAGGTAAACAAAGACAAATAAAATACAGAAAGGTGATATTGTAATAATAGTAGTAGTAAGTCTTTATTGTCCCCAAGGGGCAATTATTGTGCAGTAGTTGAACACATACTGAAATGTCTAAAAATAAGTAAAATTAAATAAAGTAAAATTAAAAATAAAAATGCCAGAATTTCCAATATTTCTTAAGGTACCGCAGACTCGACAAGCAAATTCTTTGATTTAGCTCCCTGTAATTCGCCACTATAGTTGCGCTGGAAGTCCTCTGGCTTGAAGTGTTTCGAACAAACACGAACTTGTCGTAATCCTTTTTTGGCAAATTTATCGGATAGATCGGGTTGTTAATTGCTGCCAGGCACTGGATGCACCTCGTCTAATTTTTGGGCAAACGGTATCCTGACTTAATATCGCACCCACATACGGCGCACGATGGCATTTTGGGCAGACACGCAAAAATGTTCTGCGGTATCTTCACTTGAACAGTTAGCTCGTCACCGTGCTCGCAGCAGTGGCGTGTACGCCCCCTATTACATATTCATGAACACCAAACCTAAGCGTGCGCAGGGAGATATGGGAAATGTGGTAAATAAGGCTGGAGCTGCTCTGGAGATGGAGCTGTTCTTGAGGGCCCATATCTCAAAAACCACAATTCCAATCTTTATGATTTTTTGGAAAATATGAAACATTGAAATAGTAGATTAGAATGCAGAAAACATGCATAAGCGTGACTGTGCTCCTTTAAGCAAAATTTCTCGTAAGGTGTTGTCATCCAGTGCATGGAATTGGTAACTTAGCTAACTCTTTGAGCTAGCTCGCAATACTGTTTACAGTTGCAACAGCAGGTTCACGGCCTCTCTGGCCATGTCCAAATCAGTGCACTTGCCTACTATATTGAGTATGCCAGTTGAGTAACTTTAAAAAAAAAGCTGTTAAGTACATGACAAAACAGTGAGCAGTAGCTATACAGTATGCTAGTAGGCTACACAGGACACAACTAGGGCTCTGATTCGGACATAGCCTCTCTCTCCCTTTCCGTGAGTTTGGTCACGCCTCCTTCAGCATGATTTAGTGCATGGGCATTGTAGTTTTTGGAGGAAGGGTACCAAATGTGTAACTTTAGCAGTCAGTCTATTTTTAATCATAGGATTGTATATTGATTTAATATTTAGTAGCATATATTGCTAGTAGAATACATGGTAGAATGAGACAGTACTTTCAGTTTATTTTGCATTTGAGTGAGCAGGGCTTTTCAGGCATATGATCAGGCTATAGTTGGGTTTATCTTGTTGCTATGACGTTATTCTAATTTTATATGATGAATAAATATATTTATGAACTCAAACATACACGCTATTGTCCACTATGTCACGCATGGGTAGGTATAGACTAAGTGGGGGTTGCTTGTTAAATGGACTTGCTACGGGGAAATAGTGACACTTAGAAACTCCGTATTCGGCAGAAATAGTCACAAACCGTCTACCAATAAAGTTAAAACACAGAGTTTGTGATTTTCACTAATAGTTTGGCTGCAGTGGCAACGAATGTCTCAGTTGAGCAAAAAGGTCCCGCCGGCGTCACCTTCTACGCAAGGCCACTGCTGTAACACATCAATGCGACTATTTTGAAGGAGCATTTTGAGACCCTTAATTTCTGGTAAGTTAGTGGTATGGTGAGGGGTTTAGGTGCCACACCCAGCATCATCTTATATACAAAAAAGAAGCTTCTTTCTCTTTTTATTGAAAATAAATATTTCAATGGAGGAGGAGAGAGGCGGAGGCAGGAGGTTCCTCCAGCGGGAGGGGCTATGTGTGTGGGCAGAAAAGAGGAAGCGGGTACCTGAGGCTGGAATGCCTTCGTTTTTGCACCACTTCTGATAGTGCTCCTTGGCCACCTTCAGACTCTCATCGTCAGTCTTCTTGCAGAAGACTTGGATCAGCTTCTCTGAAAATACCGCAGGCAGCATCTGGGAGACCTTTTGGAAAGGCAGAGAGCGGTCACTGGCTAACCCACTGATTGACTGTCTCCCAACTTACACTGGGCGAAAGGCAGGAATACATCCTAGACAGGTCATTAATCCAGGGGGGCCCATTCACCATTCACTCCCACATTCATACCCCAAGGACAATGTAAATGTCTCCAATAGACCCTTCGCTAAGCCCCGCCCCCGTAGTTGCTGTTGCTAGGTGGGTACAAACAACGTGATTTTGACAGCTTTAACAATGCAAACAGTACATGATTTACAGCATGTTTGAAAGGTTATGACGATTTGGCCAATAAGATGATGCAGCTATGTTGAGCCCGGCCTCTAGCGCGCAGTGCATTCTGTGGCGAGGGAGAAGTTAGGAAAGCGGTGGCTGACATTATTTTAAAGTGCCTTCTTCTCGTATTAGTTGAGCTTGATATACATGCAATGTTTGTGCGTTCATGACCTAACGTAAGTAATGCCATTGTTTTCTGTGTATCCAGTAATTGTTTAACAGTGCATTTAGATAGGCTGACCAGATGTCCTCTTTTTCCTGGACATTTCTTCTTTTTGGGACCAAAAATATCCGTCCTTTTCCGGGATTTCTAAATTCCTAAAATGTCTGTTTAGGATTTCCTTGTTCCATAGACCATATATAAACAAACAAATATTATGTTCATAACACCCTGTCCTCTTTTTTAAAAATCCAATATATGGTCACCCTAATTTAGACCAGCCAGCAGCCATACCACTATGCAATCTGCGCCTGCTGAATGGCTGAAGCTAAGCAGGTTGTGGGCTTGGTTAGTACTTGGATGGGAGACCTCTGGGGAAAACTAAGTTGCTGCTGGAAGTGGTGTTGGTGGGCCAGTAGGGGGCAGTCTTCCCTCTGGTCAAATAAACCCCAATGCCCCAGTGCAGTGATGGGGACACTGTGCTGTAGGAGATGCCGTCTTTCGGATGAGACGTTAAACCGAGGTCCTGACTCACTGTGGTCATTAAAGATCCCATGACACTTATCGTAAAGAGTAGGGGTTTCCCCGGTGTCCTGGCTAAACTCCCAACCCAGGCTCATTCAATCTGCCACCTAATCATTCCCCAGTTTAATTGGCTAAAAAAATTATTCTCTCCCTCTCCACCTCAGCTGATGTGTGGTGAGCATACTGGCGCAAAATGGCTGCCGTTGCATCACCCAGGTGGGTGCTACACATTGGTGGTGGAAGAGGCGAGTTTCCCCCTCATCATTGTAAAGCACTTTGAGTATCTAGAAAGGCGCTATATAAATGCCATGCATTATTATTATTATTAGACGTATGTTACCTCGAATCGACAAGCCTTTGTTTGGTCTACAGAATTGGCAGCCGCCATTGCTAACTAACTCAATCACAAACTAACTGAATCTAGTTAGGCTCGCTAAGCCCGGTAGAGGGCAGCATGGTGTTATTCCGTTGCACTTGAGTTGCACTCCAGTATATATGTATACAGGCATACTGACATAGAGATACGTTCATATAATTAAATATAATACTATGCAAATGTCAGCATTTACTTATATATTACTGTAATGTCTTTCTATTACTTTGTGGTTGATATTTGAAATTTTAATTAGTATGAGTATTAACGTATGTATGTGTGACGTCACGTGGCGCTGTAATGACGACATGTAGTACAGCTTTCTCTCGCGTTCATGTTTGTTAATTTGAATGTATTTTGTTGTGTCGGGCTTTTGTCTTTAGTTTTTTTTCATGCGCTGTGTGTCTGTTGTGGGATGGGGAAGCGAGCTTGAGATTGTTCAGGGCACTCTTGCTGCTCGTTTCGATAATACTGACGAATTGTATATTCGGGATAGTTTTGTTTGTGGTCATCACCATGGAGACACATTCACTCATAAAATGAGTTTTAATTACTTCAACCTAAGTGTATGTAAACATCCGACTTCAACTGTAGATAGGCCTGGGCATATCCAGGCCTACCTGTGGCTACGCCACTGCCACACACACTAAACCGAGGACGATGGACTTCTTCGTACTGTTTCGTCGCCACGCCCCACCTCGCCCCGCCCCATGGACTATGATTGGACAGTTGATTGCATTTATCGAAGTGCTCCACCTTGTCAGTGACAAAATTAAATGCAATCACAGACCGCTCTGCAGGTCAAATAAATACAATCATGAGTATTGATTTGAATTTTGTCACGTCCCGTGCGGCACGCAGTGGCCACAGAGCGAAATGCAATCGGCCCCCGTTTACATTTCAATTTTGGCACGGAAACCGCGCATCTGGTGTTGAAATGCAATGACAGACCGCTCTGCAGGTCAATAAATACAATCACGAGGATGCGTTGAATTGTGTCACGTTCCCCTGCGCCACGCTATGCTGACAAAGCTAAATGCAATGGGCTCATTTGTATTTCAATTTTGGCACGAAAATCATGCAGCTGCCGTTGAAAAGTAATACACCCCGTATTGTATTTCAGTAAGAGTGTTTTTAGAGAACACACAATGAAATGCAATGCAGTATGCGTTTTGTTTTTAATTATGGCATGATAAATGTGCATCCTTACGTAAAAGCAAACGCAGATATGTATTACATTTCACGATGTGTCGGTAAAGCGATTGCATTTAATTAAGTCACTAAAAATCTTCCATAGTTTTACAGCTGACGGTACGCCACTGCTCAGTACTCAGTAAACAGGATAAATTGTACCTGGCTTTGATCGATCTTAATGGCTTTGGTGGGGTCATCCTTAGAGTAGAAATACATGTTATTGATGGGATTCTTCTCTTTCATCCCATAGTCCATGTGCACCACCTAAAGGAAAAAAAAGTCAAGGCCTCTTAAAACCTCAATAAAAATGCTTGACAACTTTATCCAACTCACACTCTAGATAGTGACGGACAAGGTGGAGACAGTGACAAACGAGATGCAAAAGGTGACGGACAAGGAGGACATGCTGAAAAACGAGGCAGAGATGGTGATGGTCGAGGTGGAGAAGGTGATGGATGAGGGAGATGGTGATAGGTGAGGTGGAGAAGGTGATGGATGAGGGAGATGGTGTTGGTGAGGTGGAGAAGGTGATGGATGAGGGAGATGGTGTTGGTGAGGTGGAGAAGGTGATGGATGAGGGAGATGGTGATAGGTGAGGTGGAGAAGGTGATGGATGAGGGAGATGGTGATGAGTGAGGTGGGGAAGGTGATGGATGAGGGAGATGGTGATAGGTGAGGTGGAGAAGGTGATGGATGAGAGATGGTGATAGGTGAGGTGGAGAAGGTGATGGATGAGGGAGATGGTGATGGGTTAGATGGAGAAGGTGATGGATGAGGGAGATGGTGATGAGTGAGGTGGAGAAGGTGATGGATGAGGGAGATGGTGGTAGGTGAGGTGGAGAAGGTGATGGATGTGGGAGATGGTGATGAGTGAGGTGGAGAGGGTGATGGATGAGGGTGATGGTGATGAGTGAGGTGGAGAAGGTGATGGATGAGGGAGATGGTGATGAGTGAGGTGGAGAAGGTGATGGATGAGGGAGATGGTGATAGGTGAGGTGGAGAAGGTGATGGATGTGGGAGATGGTGATGAGTGAGGTGGAGAAGGTGATGGATGAGGGAGATGGTGATAGGTGAGGTGGAGAAGGTGATGGATGAGGGAGATGGTGATAGGTGAGGTGGAGAAGGTGATGGATGAGGGAGATGGTGATCGGTGAGGTGGAGAAGGTGATGGATGAGGGAGATGGTGATGAGTGAGGTGGAGAAGGTGATGGATGAGGGAGATGGTGATGGGTTAGGTGGAGAAGGTGATGGATGAGGGAGATGGTGATAGGTGAGGTGGAGAAGGTGATGGATGAGGGTGATGGTGATGAGTGAGGTGGAGAAGGTGATGGATGTGGGAGATGGTGATGAGTGAGGAGGAGAAGGTGATGGATGAGGGAGATGGTGATAGGTGAGGTGGAGAAGGTGATGGATGAGGGAGATGGTGATGAGTGAGGTGGAGAATGTGATGGATGAGGGAGATGGTGATAGGTGAGGTGGAGAAGGTGATGGATGAGGGAGATGGTGATAGGTGAGGTGGAGAAGGTGGTGGATGAGGGAGATGGTGATGAGTGAGGTGGAGAAGGTGATGGATGAGGGAGATGGTGATAGGTGAGGTGGAGAAGGTGATGGATGAGGGAGATGTGATAGGTGAGGTGGAGAAGGTGATAGGTGAGGTGGAGAAGGTGATGGATGAGGGAGATGGGTGAGGTGGAGAAGATGATGGATGAGGGAGATGGTGATGGGCGATAATTGCACACTCACATTGACAACAAAGTCGTTTGCACTCAGGATCACATTCGGATTTTCTGGGCAGGCCTCGGCAACATTGCGAGCCAATTCACGTGGGTCATCCTGGGACAAACAACCAATGAGGACAAAAGAATTTACTGCTGAGAAACAGTAACACGACAAATCTCATCAATCCCTAAGTCTCCTCTCTACAGACTCTTCTCTTCTCCATCAATGTATCCTCTAAACTCCTCTCCTCTGTCACTATCCTGAACTGCTAAGATAGATGGACACAGACTCTTAGGTGAACAGTAGCACATTTTCATGCTCAATTTTATTGCTGTTTTAATTTATTTATGTTATGTTTATTTTGTATGTATTTATTTATTATGTGTTAATTGTTATTATGGTTTATTGTTAATGGTCCATTTTATATGGTCTAGCCTGCCCAGGGGACTACAGATGGAAATTAATTGTTGAGCTATATCCTTTACATTGGTACTAATGTAGACATGTACTCAGCTAAATCAGCTGCTCTATACTGGCACTAATGTAGATGTGTACTTAGCTGAATCAACTGTAAGCAGATCCTAACTGGAGAAACATCACTTCGGCAACCATAGGCCTCATGCTATTCAGCTGTTAACTAAATAGTCTTCATTTGTTTCAGTCTTGCTTAAAAGGTGTCCCAATCCCCATATAATGACTTACATAAGAATTAAAGATGGGCATTGCAATCCATTAGCATGTGCTAATCATAATCAGATGTGGAAATAAATCTTTTAAGTATAGTCTCTCCACAATCTCTGCAATCTGTCAATTCTCTCTTCATCTCTCCTCAGACTCTTCCTCTGCCTCAAGTATCTCCATTCATCTTTACTCAGGTTCTCATCTGGCTCTCTCCTTTCTCTCCAATCTTCTGTGACCCTTCTCTCTCTCCACAATGATTGTTTTTCATCTTTCTCGCTAAAATCTCCCCCATTTCTCTAAACCTTCTGCTTTTCCAAAACTTGTCCTCCATCCTTGAAACCTCAGTTTTCCAAAATCTCTCCTCCATCTAGCTGTTCTATTCATCTCACCTGTCCTATCAGAGTACACCCAGGTGTTGTAGTCAGCCCCACTCACCTTTGTGTTCTTGCTTTTGGGGTAGGTTTGGCCCACATACTTGTAAAGTTTACGGCAGAGGATGTTGCGGAGGATTTCGCGCGCCTCGTCCAGCTCTGGTTGTGTTGAGTGCAGGATCTGCTCAAAGATTGAGTCTGAAACAGTCCAAGATGAAGGCCCAGAGTCATATCAATCATAAACGATGGCAATCATACTCAAAATACGCATTTTCAAATTACACAAACTAATACACAACAATGTGTAATTATTATTATTATTCCTTTAGGTCAGGGCCTTGGCACAGTGATATTACACTCCACTGCATGTCAGACTGGGAGAATCATACCTCTTCGACAGAAAGGATGAGGGGTGCAAAATCTGCACATCTAATCAAGGAATTTGGTGTCTGACCAGTGAGTTTGGTTTCTAATTGGTGAGTGTAGTGTTTGACCAGTGAGTTTGTTTTCTGGTTAGTGAGTGTGGTGTCTGACTAGTGAATTTTGGACAGTGATTTTTGTGTCTTGACTGTTTGGTGACTGGCCTGTGAGTTTGATTGGATTGGGTAACTGACCTGTCAGTTTGTTCGGTTCTGGGTACCTGACCTGTCAATTTGATCAGTGAGTTTGTTTTCTCACCAGTGAGGTTGGTGTAGGCCGTCATGTCTTCGATTGCTGAGGAGATGGTAAACAGCACGTCGTTTGAGCCTTTGATCTTAATGTGTGTGTCAGCCTTCACCAAAGCATCACTTATCCTAAAGGAAGCAAAAGTCACACCCTGCTCTAAACCAGCAAAACAGGAACTCTCTACAGGAGAATGCAGAGGAGGTTTCTCTAAGACAACTGGTGAAGCAGTACTTCACCAAAAAAGAAAGAACATGCATATCACACACAACATATCTTTCTTTATTGTTTAATTATCACCACGACGACTATATCCCTTGTGAAACTAAAAAACATGCCTTGTATCATGCAAAACAGCACCACCCTCAGACTTTTAAAAGGAACTTCAGTGGGGCAAAGCTTTTGTCTGTTTCACTAGACAATGGCCATCAATGGATTACTTTATAAGACATGATTGGATCATTATGGTGGAGCACGGTGGTACAGTGGTTAGCACTGTCGCCATACAGCAAGAGGGTACCGAGTTCGACCCAATCCCAACCGAGGGCCTTTCTGTATGGAGTTTGCATGTTCTCCCTGTGTCCGCATGGGTTTCCTCTGGGTACTCCCACAGTCCAGAGACATGCAGGTTAGACTCTATATTGCTCATGAATATGAGTGTGAGAGTGAATGGTGTGTGTGCCCTGTGATGGATTGGCGAACTGTCCAGGGTGTATTCCTGCCTCTCGCCCAATGCATGCTGGGATAGGCTCCAGCCCCCCCGCGGCCCTGATCAGGAATAAGCGGGTTAGATAATGGATGGATGGATCATTATGTATTATGACGCGATTTTGAGCACACCAATCATGCATGCGCGTATGTGTGCTCTCATCCTGATGATTGACATAATGTCTTACCATCCAGAACACAAATTCAGCTATCCAGCAAGATATATTCATTTTCACCAACAATCTTCCTTGTTGGGTAGTAGAGGTAGTAATACAGTGTGTTACTGTTTTAGAGTGAGACAGAGATATTATAGCAATTTATTGAATTTTTATGGTTGTGATGTTGGCAGTGGTGATTTGTATATATTGTAAATAGTTAACAGTTTTATCGGTGTTGTAGTGTTATCTTTTTTCCCTGCAAACCAAGACGGTAGCTAACTGCTAGCTAATTGCTACCGTTAGTGATGAAACCAGCTAACGTTAGTCTGAAGTTAAAGTTCGTCTAAACTAGTAAATTTTTTCGGTTAGTTTTTCCCTTTTCATTTAGCTGAAATTGAAAGAAACTTAAAACTGTGAATCTGTAAACCTCCTGGATCGGATTCTGCGGGATTATTTTCAATAATTAGACTATAAGAAAGACTGCGAGTGAAGAACAAAGCCTCCTATCAATTTTGAGTGGTAAAGCCGCCTTCACACAGAATACGACATATGACAAGAAATCAACCGGAAGTCATTAATTTCCTATGTGAGTTGTAAACTGGCTTGCAAGGGGTTCCTACCCAGTGCGATGCAGATATTTTTGTATCCGACCGAGGCTTTCGGTGCGTTGGATTTTTTCATCTTCTACAGTGCGAATGAACACATGGTTGGCTAAATGGCTCTCAGTCATCAAGGGTCTGACGTATCAAACAAGCCTTAAACCATCACTCTGCTGCCAGATATGCAGTAGATATGGATTGAAGAGAAGGGTGTTTTCAGAAGGATGTTTTCACACTTGTATAATCACAGTAATAGAGAAAAGATCTCTATACATATATATTCATTGTGCAATCATTCCAATTGAAACTTATATTAAATTCTCTAAATGCTCAAGAGACAGAGAAATAGCGGTCTGCAGCCTCTTATCTGGAAGGTCTCGGTTTATCTCTTAGTCAGCCAACGCGAACCAGAGACAAAATATATATAGCTTATAGCTTGTGTGTACGTGCATTTTTCTGTCTCTCTTCCTCTCTATGACACTGCAGGCCCGTGGCCTCTGACCCGCTGACCCCCCCATCTTATCGCTAGAGAGCCAGAAGAGACACTCCTGAAAACAAGACAACTCTGGGAGACCAAATAGTTATTGAAAACTGTTTGTGTGACGTTAAGGGCTAAGGGTCACTGTGTGCTCATCCAATATGCATGCTATATGATAAGATCTAACCAATCATTGATTTGTATATTTTACTATATGCTAATGTGTAACCATGTACCAATCAGCGATAGAATTATGTATATTGTTATATTCCACTCTATGCCTATGTATTAACTATGCACCAATCAGAAGTAAGATAATCTATTTATTAGTTTGATTAAATATGGCGAAGACTGCCAGTTCATGCTTGACCACCTTGTGTGTGTAGGTACTCGACTCTTTCTGCAGGAAAATAAATCCTTTTCTTCTTGGATCTACCTGGTCGTGACTCGTGCCTGGTCATTATAAGGAGAGAAATTCCTCTGCTCAACAGGATGGATAACTTGAAGGGTTTCTTCTCCTGATGTATTTTTCCATAGAGTTCAATAGGAAAATTTGTCAGCAGATACAACCCTTAAAGTGATTCATCCATATCTACTGCATATCTGGCAGCAGAGTGGTTTGAGGCTCGTTTGATACCTCAGACCCTTGATGACTTACATTCAACCATGTATTCCATACTGTTCCAGCATAATTTACAGCTAAATTTAGTCCCACCCCCCAATTCCCATAGAGATCCATTCAAATGCATAGAAGTTATAGTATTGCTTGTAAGAGTACCAGAAAATAAGATATCAAGGGCTCTATCTTTGTCTAAGCACATGGCGTAAAGTGCATTTAGGGGCATGTCCAAGTCCACTTTTGCTAGTTTGACGGCATGTTTTTTGAGCGCTAAGCACGGCGCAATGTGCAAATGGGCTGAACCTAGTCTCTTCATGAATTATAGGTGTGTCTTGGGCGTGGCGTGCAATAAAACAATCAAAATGTCATATCCCATTCCCTTTAAAAGCCTGCTTTTCCACCTTGGCAGATTGCTTATATGATGGTGAAATAGACATGCTCGTGCGTGTTTAGTGCGATCAAAGAATATGCTATATGGATCAACAGTATGATCAATATTATTTGGACTAACCATTATGAGTTCCCGGTAATTCCCGACTGCTGTTATTTTACAAAATATATGCGGTTAAATTTCATTAAAAGCACCTGCAACAGCTGACAATAAGCTACCAATGGCTTCCGTCTCACCTTAGGAAACGGCAAATTAGCCTGCTTGTTTAACAAATTTCGTTTGATTATGCAATGAGGCATTGTCAAGCATCAATTCCATGAGGAAGTTCAAGCTTCATCCAAAGTTCATTACTTGCATTCTAATATTGATTAATAACATAAATACCGTTATGTTTCCTTAATGATGACACTAAATACAATAAAACTGCCAGGTTGCCTACCCATAGGTTCACGCATTTTCCCTTGTTTTGTATTGTCCCGCTTATGGAAATGTGACCAACCTGTTTTACTGGTAGCGTAAATTAATGCTTTAAAACAATCCACTTTCCCAGGAAGACCGCGAAAATTGTGTTTTACAGCAGGGGAAACAGACCTGCTCCTGCATGAAGTTAAAGCGCACATGCAGAGAATGGCATTGAAATTCATTGTGAATTCATTGTGTAACGTGTTGCAAGTTTGTTTTTGTTTCTAATTAGACGCTTAGTTCTCTTTAAAATCGTTTTGTTCTGTTATGGATTAACAGGTGAAATCAGCGGGGTTTTAATAAGCTGAGAGTATGGAAACCTTGTTACTGTAATTAAAAAAATATGAAAGACGAAGAATAAGGTTCAAATTCAGTTAACGTGACATTTTTATTGACCCATTTATTATTATGCATTTTTTGATATAGCCTACACAATAATATTATTTCACATTGTAATCTTGATATTTTTAGTTTATGCTTGTGCATGCCCCTGTGTGTTACAGACAGGAGGGTGTACGTGCGTTGTGCACACGCCTATGTAGACGCACTTATATGCGCCGTTAAAATAATATGTAAACAACTGCGACATGACTTTAGACCAGGGCTGTGTCCGCATACGACCCCTGTTCCCTGTCCACTGTCCCGTCCACTCAGACCCCTGTCTTACTTCTGTGGATTCCACAGCACTGGAGGATGCTGTGCTGAAGCTCAAATCCTCCACTTGCTGTCTGGACCCACTTCCTACAACCTTTTTTAAAACTGTATTTAACTGTTTAACTAAGGAAGTGTTACAAATCGTTAACTGCTCCCTTCAGTCTGGTATTTTCCCAAGTGCTCTTAAAACCGCTGTCATAAAACCTTTACTAAAGAAGAAAAATCTAGATCCTTTAAGCATGAGTAATTACAGACCAATTTCAAATCTCCCGTTTCTCAGTAAGATTCTCGAAAAAATTGTGTTTAACCAATTGAATAGCTACCTTATATCAAATGACCTGTTTGACGTTTTTCAGTCTGGTTTTAGATCTCACCACAGTACAGAAACTGCCCTTGTTAAGGTTGTAAACGATCTCCGCATGAACACTGACTCCGGTAAACTTTCAATCCTCATACTCTTAGATCTCAGTGCCGCGTTCGACACTGTGGATCATGAAATCCTCCTAGACAGACTTCATAACTGGGTAGGATTGTCTGGCCCTGTTCTTAGCTGGTTCAGGACCTACCTACTAGACAGAGATTTCTATGTGTCCATTGAAAACTTTACGTCTGATAAAGTCACTGTGACCTGTGGGATTCCACAAGGCTCAGTCCTTGGTCCCTTACTGTTTAATTTATATATGCTTCCGCTTGGACATATAATAAGGAAACATAGCATACAATATCATAACTATGCGGATGACACGCAACTTTACTTCTCCCTCTCTTCTAATGATTTAAGCCCTGTGGAAACTCTGAATAAATGCCTTAATGATATTAACATGTGGATGAACCAAAATTTCCTGCAATTAAACAGTGACAAAACGGAAATTATTGTTCTAGGTACAAAAGCAAAGAGACAGGAAATTTCTGCCCACCTCAGTTCCTTTTCCATGACGACTAAAGAACATGCCAGGAATCTTGGTGTCATCATAGATGCTGATCTTAACTTTCACCAACATATAAATAATGTAACAAGATCAGCTTTCTATCACCTAAAAAATATCTCAAAAATTAGAGGCTTTCTGTCTAATTCAGATGCTGAGAAACTGATACATGCCTTCGTCTCAAGCAGACTTGACTATTGTAATGGTCTTTTTTCTGGACTCCACAAGAAAACTGTTAGGCGTCTGCAGCTTATACAGAATGCTGCTGCACGGATTTTGAGTAGGACCAAGAAAAATTATCATGTCACACCTGTTCTTAAATCCTTACACTGGCTTCCTATCAATGTCAGAATTGATTTTAAAATCCTTTTATTTGTTTATAAGGCTCTAAATGGCCCTGCTCCCCACTACATTAAGGAGTTGCTTGTGCCATACCAACCAACAAGAAACCTAAGATCATCAGCCAGTGGACTTCTTGTTGTCCCCCGAGTGCACTCTAAAGCAGGAGAAGCTGCATTTAGTCATTATGCCCCAAACAAATGGAATGTACTGCCAAGTGATATCAGAAATGCCCCAACACTTAGCTCTTTTAAAAGTAGACTTAAATCATTTCTTTTTACTGTTGCTTTTAACTAGGTTTTTAATTTTCTTTTAATTAAGTCAATGTTGTGTTTGTTCGGCAATTGTCTGGTCCTTTTTTACGCCACTTGTATTTTATTCCTTTTTTATTTTATTTATTTATTCATTTTTTATTTATTATTTATTTTTTATTATTATACATGTTTTGCCTTGTGAAGCACATTGTGTTACTTTTTGTATGAAATGTGCTCTATAAATAAACCTGACTTGACTTGACTTGACTTGACCCCTGTCTACTATGCGCCCTGTCCCCTCACTTTGGTCGTATTCGGACACAACCCAGGTTTTTGGTGGTTTCTGCTGGATCAAGATAGCAATACGCCAAAAATAATCCTGGCCACTCCTCATCTTAAGACCAACATGCCCAGTTAACTTGCTATGGGCGCACCATCACTTTGTATTTAAGCGACGTGAGCGCTAGGGGCTATAATGAACCCTGCGCCGGGTGTAAGATAGCAAAGACACTTGCGTTTGGGTTAGCACCGCTTAGTGCCGGGTGTAAGATAGGGCCCCAAGAGTCTTTTGATGTTGTTGGGTCACAGATATCAGCAAGTCATGGCATGCAAAGGATATGCGACCAAATATAAAAAATTATTACTTTCTACATTATGTTAAACTGTCCAATATTTTTTGATGCCCGAAAATGGGGGGGGGACTTGTATTCTATTTGGTGTTAATCCTTTGAGAGAAGGCAGCTCAAATTAAATATCACAGCCATATTGATGAGTTGTCAAGCAATTTAAACCTGTTTTAAATGGGCCACCAGCTCTTTTTTGCCTACAGCTGGCCATGTGACGTGCAATGTTTAACGCCTCAAAAAAGTTCAACAGGTAAAGCATGGCACTAACAGGGGTTTGATTTTCACAGGGGGAAAAATACCAGGGGTGATGGTGGGTTTGCTTCACCAAAATTTCTGGTCAGCAGCTGCCACTACAGTTGCTGTGAATATTAACTGAAATATTGTGAAGAAAGGAATTTAAGCCGCTTCAATCACTTTTTTTATTTCAAAAAAGTAAAAAAAAAAAAAAAAACACAGATGAGAAACTATGATTTTGTAATACCACAGATACATCAGTGTGAGAAATATTAGAATTTTTTTACTCACAAATAATCTGTTTATTTAATTTTTTTTATTATTTCTTCTGATTTTGGACTGGTAATATTTTTGGGTCAATAGAAGAATAGGCCCTTCTGTGTGACTCGTCATGTTATCTCCTGTATGGGGTGTGGCCTCCTAGTCATTAGTGTGGTTCATACGGAAGAGGGGGGGGTGTGTGTACTCACATGTTCTTAATGGCATTGGTGACTCTGTGTTGGTAGGCCATGCGATGGAGTGAGTACCGTGTGTGGAACATGTTGTACAGGTTGAATACTTCCTGGACACAAGTAAACATATTTTGTTTTAAAAAAAACAACAAAACAAATCCAGCGTAATTCTTTGTTGGGGGTTTGCTGTGGTTTTAAATCTCTAACACATCATAACATTATCACAACAGCATAATTTCTCATTGGCCCAAAACAGATACTGCAGCTTTTTGATGAGAGGGGGATCTAACGGCTGATTTGTCGCCAATTGTCTCTGGCTCTAAACGGCTGAGTTCTGGTCAACTCTCTCTCTGGATCTAATGGCTGGATTCTGGCCTGCTGTCTCCGGCTCTGGGGACTGTTCCCTGGTTTGCTGGTACCTTATCTCTGGTGCAGATCAGCATCTTCCCATTCACTTCACACACACGTGCAAACTTAAGCGAGCGCTGGTAGTCAAAGATGTTCTGGATCCCCAGGTGGTAGCAGTCCCTGACAATAGGAGACGTGACCAAGAAGTTGAACAAACAACAAACTTATGTCCCTTCATACCAAGAACTTCACAGACCACCAACAGCCTGATCACGGAACAAAATACTGCAGTGTGACAAAGATTATATTCTCATCCAAGACTCCTCTGTCTCACCTGGGAGAACAGTCTCACACATACATGAAGGAACAGGTTTAACTCATACCTGGAGGAACAGTCTGACTTATGGAGGAACAATTTCACTCATACCTGTAGGAATAGTCTCGCTCATAACTGGAAGAAGAGTCTCACACATACCTGGCAAAATAGTCCCACTTGTCCACATCAATGCCAGTCCTCTTGTTAGCCACAATCTCATACAGAAAGCTCTTTTCTTCTGTCCTGCCTTTATATGGCCACTGTGGGGAGAACACACACGCGGACAGACACGCACACACACATGTTTGCAAACACATTCACGCACATACAAATATAGTATGTTGTAGCTATATTATAGTGCACATACAAATGTAGTATGTTGTAGTTTATATTATAGTCCACATACGAATGTAGTATGTTGTAGTTATATTATAGTGCACATACAAATGTAGTATGTTGTAGTTTATATTATAGTGCATACGAATGTAGTATGTTGTAGTTACTAGTTATATTATAGTGCACATACAAATGTAGTATGTTGTAGTTATATTATAGTGCACATACAAATGTAGTATGTTGTAGTTATATGCAAGGGTGTAGGTTTCATTTCAACTTGGGGGGGGGGGGGCAAACATAGCTACCTCACGCAAATGGCTACGTGAACGTGGAAGGTTCGAGCTATGCGAACAGTTTTTCTTTTGCAATGACATTTGTGAAAGACAAACCGCAGAGTAGCAGTGAGGGACGCTAGCAAGCAACAACAGTAAACAACGTTCTTTAGTCTAAACCGGGCCGGCCAGCGAAGGATGGGCACCCCCTTTCTAGCCAGGTTCCTTCCGAGATTTCTTCCCACTGGGGAGTTTTTTCTCCCCAACCGGGGAGTTTTTTCTCCCCAACCGGGGAGTTTTTTCTCCCCAACCGGGGAGTTTTTTTTACCTCATTTTGCTGGTTGGGGGCTAAGGCCTGGTTTTTTGCTCAATTTTCCTTCTGTTCCCATGTGCAGCGTCTTTGTGACAGTTCTCTGTAAAAAGCGCTATACAAATAAAATTGAATTGAATTGTTCGATCTGTGCTTTGTTTTTCACAAATGTCACAGCAAAAGAAAAACTGTGTAGCTTGAAGCGTCCACATTCGCGTATTTCCATGAGGTAGGCTATGTTTCGTAACACGTAACGTAACGTTAATGTTAGCGTTTGACTATAAGATTACAAGATTAGCTTCAATCCATATGTGGTACTCTAGTCAAGTTTCCGGGTGAATTGAAGAGAGCAGAGAACTACACTAATATATGATGCACCAAACTCACACGTTATGTGTTATAGCTTGCCGGTACAATTTCGATAGCATTTAACGTTACCACATCTAACATCACATCTCCGACGGCCGAGACGTCAATTGTTTTTGAAGAGGGAGGTTTGGAATATTTGCGGTAGGTGCATGCCAATGACGTAAGAGAGTAGCCTATCACAGCATGTCCTGTCACGTCATACTGTCAGCTTTCAAATACGCGTCAAAAGGCTAATGTTAGAGTGAGTAAAAATATATTATGTAAAGCACAAATCATTGAGGTGACAATTAACCCACCTTACAACATTGAGGGGGACTTGTCCAGCCCCCAACAAATTTTGATCTGGCCTGCATATCATTCCAGATAATTAAATTTGGCCCATGAAATAATGCGGATGTTTAGTCCTTAGCAATACTCATTTGCAATGAGCGTTCTATGTTCATTTAGGGCATGTCCAACTCCACTTTTGCTAGTTAGAGGGTTCATGTTTTGAACACAAAGTAAGGCGCAAGGTTCAAAAGGGCTGAACTTAGCCTCTTCATTAATTATAGGTGTGTTTTGTGCGTAGCATGCAATAAACCAATCAGAGTTTACAGATAACATTACCATTAGTGACAATACAACTACGTCTTTTTGTTGTTGTGGAAACATGTTATTTTTGGTTGTGACTTTTGAACAAGGAAACAACCAAAAAACAATGTTAAATAGATGGTTGCCTGGGCAAAACCACCTAAGCAGTATGTGCACTTGTGTATATGTGTGTGTGTGTGTGTGTGTGTGTGTGTGTGTGTGTGTGTGTGTGTGTGCGTGTGTGCGTGTGTGCACTTGTGTGTGTGTGTGTGTGTGTGTGCACTTGTGTGTGTGTGTGTGTGTGTGTGTGTGTGTGTGTGTGTGTGTGTGTGTGTGTGTGTGTGTGTGCGTGTGTGTGAATATGTGCACTTGTGTGTGTGTGTGTGTGTGTGTGCGTGTGTGTTGGGGGGGTTGTCATGGTTTCATACTGTTTCCTGTTCCTGGTGCTGCGGGCTATCAATCAGCTCTTTAATGAAAAGGAGGTCCTCTGCGCAAACCAGCCCATGCGACTCCATCACTGGCCTCAGAGAGTTCACATTTACCATGTGATCAAACATCTGCTTAGAGGCCTGCTCATGCTGAAACACAAACACACACATACACATAAATACAAACACACGCAACTGCATGCACACAATTAGATTACTGCCTATAGCGTGTTCTGTAGAATATGAAACCATATGACCTTTGGAAAGGGTAAAGTAAACTCTTTACCTTCCATTTTGTCCCAGGGAGCACTTCAGGGATGAATTTCCCATCGAACAGGTGGGAGAAAGGCCCGTGACCTGGACGTATGGCAAAGGATTTAAAAAAAGGAACAAAAAAAGTGGAAAGACAGGACTGAAGCTTAGGGAATGGGAGAGACGGGACACCCCAATCACTTTGTACCTATTCCAACAATGCAAGATTCAAATTGCATGTACAGTACGTTAAAATACATATTGTTTTGGGTATTTCTGGTCTGCGGTTCAGGGGGGTGGGTGGTACTGGAGCTTACCCAGGTCGTGGCACAGCCCTGCGATCTTGACGCACAGGATGTCTCTCTTCGTGATCTGAAGGTCTGGCTGCCGGTCACTCAGCAAGCTGACCAGTTGGCCTGCCAGGTGGCATACCCTGCGCCCAACTTAACAAATCAGCACCCACATGCGCCCAATTCCAACAACAACACCCACCAGTGCCCAACACCACCAATCAGCACCCATCCTGCACCCAATACAACCAACCAACACTATCCATGCACCCAAGACAACCAATCAGCACCCAACACAATCAGCACCCACCTTGTGCCCAACACGAGCAATCAGCACCCACTCTGCCCCCAACACAACCAATGTACAACCACAACCATGATAACATTCTGAGACACTGTGTTCAGGAACAAACAGTCTAGTAAACTAGCTACAGCAATGTACTTTTTAACATTGTATTATAATATGAGGAAGCTGGAGTACCTACGAAACTTTAAAAAAAATAATATCAGGGGAACGGTCATACTTAGTTGGTAGCAATTATGGAAAGAACTGCTGTGAGAGAAATCCAGCACCATACACTGTGTTTATACCCTCACATTATGCATTCTAAAACCAGGGATAGGCCTATCTCACATTTCTGGGTAGGCATACCAGAAGGGGTGATAACTTTCTTCCGGTAGCTTAGTTCTGCTTACTTAGTTCTTCAAAGAAAACGGGAGTTCAGAAACAGTGCGAAGAAGTCCATCGTCCTCGGTTTAGTGTGTGTGGGTAGCCAAAGCTACAGTATCTTGCAAGTGAATCGATTACTTGAGATTCATGCTGTAGGCCTATAAGGTTTTTTAATTTTTTTATTTTATGAGGTATCCTATTAAAACTAATTTAAATGAGAGTCCGGCGGTGGTGAATGAAAAGCCGGCTTGATTCGCCGAGGCTGGTAACTGCATAGCTACCCACTGGATTCAAGACTGAACTGGCTGGTCATTAGCTGGTTACTCACGTAGGCTACCTAGCCTGGCAACCCACTGCCCACAAAACAGTGGACGTCCCAAGGACAATGGACAATGACCCAAATGGACAATGACCCAAAGCATACTTCCAAAGTTGTGGTAAAATGGCTTAAGGACAACAAAGTCAAGGTATTGGAGTGGCCATCACAAAGTCCTGACCTCCAATCGAAAATTTGTGGGCAGAACTGAAAAAGTGTGTGCGAGCAAGGAGGCCTACAAACCTGACTCAGTTACACCAGTTCTGTCAGGAGGAATGGGCCAAAATTCCAGCAACTTATTGTGAGAAGCTTGTGGAAGGCTACCCGAAACATTTGACCAGTTAAACAATTAAACAATTTAAAGGCAATCCTATCAAATACTAACAAATACTAATACTAAGTGTATGGAAACTTCTGACCCACTGGGAATGTGATGAAAGAAATAAAAGCTGATATAAATAATTCTCTCTACTATTATTCTGACATTTCACATTCTTAAAATAAACTTGTGATCCTAACTGACCTAAGACAGGGAATGTTTACTAGGATTAAATGTCAGGAATTTTGCAAAACTGAGTTCAAATAGATTTGTCTAAGGTGTATGTAAACTTTTGACTTCAACTGTAGCTACGTAGGCTAAAAAAGGCCTACGTTTAAAGGTAGGCCTATGTTTTACAACAACAGAAATGTATTAGCCTACATAGGCTAATGCGATAGGTGGTCGCTGTGTAAATGTCAACTTGTGGAGTGTGGAACTGTCAACTTGTGTGGAAATTGGCGAACTGTAATAGCCTAAGATGAACTCTTGAGGGTTAGCCTAATAAGAAAACACTTGTAGTGCAAAACCGATCAAGCATTACAACTTATGATAGGCCTATTCCACAGAATAGGCATCTTTCTCTGTAGCCCAGTGGTAAACTTCCTGTTTATAAATCCAGATCTCGATCTGAATCCCACATGGGGCACAACGTTTTCTCTTTTCGACAGGGGCAATCCTATTCAACACTGGCTACCAGTATTAGACATTGTGTCATTGGCCGAGATGAGGTTTCAGATTTATTTTTGATTTATCCAATAGCTACTGCTGTCTAAAAGTAAGTCATTCACTTGAATTGAATGACTGTTGCCTTGTGGATACTGCAGACTCAAACTGCAAATGAGAGATGATGAGTTAATACAGAAATTCTAAAAGAAACTAAAATAAAAAAATTGCCAATCCAGTGGGTTGCCAGGCTCCAGGACATATAAAAAAAACGATTGCTGCAGCCCTGTCCATAGGATGACAATGCAGTCCTGTGCATAATAAGCCCCAGTGTGGGTCCCTGCTTGATAGAAAGCAGTCTGTAATCAGCCCCAGTGTGGGTGGCAATGGCTTACCCAAAGCAGTGCTGCCTGTAATAAGTATTAGTGTAGGTGGCCCTGTCTTACCCAATGGAGTGTTCAAAGCGGTTGTGGGAGGCGCCAGGGTAGACGTAGTAGGCCCCAGACAGCTGCTTGATGTTGCGCAGCCTCTGGAACTGGGGTGTGTCGATGAATTTGACCAGTAGGGGGTCCATCTCGATGTGACCATGGATGGGGTCATTGAACACCTGGGGGGCAGGGGGGCACTGTAATTCTACTACACTTCCATAAAAACTACACTACAAAAACCAAACAACACATGCAATTTGCAAATATAGCAGTGAATATTGCAACCTTGGGCCCTATCTTGGTGATCTTGGCGCTTGGTCTAAGCGCATGGCGCTAAGCCCATTTAAGTCCACTTTTGCTATTTTAGCGGCGTGTTTTTTGGGCGCTAAGCACGGCGCAAGGTGCAACTGGGCTGAACCTAGTCTCTTCATTAATTATAGGTGTGTGTTGGGCGTGACATGCAATAAACCAATCAAAATGTCATATCCCATTCCCTTTAAAAGCCTGCTTTTCCACCTTGGCGGATTGCTTATGATGCCGAAACAGAAATGCTCGTGCGTGTTTAGTGCGATCAAGGAATAGGCTATATGGATCAATAGTAGCCTATGATCAATATTATTCGGGCTAACCATTATGAGTTCCCGATAATTCCTGACAGTGCTGTTTACAAAATATATGCGGTTAAATTTCGTTAAAAGCACCTGAAACAGCTGAGAATAAGCGACCAATTGCTTCCGTCTCACCTTAGAAAACGCCAAATTAGCCTGCTTGTTTAACGAATTTCGTTTGATTATGCAATGAACTCATGTTCAAGCTTCATCCGAAGTTCATTAGGCTACCTGCATTCTAATTTTGATTAATAACATAAATAACGTTATTTTGCCTTAATGATGATACTAAATACAATAAATCTGTCAGGTTGGCAACCCATACGTTCAGCATAGTTCCCCTTGTTTTATAATGTCCTGCTTATGGAAATGTGACCAACCTGTTTTACTGGAAGCGTAATATGATCCACTTTCCCAGGAAGACCGTGAAAAGTGCGATTTACAGCAGGGGAAACAGACCTGCTCCCGTAAAGCGCACATGCAGATAATGGAATTTAAATTAATTGTAAATCAATTGTGTAATGTGCTGCAAATTTAGTTTCTAATTAGACGCTTA